>CM077078.1:9658322-10071974 GCA_039513925.1 Platanthera zijinensis | reverse complement strand
CCAATTCTTTTGCCCATATGGAGAGATAGTGGTGATTTGAAGCTCATCCTGAATTTCAGGGAGAGGAGTCGCAACAGTGCAGAAGGGACGAGACATCAGTCGATTCCATGACTGGTAAAGATCAGAGGGAAAACCCCCGTGGGACGACAGGCAGCAGGCGGAGGCCTCGGCAAATTGGCACGATCATTGAAGAGAGCCGCAGAGGAGAGTAGGATCGGACACAACGAGCTCTAAAAAATAGTCCGCAGAGCATTGAAGAGAGGTCGCTGTGTTCACATTCAAGCAGTAGGCTTCGTTGGAGCAGGAAGTCCAGAGATGCCAATTCAAGAAAGAGTTCGCAAGAGCCGCTGATAGAAGAGGCGAGCATGGGCTCAAGCGATTTATTTATTTTTGTTAAGAAAAAAACTATATGATTCGATTGTCCCCTGATACCATGTTTAACATCTAAAAAAAGAAATAATTAAATTTTATGATCTTGTTACAAAGTAGTCACAAGCGATATGTTTGTACAGTTATATAGTGAAAGTTGAGCCTAATCTCCAACCTAAAGCGCCGACTAAATGTTAAGGAGGTAATGGCTCAAATTGGGCATGTTGTACTACATGTCTTTGTGCAAATTCACTTAACCATATTAACTATAAATCGTATAAATAATAATTTTCGATATCATGACATCACATTTTGCAAGAAAAAAGCCCACCCGGTTAATGAAACCCGCTTCCGTTTGGCGGTCAGCGGTTTGATCGGGTCAGCAGGTAATCCTGGGCGCCTTGTCGGTCTCGGGCCGGCAGGTTACCACAGACTCGCATAGTCACGATCTTGAGCCCGACCTATTATTATTATTATTATTATAAATAATATTAAATATTCAATTTAGATAGGGGCAAAATCATAATTTCACGCTGTAGAGTAGTTGTGACTAAAATATATGCCTAGGCCACCTTATCATAGCATGTATAAGAGCTCTAGTAAAGTTAACATGAGACTAAGGCTCCGTTTGGGGGGACTTATTTTCACCGGTCAAGCGATCATGACCGCATGAATCGGACCTTAATTAAGTCCCGATTCATGTGGTCATGACCGCTTGACCGGTGAAAATAAGTCCCCCCAAACGAAGCCTAAATTTGATTTTAACTAGATCGGATGACTTAGATTTAGGCGGTGATCCACACCTTTATAGCATTATGACTTGAACGGATTTCTTAATAATAATATAAATATATAGATATAGATTCTGTAATTACAAAATATTGTAACCATTGCTCACAGGCCACAGCTCAATTTGTCCCAAAGACGGTAGTTTTTGGTAATATTTACTTTTAAAATTTGTATATCATAACTGCTACTACTTTTAGGAAGTAAAATTGACGAGTACATTCTTATACAACAACACTAAAGCCTTTATCCCACTATAGTGGGGTCGGCTATATGGATCTTTTGTCGCCATTGTGCCCTATTTTGTGTCATAATCTCACTAATGCCTAAGTACATCATGTCTTTCCTTACCGTTTCATTCCAAGTCTTTTTTGGTCCTCCCCTCCTTCGTTTAACATGCCTAGTGACTAGACTCTCACAACACCTAACAAGTGTCTCTAATGGTCTCCTTTGCACGTGTCCAAATCATCTTAGTCTGGTGAGTACATTCTTATAAAAGAAAAAAAATTAAATAGCTTCATTTAGAACATTATATTTTTAAGAGACGGCAAATATTCTTTTTTTGTCAATTCTGTCTATGCTATTTAAAATGAGTTTAAGGTTCTGTTTGGTGTTGTGTTTTTGCTCTGTTGAGTTTGGACTTTGGACAAAAATGTCACCGTCATAGAATATATATTTGGCATGCGAGCGGTTAAGACCGCCACCGAGAAAAGAAAACCAGCTTTCAACATAAGAGTGGATGAACTCAATGAAGTTCCGTAAAGTGAGGTCGGAGTCCACGAATGACGGTTCACATTCACTTCCGTCACCGCCGTGCCAAACGGAGCAAAACTCTTTTTAGTTTTTAGAAAAAGAGAAAATGAATTTCATAAGATGTATATACTAATAATGTACCTCTTTTTTAAATCTGTATATTGCAGTTATTTTCCAGCATGTATCCTGAGGCGGAGTTCATTCCAGCGACAGTCTCCAGATAGCGCTGATGATGAAAAGAGGGTCACTCTTCAGATTGATGACTGTGCGCATGGAGTTTTTATTTACTGTGATGTAATAATTTATTTATTCATGTAATTTTTTGATGAATTTTTTTACATAAATTTATATATGAATTGAAATGTTTTGAATTTTATTATATTTGAAGCATGTTCTGTCGACCCCAGCATTGGTTTTTCTATTTAAGAGGCAAGTAATTGTTGGGCACGTGAGAGTATTTTGAGTGAAAAATATGTTAGTTTAGATATATCACGTGATTTTGATTTTTTGTATGTTAGGTGTGAATTTGATCGTTGATCTATGGTTTGTTTGGCATAACTGTTGTTACGATGAACACGGTCGTGGCAGTGGTGTTTTGTTCATGCTAACCCAAGCAAAAATGTTGCACGCCAAACAGAAGATGGTTCGTAACCTCATGATCCCCAGCGCCGTGCCAAATAAACCTTACCGTATCGTCTCTTTGATTCGTGCTCACTAACACAACAAGGGAGTGGTGAAAAACTTTTGAAGGAATTTTGCCCATAATTTGTTTGGAATGAAATATAGGCCCTGTTTGGCGGGACTTATTTTCACTGGTCAGGCGGTTACGATCGCATGAACCAGACCTTAATTAAGATCCGGTTCATGCGGTCGTAACCGCTTGACCAGTGAAATAAGTTCTTCCAAACGAAACCATAATGTGATTATGAACTGTGATTTGTGAGTACTTGACCTCGCCCAAGGAAATTCATCCACTTTATGCTCAAAATTAGTTTTCTTTTCTTGATGTCGTTCATTATTAGTCTTGTCAATTATACATTCTATGATGATGATGTTTTTGTTCCACTCACCTATGTTAATCCTGGTGGATTCTAAAAATAAGAATGATTTTTTTCAGCGTGTTAAATTAAAACACTTATCTCATTCTTATTGTTTGAACTAACTGTAGTTTGAAATAATCGCTGCTCCCCCCGGCAGGGATATCATTTCTGTTTGTCGGAATATCATTTATGCTCACCAGTATATTGTGAATATCGTTTCTGAGTGGTCATGTGTACTTGCCCGAGATATGGAATTTTGCTGGTCCGAAATATCCTTTGTGCTCGCACATTATATCAGTTCTGACTTCTGAGCGATCATGTTTGGTCGGCGAGCGAGCAGAAATGATAGTCCCTGGCAAGGAAATGATATTATGATGAGTAGAAATTATTTTCTCGGTGGAAATTAAAAATGATTTAAAATGGGTCGTCTTCACAAACGCCCCGCGAAAGTTCTCCCGCTTGGGACAAAAGCCAAGGCGCGATCGGCCGTGAGTTCTCCAGGCATACTCGGGCTGCGAGTTAGCATCACTCCAAAAAGTGGTTGACGAAGAAGCTGATCTTTCTCTGAGGTGGAGGAGCTCCATGCACTCGACGATGTCCACGAGGTTGAGTTTCTTGTCTATTTGTCTCTTTCAATTTTGTAGTATCATCGATGCCCTAGAATTTTTTGCAGGTTTTGATCATTGGACACTGATTTCTTTCTTTCAAGTTTCTGAAACGCTTCACTGTTTTTCTTTAGATTATCCCGAAATAGCCGTGAAATGATTCATGAGATATATATAGGGAAATCCTATCTGCATTTGGGTCTTTGGATTATATGCGGTGTGCAGCTCCAGAATAAAAATAGGATTGAATTTCAATTTAAGGATTCAAGCCAGCAATAAATGGCCGTTGTGGAGTTGAGGCTGCTGCAGATGACACATTCCAAAGATACTTGTATCTATGATTGTTTCCGGAGTTCCCTTCTTTCTAATGAAAAAGACTCTCTCCTTGATTGCCACCTAGAACAAAGTCTAGGTCTGCCATTGCCTATGTTAGATACAAATTTAACCCTAATTGTGGTAGTATTACTGTTTTTTCTTCTTTCTCATGGCCATTGTTTACAACTGCCCTTTGTTGGCTATTTTTGAGTTAGTAGAATTATTCTCCATTGAATATAATAATAAATGTTTTCCTATGATTTTGAGGCCTGCTTTCCTCCACGCCAGTGTTATGAGAGAGTATAATGTATACACTGGAAATAGGATTCAATATGCTTTCTTGAGTGGTCTCACCTTCTTGCTTTAAATCTATTTTGTGCAAATATTTCATGCAACCTCTATCATTTTCATCTTCATTCGTACTCCATGTTCTTCTTAATACATAGACACTAAATTTACCCACTTAATTCGATAAGAATCTAATTGACTCTAAAATAAAATTGTCACTATATCAATTATAGAATTAAATCAAGTTCTTACAAACAACATAAGATCAACCCTACGAGATTTGAACTTCAGCCTCTGAACATGATAATTTTGTCTTTACCAAGAAGAGACTTTGCTAGAGTTATAATGTGAAGATCCAAATTTCCGGGCTTCCCAATTGATTTCAAGAATTGAACAACATTTCAATAAAAGAGTCGCGGCGGATAATACCACAGTACAAAGAACATAAACACTAGTATTTTTATTCATTTATTTTTCAATATTACATCATTCGATAAAAAGAAAACTAACATGAGTACTACTTATATTCAATACAGAAGTCACAATACGGATCTCAACACGAGTCCTTATGCTTTCGATGAACTTCTCCAATGTCTACGAAGATCTTTAGCCACACCTTCGCTAATTCTTCTGGCGGAATCCTCTTAGGAGCACTGGGAGATGGTTCTGTTGCCTAAAAAAAATGGTTCCACAATGGGTTAGTCATAAACATTATGACTATGTGAGATAAATATTTCATAAAGCATCGTACATGCAAAGAATGAATATAATAACAATATGCATACAGTACAATAATCATTAATTTCATTCTCTAAACTGAATTTAAATTTTATCCCTTATTTTTAGTTACATAAAACAGGAAATGCTCCGGTGATGCAAATTTGAATTGGGCCCCACCCTCAAAGGGTGTAATTTGTAGGCTCACCCTACTAGTGAATCCATCAGTAGATGCCTCTACATCATCGGATTCGAAGCCATTACATTTTCCCATGCAGAGTTTTAATAAATTTTATCTTGTCGTGAAAACATTAGTTTTTTAATAAAATTAATCCCCTCAGAAATATATATCGCTTTTATATTTTTCCGTCGCCCACATTTTATTCCATAACGATATCTTAATGAGTTAAACTCATATGCATAAACATTGTTTATTTTAGAAAGTAAAACAATAATAAAATTACTTGAATAAAACTAATTCAGGAAATAAGAAACTTATCACGGCCTTGCCTTTATCCACACTCTTATTTGCATTGCCACCATGGTTATTTTGTGACGCCATCCTCTTATTTTTGAGGCTCGGGAACCACTGAAATTATACGCACTTTTTATTTGGGTTGCGTCACTTGATATTCGTGGTAGTAATGTTTTCAAAAGACGTTTAAAATTCGTTAAACATCCGAACATCAAAAATAAAAGACAAAAGAAATGTCTAATTAAAACAGTCCTTAACCGAGACTGTGAATCTCAACCTTAGCCGTCCAAACAACACAAAATAGCCAAAAATGGCTCTCAAATAGCTCAAAATAACCTCAACATGGGAATGCGTATTAAAATATTCATTAAATAATCAGAAATGCCCTTAAAGTGATTCATGAAAATGAAAGCATAATCCATATAATGTACCCACAAAATTAATAATAACAACCAAAATCAGCATGTAGCACCCCCAATACTCAAAATAGTCCAAAGAAATTAGCCAAGTAGAGAGGAAATAAACCAAACCAGCTAAGGGGAAGGAGAAGGAAATGCCTTACAGCAGGAGGAGAGAAAAGAACGTAGTCTGCTCGGGAGGTAGCAGAAGCAAGCTCGGGGCAACGACAGCTACGCAGGAGCAGCTCAGGAGCAAGCCCTAAATCAGAGACAGTAGCCAGAGAATAGCAGAGGCAGGGAGAAGCAGAATCGGGCAGCGACTGGAGCTGTTCAGGAGTGGGAGGGAGCAGTAGCAACAACCCTAACAGTAGCTCTAAGCTGTCGGCACAGAGACGACAGAAGCAAAGCAGCCATGGCACGGCGACGTCGTCGACACCGCAAAATCGACGACTCAACAAGATCGACACAGCCGCGAGATCTCAGAGGCACAGTGAGAGAAGAAGAGGAAATAGAAGTAGAAGTTCACTGTCGTCCCAGAGCAACAGGAGAAGAAGACGACGGAAATCGCGCAGTAGAATAATGCCGAAATGAAAGTGCGGGAGAAGAATCAGCTTGAGCTCGACATATATACCAGTGCAGTAAGCGGCCAGCGATAGGTACAGGCCAAGCACCACTCCACATGTCTCCCATACAAGCCGAAGGCCTGATACAGCCAACCCCTATGTTAAAGATTCAACCAACGCAACAGTTTGGTTTAGCCAGCATAATACCTACTCAGCCAGCACTAGAAAACAGCCAAACCATTTATTTATCCAGCCCAATACCAAAGGCAGCAAGCCCTTATGCACAAAGTCAAACCAGCCCAACTTATTTTGTTCAACCCCAGCATAAACATAAAGCCCACTTGATATTTCTATCGACAGTTCGGCGCCCAAACCAAAGAATTAAATAAAGCAAAATAAAAGTAAAACAAATTCGTCAAAATAATTCAAAAAAATATTAATGTGCATTTGTTCATCATCAGGGAAAAATAATTTTATTCGCGCATATTATGGGGTTGTTACAATTCTTCCCCTCTTAAAAGAAGTTTTCGTCCTCCAAAACATATTCATTCATACAATATTTACAAATATACATCAAAGAAATGATTGTTCATTTCTTGCGATACTGCTCTAAGTTGAATGATCGCGGCGGGATTAGACGTTCTTCAGGAATTTCTGGAGCAGGCGCAGGTGCCGGTGCAGGTGCAGATGCCGAAGCTAATGATTCAACAAGTATTTGGTATAAATGTTGCGGCAGAGGAGGTTGTCCGCGAGAGTTGATTTCCTTATTCAGAAGTTTTGGACATGTTTTCTTGGTATGACCCAGCTGACGACAATAAAAGCATGCTCCAATCAAACATTCGCCTCGATGAATTCGGCCACACTTGGCGCATTTTGTCGAGTTTGCTTGGGACACATTACTGGTTGATGGACCAGTTTGAATAGTCCTAGCAACATCTTTAAGTTGCGGTTCTTCTTGCGTCTGTGGTTCAGGTACTTTTCTTTTACCACTTTCTCGACGTTTCTGTGACTTTTCTTGATCAATCTCTACCAGTCGTGCCCTCTCGATTAGCTTCCCATATTCTAAAATATCAAGAGATACCAGCAAATTGCGAATATCGTCTTGCAATCCTTGTTGGAAGTGTCGACAACGATCTTCTTCAGTGGGTATGAGAGAGTCGGCATAGTAAGCTAATTTGGAAAATTCCGCCTCGTACTGCACAACTGTTTTTGTTCCTTGAACGAGTCGCAAGAATTTGTCCTGTAAAACCCTTTTCTCCGATCGGGGCACAAACCAATTAGTAAATTCCTGAATAAAGTCTGGCCACGTTACAAAGTCACGTCAGGCGAATTTCGTAGCAACTATGTTATTCCATCAACGTTTAGCGATGCCTTCGAGTAAGAATGAGGCTAATCCTACCTTACGGTCTGCAGGACAGTCCATAACTTGGAATATTGTTTCGATGCGGAGAATCCAATATTCAGTTTCTAGGGGAGACAAACCTCCAGCAAAAGTTGATGGTTTTAACTCCATGAATTGCTTGAGGTCATAGTCTATTTGTCGGGGTTGAGGGACTTGTGCTACAAGGGGAACATCAGGAGGAGGGTTCATTAGATTTTGTCGGGGAGTAGGATTATTAGGAGGAAGTGTCGGTCCTAACATAGCTAATGTAGGAAAGACTAACTTCAGGGTTTCCGCAATGGCGAATACGAATTCAGAAGGATGTTGCCGATGACCATTGTCACTTTCTTCAGATCTGGTTCTTTGCTGGACTTCACGTTCTTCCTGCATCCTTTGAAGTCGTCGGCTGGAGTATACTTGAACGGGTTCCTATACGTAAGTTTTTAACTTTGTTACATTCTTAACCTTGTTATGACTTCGTACTCTTTATGATACGACAATTTATTGAAACCGTTTCCCTCTGATACCAAGTTGCGAAGACCCAAATTCCTAGGCTTCCCAATTGATTTCAAGAATTGAATAACATTTCAATAAAAGAGTCGCAGCGGATAATACCACAGTACAAAGAACATAAACACCAGTATTTTTATTCATTTATTTCTCAATATTACATCATTCGATAAAAAGAAAACTAACATGAGTACTACTTATATTCAATACAGAAGTCATAATACGGATCTCTACATGAGTTCTTATGCTTTTGATGAACTTCTCCAATGCCTACGAAGATCTTTAGCCACACTTTCGCTAATTCTTTTGGCGAAATCCTCTTAGGAGCACTGAGAGATGATTCTGTTGCCTAAAAAAAATGGTTTCACAATGGGTTAGTCATAAACATTATGACTATGTGAGATAAATATTTCATGAAGCGTCGTACATGCAAAGAATGAGGATAATAACAATATGCATACATTACAATAATCATTAATTTCATTCTCTAAACTGAATCTAAATTTTATCCCTTATTTTTAGTTATATAAAATAAGAAATGCTCCGGTGATGCAAACTTGAATTGGGCCCCACCCCCGAAAGGTGTAATTTGTAGGCTCACCCCTACTTGTGAATCCATCAGTAGATGCCTCTACATCATCGGATTCGAAGCCATTACATTTCCCCATGCAGAGTTTTAATATATTTTATCTTGTCCTGAAAACAAGAGTTTTTAATAAAAGTAATCCCCTCAGAAATATATATCGCTTTTATATTTTTCCCTCGCCCACATTTTATTCCATAACGATATCTTAATGAGTTAAACTCATATGCACAAGCATTGTTTATTTCAGAAAGTAAAACAGTAATAAAATTACTTCAATAAAACTAATTCAGACTCACCACGGCCTTGCCTTTATCCACACTCTTATTTGCATTGCCACTATGGTTATCTTGTGACGCCATCCTCTTATTTTTGAGCCTCGGGAACCACTGAAATTATACACACTTTTTATTTGGGTTGCGTCACTTGATATTCGTGGTAGTAATGTTTTAAAAAGACGTTTAAAATCCGTTAAAAATCCGAACGTCAAAAATAAAAGACAAAAGAAATGTCTAATCAAAATAGTCTTTAACCGAGACTGTGAATCTCAACCTTAGCCGTCCAAACGGCACAAAATAGCCAAAAATGGCTCTCAAATAGCTCAAAATAACCTCAACATGGGAATGCGTATCAAAATATTCATCAAATAATCCGAAATGCCCATGAGGTGATTCATGAAAATGAAAGCATCATAATCGATATAATGTACCTGCAAAATTAATAATAACAACCAAAATCAGCATGTAGCACCCCAATACTCAAAATACTTCAAAGAAATTAGCTAAGTAGAGAGGAAATAAACCAAACCAGCTAAGGGGAAGGAGAAGGAAATGCCTTACAACAGGAGGGGAGAAAAGAAGGTAGTCTGCTCGAGAGGTTGCTGCAGCAAGCTCGGGGCAGCAACAACTACACAGGAGCAGCTCAGGAGCAAGCCCTAAATCAGAGACAGTAGCCAGAGAATAGCAGAGGCAGGGAGAAGCAGAGAGAAGCAGAATTGGGCAGCGACTGGAGCTGTTCAGGAGAGGGAGGGAGCAGTAGCAGCAACCCTAACAACAACTCTAAGCTGTCGGCACGGAGACGACAGAAGCGAAGCAGCCAAGGCACGGCGACGTCGTCGGCACCGCAAAATCGACGGCTCAACAAGATCGACACAGCCGCGAGATCTCAGAGGCACAATGAGAGAAGAAGAGGAAATAGAAGTAGAAGTTCACTGTCGACCCAGAGCAGCAGGAGAAGAAGACGACAAAAACCGCGCAGTAGAATAGTGCCGAAATGAAAGTGCGGGAGAAGAATCAGCTTGAGCTCGACATATATAGCAGTGCAGTAAGCGGCCAGCGGCAGGTACAGGCCAAGCACCGCTTCACATGTCTCCCATACAAGCCCAAAGCCTGATCCAGTCAACACCTATGTTAAAGATTCAACCAATGCAGCAGTTTGGTTTAGCCAGCATAATACCTACTCAGCCAGCACTGGAAAACAGCCAGCCCAATACCAAAGGCAGCAAACTCTTATGCACAAAGTCAAACCAGCCCAACTTATTTTGTTCTACCCCAACATAAACATAAAGCCCACTTGATATTTCTATCGGCACCCAAACCAAAGAATTAAATAAAGCGAAATAAAGTAAAACAAATTCGTCAAAATAATTCAAAAAAATGTTAATGTGCCTTTGTTCATCATCGGGGAAAATTAATTTTCTTGGCGCATATTATGGGATTGTTACATATAGTTTGTATTTACTTCTTACATACCCTTTTCCTCCAACCTTAAGCTCTTATACTCAATCCAATATTTCAAGGTAACATTTATTTACTAAAATGTCATTAACACCTAACTACTTCTCTTGCTCAACTAAAATCATATTTTTTGGATTTAGGCGCGTATCAATGCTCATTTTGAATTTTTCTTGAACTCAAGGAATGAAGTGAGGATATCTTTGTTGCAGTTCTATAAGATTCTCCCATGCCTCTTCTTCTACGTAGCCCCATTAACCCCCCTTTCAAAAACACTTGTGCAGTCACTGTACCTCGATTTGGTGCAATTCTTCTATTTAAAATTTCCTATGGTTTGATCAGCATGTTCCCCTCTGCATTTATCGTTGCTGGTAGCTCATTCTGAGTTGAAACATCACGTCTATGTTCTTTCAACTAGGAAATGTGAAAAGTATCATGGAGTTTTGCAATGTCTGACCGCTTCAGTCTGCATGCAACCTTTCCCACCCTTATGATAATCTAGAGTTGCTGGGTAACAATTTGTGGCATGCGTGTGATCTCAAGCTAACTTGATTATACGGGTGTAATATAACATGCACCCACATGGCCTGTTGTAATACCTTTTCTTTTTTATATTTCTTTTATCGACAATCACCTTCATTCTACTGTCGCTTCTTGTATCGTACCCGGTACCCATACCCGTATCGGTGCTTCCTAGGTGGTATTATACTGTCGTTCTGCTAATGGAAATCAGTGTGCCCAATTTTAGGGTTTATCAAACGCCATACATCTTAAGTAGCTTTCCACGCATCGATTCACCACTTCAGTTTATCCATTTGATTGTGTGGTATGCCATGAACATATTCAACCTCCTGTAAGTTAAATAGGTCTTGCCAAAACAAACTCAGGAAAAGAACATCTCGACTGCCGATGATGGATGTCGACACGTCGTGTAATCAAAAATTTTGAGTTAAGAATGCTTTTACTACTGCTGTATACCCACTATAATCACTGATTTTCCATTTGATTTGGCATGCTTTCTAAAATCCATTGATGTCCTGCCCTACCTTATTCGGTATCGACAATGGCCGTAACAAACCCACTGTCCTTTGATTATTTGTTTTACATTGTTAGCAAATCGACACTGCTCGATATACTCAAACACCTCATGCTCCATTTTTATCCAATAAAACATTTGTTTAAGTCATTACCAATCCTTCTTTCATCTCTAACAACCCTTGTGCCATTTGATAATTTGGTTTATTATTCTCATTAGCATCCTTTAACTAGACAATGGACTGTAATTGTTCATCTTGGCTCCAAGATTGTTACGCAGACACATTCACTCAAGAGGGTCCCATCGTCGGAGTTCATGGAGCGCGCATATGGAAGTCGCCATGATATATTCGTGGCGAAATATAATATTAATTAGTTAATAATAATTAATATTATATTAGTTATATTAATTATCGCGTGTGTTGTATCATGCCCGCCCTCATGTATATAAGGGGGAGAGGCTTGTGTTTTGGGCATCCTGAAGGATCATTATGTTTTGTACCGTCTCTCTAATCTCTCTCTCTAGAATTCTTTTTCTCCTTTGAAACTCTCCTCTCAACCTCTCATGTATCTCTTTACTATTATGAATGTTATGGAAATGATATTTTGTTAAGCGGCACGCCAAGGAATCTTATTCATAACAATTGGTCTGACCTGCCGTGCTGCCTGCTTACATCGCCGACATCATCTACAGTTTACATTCTTAACACAATGATCGTCGCTTATCGGCCGCTTCCGGGCCGCTGCTTTTGTTGCCGCAGGATACCAGCCCCCGACTAGATTTCTCTGCCCTAGTTGCACAAATACATGCCACTTGCACCTCTCTCCACGCCAAAGTCGATCGTCTCCTTGTGTTCGACAGATGGGCTTCCGCACCCCCACGAGGTTCCCTGCCCTAAGCCGTCTCTACTACGACTGCCTCCTGCACCATGCAAGAGTTTCCCTGCCATGCCGCCCCCAACATTCCTCGATGACACCAACCCAATTCCTCAACGACAACCTGCCCCTCTCCCGGCTCCGAAGACTAACCTTAGCAGGTCAGCAACCACCCTCGGTCTCCCAGGCTGCCATCAGTCATCGTCAAGCTCGTCGGCCACTCGCTGTTACTCGCTCTCCCTCTCATCTTCGTCTCCAACAGAAGCTTCTCCCGCTGCTCGTCCGATTCCAACCCCCTCAACGCAGTTCCTCGGCGTACTCCTCCGTTGCCCAGCAGTCGACCTCCCTTGGAACACTCTCCTGCGCCCAATCGAGCAAGTCAACCCGCAAATCGTCTCTGCACGCGAGCCACTGCCCTACTCCGGGACTCATTCACCGCTACCCATCGAGCCCCAAACTTACCCTGACAACCCTGCCTCTTACGGCAAGGAACTCGCATGGTTGGCATTTTGTCGTGTCCCCAACTGCAAGCACTCCCCCATCAAATATCGGGTCACACACACGGCCTCTTCCCACTTTTACAAGCTATCCCTTCTCCACCATTGCTTTATTTTTTCTTTTTCCAATTCAGGGGGTACCACTCGTCCTTTTCCCTCATTTAATGTCAGCCTCCATGTCTTCAGCTCCTCCCTCACCCATAGCTCCACCCGTTTGACCCCAACAACCTTTATTTTCCCCATTTACTTTCTTCCAAATATTACATTAATCTCATCCTTCCCTCTTTCCATTATTTTTTTGGCTCCCCCAATCAAGTCTTCTACTTTACCATGCTTCCGACCACTTCCCCCGAACACAGCCTCTCCATTTCCTCGGATACCACATGCCGTCAAGATTTTTAGAGAGCCCGACAAAAATTTCAAACTTGACCTTAAGAGCAAGGTCGATTTTCAAGGGCGGTATAGTGTTACACATGCACATTCACTCAAGCGGGCCCCCATCGTCGGAGTTCATGGAGCGTGCTTATGGAAACTACCATGATATATTCATGGCGGAATATAATATTAATTATTTAATAATAATTAATATTATATTAGTTATCTTAATTATCACGTGTATTGTATCATGCCCTCTCTCATGTATATAAGGGGGAGATGCTTATGTTTTGGGCATCCAGGAGGATCATTATGTTTTGGACTCTCTCTCTCTCTCTAGAATTCTTTCTCTCCCTTGGAACTCTCCTCTCTACCTCTCATGTATCTCTTTACTATTATGAATGTTGTGGAAATGATATTTTGTTAAGCGGCACGCCAAGGAATCTTGTTCGTAACAAAGATTCTTTGATCTTTTGAATAATGCCCTAGTATACTTTTGTAATTACTGTAATTTCTCCTTCATTACCAATTTTCCGTGATAATGCATCAACACACTTGTTTTCCATTCCTTGTCATTTATAGAATAATTGTTGTCCATCAACTCAACAAGATATTTTTGTTGTTGGGGGTTGTGATTTTCTGTTCTAACAAAAAATTCAGGCTCTGATGATCAATGTTGATTGTGAACTTGCATCCTGGTACGATCTCCACTTCTGCATTGCCATTACAATGACAAGTAACTTCTTTTCATATGTTGATAATGCTGCATTCTTCTTTCACGAAGCTTTGCTAAAGAACACAATCGGTTGTTTTCCCTCTAATAACACCACAAATATTCCAAACATCATAAGCGTTCATTCAATAGTGAACATTTTTTTGAAAGTTTGGTAATGCCCACACATTTGGCTTTCTAATAGCTTCTTTCAACCTTTCGAACGTTGTCACAGCAGTTCCGATCAAAACTATATTTTCTTAATAGCTCCGTTAGAGGATGAGTGATTATACCATATTCGTTAACAAATTGTCAGTAATAGCTAGTTAATACCAAGAATCCTCTCAACTGTTTGACGGTTTGGGTAGTGGCCAGTTTGCTATAACCTTGATTTTATTAGGATCATATGGCCTAAATATTCAATTTGCTTTTTCTCAAAAGAATGCTTACTCTGTTTAAATAACAATACATTCTTTTTTACTGTTTCAAATGCACACCTCTAATGTAATGTATGCTCATTCCAACTAGACCAAAATATTAGTATATCATCGAAAAACACTTCAATAAACTTAGTGGCTGTTGGAAAATCTTATTAATGAGAGTTTGGAATGTCGATAGAGTGTTTGTCAATCCAAACAATATTACGATGAATTTGTAACTCCCATGGTCCGAATGAAAGACATTTTCCTGATTTCCTCCTCCGCTATTCGAACTTGGTGACAGTCTGCTCTTAAATTCAGCTTCAAAATATTTAGCTCACTGTAATTCGTCTGAGAATTTTTCGATAGTAGGAATATGAAATTTATCTCTTGTTTTTTTGTTTAAATCCCTATAACCAATGCACAGCCGCCATGGTCCATCTTTCTTCTTCACTAGCACAGTGTGAGATGCATAAGGACTAGAGCTATATCCATATCTAATTATTCCGACTGATCTTCTCTTAAATCTTTTTCTATTTCTGTCCTTTACAATGATGAATATCAGTATGGTCTCAGGTTCACTGCTCCACTTTCCTCTAGAAGTCTTCTGATGTTCATCCTCTCTATAGGAGGTAGTTCCTTAGGTTTCACAAGTAAGTCTTGATATTCTCTTAATATTTGCTGTAAATCTTGTTGATTTTCTCCTTGTTCCATTCCATCTTCTTCATTAGCTTGTATATGGATTGCTGTTATTGAATCCATTATGTATTTTCTATTACTGCAACTTGTATCCTTCAAATACTTATCATCAATAGCTGTCCCAATTTCTGTAGTAATTTATGCATCCTTTCCCTATTGATCATAGCTCCTGGAACAATTTTTACACCCCCTTAATGAAATTTTCTGGCCTTGAATAGTATATTTCATTTCCAGGGTGTTAAAATCCCAATTTTCCGCCTCGAATGCGATTAACCATTGGACTTCTTAATACGACATTGCACCCTCCTACTGTTAATATTAACATATCAATTGCAAATTGAACTCATTGCATTCTCTATCTGAAATCAATTATCATACTCTTGCTTGCATTTGATTTCGTCAGCCCTCTACATCCAAAGTTGTTATAGATTTCTCTCTGCAACCCAATTTCTTTGCTTTGTTATCTAGGAATTTATGGGTACTTCTTGATTCATTCAGGATGAAAATCAGCTTACCTTGATAAGAGGCAGTGGCTCTCATTCTGTGATAATTCAATATACCAGCTAAGGCGTGCATAGACATTATGTAACACTCCTTCTCAGTATTTCAGAAATCAGCCGTCCGGCCGGGTCAGCGATATAAAGAAAACTAGGAAACAATATTAAAACTAATATGCAGCAGGTAACAAAATCTATGCTAAGCAATTTAAGGCTAACAGCGAAAGTTAAAAGTAAGCTAAGGGTAATCACATACCTGACATCTGGATTCACAGAGCCACTAAACATGAAATAAACTTGAATTAACTGAAAATCTCTTTAACAATAATAGTCTGATATGACATAATAAACATTAATAAGTTGCATTGACCACATTTACAAGTGTTTACTAGCAATGAGAAAAACTGAAGGGTAAAACACTACTAACTGACGCCACCATAACGCTCATCCTAGGCATAATTTCCCACCTGGGTCACCTGAAAAACATTGTCCACGAAGGGTCAGAGTAAAGAAAAATAACTCCTCCTAGTGACACTAAAAACAGTTTTCATATGATGAATGCATGCCTTTAGAAAACAATTTTGTGCATTAAAAACTTTATGCTATATGTTATGCATGCCTTCGCACTACTTCCTGGTCAAACATCTACTCGTACTAAGCACGTGACTTTTAGTTCACTAACTCAAGTTTTGGCGTTCACTAACTAGCATACTGTCTCACGTCAGGTTTATACTTGAGTTCTAGGTGGCTTCTGACTTGCATATCTACTTGGAAGGCTCTAGGCAGAGACCTCCTAACTCGCAACTGAAACTGACGACCCGAGACCATCTGACGAACTCAATTGTTCTAGTGTCACGCGGACACGATCTCGAATCTACTATCTGTCTTCAAGGGACGTAAACTCCCAAGACTATGCTGCTCATAAGATACCATATGCCTTATGAGTGAGGTAGTGCGCCTCTACCTAGCACGAGAATGACTTAGGCGTGCTGATTGACCTTTCGGTCTGATGCTACTCTGATTGGGATATCTTTTTGGTGAACTACTGAGCGACCCTTGACTTTCTTGTGGTCGACTTGAAGGGACATTCACGCCCTTGTTTGGACAAATTCCAAACCTACGTACACGGTTAACGCTTTCGTACCTAACGTTACTGTTCATGATCTGACTACTTCGGTCTTAGAGAATAGTGTCACCCTACACGTTTTTCGTGACCGTTTTCCTATCACCACACCTTTCTATGCATGGTCATGGTACTTGAAATAAATCTACTCATGTGTATACAATATATATATTTATTGCTATGTCTAATTAGCAAAAGTTAGGTTTCTTTACAGCGGTGTTGCGGCGCTCGTAGACTCGGCGCGGCGACATCTTCTCTTTCGAAGGCAATCCTATTGCTGGGGACCTTCAGAAAACTACCTCGAACCTACTAGAGTCCTGCAATTTAAGGCAAACCTATTTTCACAATTTTTCCCCTACAATTTTCCGGAGGAAAATTTCCATACAACTAGGGTTGCCAAAAACAAATGCTAAACTTCATATTTTACCTTTACGTAGGAGTTATTGAGGTTCTCACTGCGCCCTACACAAATCCCGTGGTGGACTACGAACACCAAAACCTAAAATAGGGCAAACAAATCGAATACCTAGGTTATTTTTGTTTCCAAAACGAAGGATTTCTACGAATGAAAGGAGATAAAGGAGAAATAGACTCACTGAAATCAAAAACGGATCTCAACTTCTCCGGTTAGGGTTAGACCCGCTTCTCCCACGACCAAGGAAAGAAAAGGAGTACTCCCCGGCGCCTGCAGAGGAGGGAGGAGAAGCCTGAGATGAGTCCTGGAGGGAGGAAGGCCGCCGGCTAGGGCCTGCGGTAGCCCGGCTTTCGTCGGGTGCGCTGCTAGCGGGAGGCGGAAAAAGACGGACTGGCTTGCGGTTTTCTCCCGATAGAAGAGGCGTGCGGGATTTCTAATCGGCTGCAACGGTTTTAAAATCAACCGTGGGGTCGGTTTGATAATCACCTCCCCACCTTAATACCAAAATTACACCCTAATAAAGATGGCTATTGGCACACCCAACTCACAAAACCTTAGAATATTACTCATTTTCACCGCGCGCGTCACAATCAATTATTTAAATGTGTTACGCACAATAATTAACGCGCTAAATAAACTAACAGACGCTAACATTAGGAAAAGTAACATTATACCTTGACAACGCGCTGCCTCGGTCAGAAATTGTCGCGACTCGACCCTACAATACAATTTAATTTCACGTCACAAATTTAGATGTTACACATTAGAGGTGGTACTTGATTTTTAGGCCGTTTCTCAATTGTTGACACTTCTTGTTTCCGATCGTTGTTTTCATTTCCTAGAGGTTCCTCCACCTCCACGAGATATATCTACTACCTTTCCAAGCATTTGTGACCAGGAATAAAATGTTGAACACACAAAAATATAATCCTTTAATCCCTTTTTCATCAATTTCAGCTAATGATTGATGTCTTTTTTTTTGAAAACTGTTGATTCCCTCTGTCTCAATACTTGTTGACTGATTCTACATGCTGGTAATATTACATCTGAAAGTTCTGAGATTCGTTTCCATTAATCTTTCCATTCGAACTCAGCAACAACATTTGTTCTTGAATTATTGCTGGCGTAAATATTTATTGATGTGTTTTTGTCTAAACATTCTGACATGGTACTCGATTTCATCCTCCAGTCCAGTCAAACATAAATTGACGGCGTATTTCTCAAGCGCATAAATTTTTTATTTCACCTATAGGATTATCAAAAATATTATCTCCAAATCAATTACTTAGAGCTTGCACGTACTTATCCCATACAAGCATTTGCCTAGTGAGCCGTGATTTAAAGTAAGCTGATGTCAATACCTTCCATATGAGCTGACGGAATTTTGGCCTTCATCTGCTCTGGTATTTCGTCGTTGTCGAATAATCGTCCCCTTCTGCAGATCAAATTCTTTAACACTTCTTCTGAAAATCTGGTAAATTCGATTTAAGTTTTTCGTGTTGATACTTGATATTGGGGCTTTTGAAACTGTCTCATATCCGCCGATGATTTAGGGCTCATTTGGCGCGACAGTGGCGGGTGGAGGCGGCGGGTGGATACACGACTTTGGGACTGAAGGGGGAGGGGGAGGTGGTGATCGAAACAGAGGTTTCGGGGGTTTTTCCTCTTTGCCGCGGGAGGAGACGTAGCAAACTCCGCCGGGCACCGTTTGTTTGCCGCTGTCTGGCGGTGTTTGCTCCAAACGCTGGTGTGAAAACGCCTAAACAAATGAAGCCTTAATCCATGTTTCTAATGCCTTCTCCTATGTTAGGATGGTAAACATTACTCACACTTCATCCAAGTTTTTATGTTGCAGATTATTTAACTTTTGTTATGATTTCTCCATAGAATCTTGAGATTGTTTAAACATCTCGACCTCCTTGTATAAATCCTTCGATCTAGAGTTCTTGTCTATGGACATTATCTTGTGCTAGATCGTTGCTCTGATACTACTAATAAGGTTCTAATAGACTGAAGAAAAATCACTATATTAATTATGAAATCAAATCAAGTTGCTTACAATAACCAAAGATCAACTCTTAAAGTGGTTGGAATTCTGATCTCTAATATGATGACAATATTGTCTTCACCAGGTAGAGACATTGCTAGAGCTATATATATATATTTTATTTACTTCTTACATACCCTTTCTCTACAGTCTTTAACTCTTATTTGTATTCAACCTAAGATTTGAAGACAACATTAATCTACTAAAATGCCATCCTAACAACTACTTGTCCTATTCAACTTAAAATAGTATTTTCTGAATTTATGCTCTTACATGTTTTTTCAATAATATACTGAAGTCAAAGAGAATGCCGTGCCAATGAAGAGTATTTTGGTACCTTTGTATAAGAACACATGAGATATACAAAATTATGTTAATCATAGAGAAAATAAATTAATGAGTCATACCATGAAAATGTGAGAACGAGTAATAGAAAGAAGAGTAAGAAGAGAGACTAGCATCTCAGAGAATCAATTTGGATTCATGTCAGGGTGGTCGACCATATAAGCTATATCTGATGCATCCTTCGTCGCACCTAAAGATGCATAACACAATCATGCATCTTATATATCTTAGTATTTATTTTATCTTATATTTTTTAGTATTTATTTTATGCATCTGTCTATGTTTGAATTTTCGGCTCACCGGTTTGACCGCCTGATGAGAACTTAAATAAAAAGGTCCGATAATTTTAGTAGTAGGACGAAAAAGGCAAAATTAAACTTATTTAATAACACATAAAATTAAGGAGAGAAAAATCAAAATCCAAATCATACGCAATAACGATTTAGGAAAAGGATTATTTGGAGAAACCTTTGGAAATTGATTATTTGGAAAGCTAATAAAGTCTAGGAAATAAAAGATCTAAATTTTTTTTGGGGATCATACTTGGAAAAAATATTTGGAAACCACCTTTTGCAAAGAAGATAAATGGCAAGCATAAAAAAAAACTCTCTTCCGTGAGGGAGAGGAGAACGCAGACACAGAAACGAACCCATTTCTCTACACTTGCCGGTCGTGAACATCAGATTCAACTCGCCGCCTGCCGTTTGTTTGGTGCCAGCTCGTCGATGCAGCCCACCTTCATTCCGACACATTGCCACCAGAACTCCACCTGACGACACCGAAGTCTCCAGCAAATCCAACTCCCGTTGCCATCTTGAGGTGCCGGCTCTTGCTGTCAGCCGAGGGTTGCGACCACGACTCGATATTCCGGCAGGCCCTCTGATTTCGCCTTGACGGTTGACATCGACTTCGATACATTTCTCCGTCGATCGCCGCCTTTGTTGTTCTGCTCGTACGCCAACAGGATTGGGACGGTTTACTTATTCTCCACTTATTCTTATGGGTAGCCTTGCTCCTTGGAATTAGCTTAATTTTATGCGTACCAATTAAATAAGGGTGCTGTTATTAGCAAATCCGATTTGACTTCTAGCAAACCATTACTACTAGCAAATTTTCAAATTTGAAAATGGATATTTGAAAACCTTTTTATTACTAGCAAACCACCATATAAAAATAAAAAAATAAAATTTAAAACATTTTTATCAACAAACAAATATGGATGTCTGCTTTGAAATCTAGCCAAAATATTTATCAATTTAGTGCAAGTTTTTTTTGTGAACTCGAATAAATTTGGTTGCTTTTCCCTGAATGCCACGCCTGTAGCAGAAAGCCATTATGTATAACAGGGACAATTTACAATTTTTTTTCAAAGACATGGATATTATAAGAGGCAATTTCCACTGATTTTGGTTAGGGTGTCATCCATTTCCAGGATCAAATTACGGGCTCAAGTCCCGTGATAGTATAATAATATTAGATAAAGTTTTAAAATATTTCTTCTAACTATGCCAGAACATAATGCCTTCGCCTTCTCCAAATGAATTCAAAAAAAGTGCACAAGAGGAAGTGGAGTATTGAGTCGTCGGAGTCGCCACATCCAGAAGCATTACCCGCATGGGAGAGGTACTGGAATCACTGAATGTGAGAGGGAGGATGTTGCTGGGGCAATGCCGAGCGGGAGAGGGAGGAGTCACGAATGGGAGTGATGAAGGGGAGGAAAGGATTTAGGTCGTGGGTTTGCTAGTAGCAGAAATAAGCTTTTCAAAATAACAAAAAAAATAAATTTTGAGGGGATTTTGCAAAATTAGGTTTGCTAGTAGCAAAATTAGGTTTGCTAGAAACAACACTCCTAAATAACTATAAGCTTGTCTCTATGTTCGCACTAATCTAGTTACCATTATTCATCAATTATTGTTTTAGAAATTTGTGCTTGTAGTCGTGTTAGTCTCGTGAAGGGTTCGACTCGTAAAATACATGAGAGCTCCACCCGAACAAAATTAACGAATCTCTTAAAGTTCAAAATGATTGATGAGTTTTATTTTGTGCTTAAAATTCGGTTGGCCCGCTCGACCTATTTTCAAAATAAAAATCGGTTATAATTTTCAAATTTATTTACTTTTCAAAACCCTAATTACGGTCTACATCAACATCTCTTGAGGAGATTCATGGACAACCATCGAGATAAAAAACAATATTTGCATATGCCGTTTATCGATCTTGAGAAGGCTTATGATAGGGTTTCAAGAGCGATCTTATGGAAAGTCTTAGAAAAGAAATGTGTAAATGTATCATACATTGACATAATCAAAGATATGTATACAAATTCAGTGATGAGGGTGAGGACATCTGAAGGATTAACTCAGGAATTCCCTATCAATTCCCTATCACTGTTGTCTTATATCAATGTTTAGCTTTAAGCCCTTATTTCTTTACCCTTTTCTTAAATGAGCTCACCAGATATATCCAACAAGCAATACCTTAGTGTTTATTGTTTGCGGATGATATCGTTTTAGTCGATGTGACGTGCGAGGGTGTAAACATGGAACTTGAATTTTGGCGTGACACTTTAGAAAAGAAGGGTTTTTAGGTTGAACAGAGCAAATACATAGTAAATGGAGTTTAAATTTAGCAGTGCAAGAAGGACAAATGACTTTATTATTAAGTTGGGTGATCAAAATATTTCCCGCAGTGAGTGTTTTAAATATCTTGGATCGATAGTTCAAAAAGATGGAGGTGTTAATAAAGATGTGATACATAGAATCCAAGCAGGCTGGTTGAAGTGGAGAGGCGTGTAAGGGATCTTATGTAGTCGTAAAGTACCATTTAACCTTAAAGGCAAATTTTACCATATTGCAATTAGACCAACGATGCTCTATGGTTCTGAGCGTTGGGCAGTGAATTGTGAACATGAGCAAAAAATGGGAGTTGCGGAGATGAGAATGCTTAGGTGGATGCGTGGATACTCGAGACTGGATAAAATTAGGAATGAGTATATTAGGGATAAGATAAGAGATGGAACTAATTGCAAAGAAGACGCGAGAAGCTCGACTAATATGGTTTGAATATGTATAAAGGAGACCATTAGAGGCACCTGTTAAGAGTTGTGAGAGTTTAGTCACTAGGCATGTTAAACAGGGGAGGGCTAAACTAATAAAGACTTGCAATGGAACTATGAGGAAAGACATTATGTACTTAAGAATTAGTGAGATTTTGACTAAAGACAGGGCACAATGGCTACAAAGGATCCATATAGCCGACCCCATTATAGTGGGATAAAAGCCTCATCATCAATAGGCGTAGAGTGTTTTATAGATGACTCTCTTTACTCTCACTTGTCTCACACTACTATTTTCACCACCAAGTTTCTTTATTTGGGAGCACACAACATTTTGATTCTCCATGTACGTTTTTTCCACTTATCCTTAAAAGTGAAGATATAACTTCTCATGAGATACTATGATCAACATAAGAGTCATCAACTAGTAGTTCCTTAACTGCTATCTTGAAATCAACTTGTTTTTCCATCTTCAAGTTCCATCACTGATTTTTTGACAGTATTTTTATCTCTGTCTTAAATTTATTATACTTAATTTGCACATCCAACACCACTAACCTATGTTGTGTTGTCATTCTTTCTCTTTGTATGACTTTGTAATCATTACAAATCATTATGATCATTTTGCGAGCCGTAAAATAATCAAATTGTAACTTATTTGGTCCGCTTTTAAACACAGTGAAATGTTCTTTCCTCTTCATAAAAAGCGTATGCTAAGCCCCCGGAGGCTAGATTATTCGGACAACATTACAAACGGCGGCAACGGCAGGGGCATGGCAATATTGGGGCTGAACCAATGGGTTCAACCCCCTCCTCTTGAAAATATTGGCTCAAGGGGGCTGAACCACGCTGGGTTCAGCCCCATTGGGGCCGGCCGGCCCCCTTGGTCGGCCGGTCTTGGGTCCCGGGGGTATAAATACTCGGACGCCTCTCTTTTGGAGGTTATGCAAGAATTATCAAGGTACTCATCTCTCTCTCTCTCTCAACCCTAACCCTAATCTCTCTCTACTTCCTCTTCCCTTAGTTCTTCCCCTAGTTAGTGCCTAACATTTGGTATCAGAGGAGTTCGATTCTCTCAATGGTGAACACTCGCAATCAAGAGGAGTCCTCACGGATTGAAACCCTAGAGGAGAATGTTGTTGGCCTCACCGATTCGATGACGGCCTTGGAGGGGCGATTGGAGGCTCGGTGGGAGGAGTTGAAGACCCTACTGAAAGGGAAAGGCCCGACCAGCGATGATTCGGCCGGATCGGGAGCCGATCCAGCGGGTTCGGCCGCCGCGCGGCTTGCGGAAGGGCTCGCGGGCGTGCGCCTTCGGGTGGGGCTCTGCCTGGCGCGGCGTGGCATGGGACGACAGGGGGTGCGGCGTCGGCGGCCTACGGGCCTCCCGCGGGATCGGCAGCGGTGTATGGGGGTCCGGCGGGGCAGTTTCCGCCCGGATCCGCGGCAGCAGGCTTCAGCGAACTCGGATCGGGCCTGGAACAGTGGCGCCGAGGTGGGGATGACCCTTTTGGGCCCTGGCGGCCACCCGACATGGCGGGACAGCAAAGGGGGGGGGGGGCTCCTCCCTCCTCCACGCGGGTTTGGGCCACCAGGAGGGGCCGGGTTTGGCCCAGGGTGGGGCGGCCAGCCGCAACCTCCGCCTTGGGGAGCGGGACAGCAACACGGCTACGACGGTTTTGAGCATGGGGAACACGCAAGTCGGGACGGAGGTCCAGGGACACAACGTTTGACCCCCGGATTAACTCACATGTACTTTCCGGAGTTCGAGGGCGGCGACGCCTTGGAATGGATTCAAAAGGCTGAATTATTCTTCCAGTACCAGGAGGTGCCTGAAGGGCAGTGGGTGCAGCTAGCGTCCTTCCATTTGAAGGACGAAGCCTTCCAATGGACACAGTTGTTCCTGCGGGGACGGGAGTACGTGCCTTGGGGGGAGTTCGTGGATGGATTTGCGGCCCGATTTGGTCCACTGGAGTATGAGAACTTTGAGGCCCTCCTTCAGAAGCTTCGTCAAAAAGGGTCGGTTATGGAGTATCGTGCTGAGTTCGAAAAGTTGGCGAATCGGGTTCAGTGGCCGGAGAGGACGCTCTATAGCTGTTTCATATCTGGTCTTAAGGAGCATATTCGGGATGAGGTGCAGGCACTCATGCCACGTTCTTTGAACCATGCCATTACGTTGGCGCGTATCCAGGAGGAAAGGTTCAACAGGCAGCGGGCACGTATCACGAGTAGACCGGCTTTGGGCCCTACCATGTCAGCACGACGGGAGCCACCCACGGGTACCAAACCGACGGTAACTCGGTTGTCTTGGAGCGAGTTGGCGGCTCGGAAGGAGAAGGGCTTATGCTTTAATTGTGATGAGAAGTTTGTGCCCGGTCACAAGTGCCAGAAGGTACAAGTTTTTATGTTGCATCAGGAGGAGCAGCTCGAGGAGGACGTTTTCCCGGAGGAGGAATTGGAGTCTGGGGGGGACTTAGACTTGACGGAGTTGGGTGTCTCCCTACATGCTATGGAGGGATGCAATCCACCTCCGCTTACGATGCGGTTGGCTGGACGGATTCGGCGGGAGAGGGTGACGATTCTGGTAGACAGTGGGAGTACTCACAACTTTATTCACCCTGTTGTGGCAAAGAAGGTGGGGAAGGGGATTGACACGGGAGCAGCGTTCCAGGTCATGGTTGCGGATGACAGCAAGTTACAGTGCCAAGGAGTGTTGAAGGCGGTAGAGCTTCGGATGCAGGGGTATGTGGTGTGCACGGACGTCTACCTCTTACCGATCCGGGGCTCAGATATGGTACTGGGAGTGCAGTGGTTACAGCAGTTGCGGCGGGTTACTTTTGATTGGGATCAGATGACGATGGAGTTCTTGCAGGGCGGGCGACAGTTCTGTTTGACGGGGCTCAGATCTTCTCCGGTTAAAGAGATCTCCCTTCGCAGTTTGCAGCAGCTTGAGGAGTCCAGTAGTTTGATGGCGATTCTGTTGGGGGTGAGGTCGGACGAGGAAGGATCGACACAGGTTCCGGACCAGTTGCGGGCGCTAGTAGAGGAGTATGATGACATCTTCCATGAGCCGAGTACACTTCCACCGTCACGATTCTGTGATCATCAGATTGTGCTACAGACTGGGGCTGAATCGCCCAACATCCGTCCGTATAGGTATCCCTACATCCAAAGGCAGAGATTGAGCACAGTGTGAGAGAGATGCTTGATGCAGGTATCATACGACCTAGTACCAGTTCCTTCTCTGCACCGATTATTCTGGTTAAATAAAAGACGGATCTTGGCGTTTTTGCGTAGACTACCGTGCCTTAAACAGTGTTACTGTGAAGGACAAGTTTCCGATTCCCGTGATAGAGGAGCTGCTGGATGAGTTGCATGGGGCGACTCGGGTCACGAAGCTAGACCTGCGGTCCGGCTACTATCAGATTCTGATGAAGGAGGAGGATGTGCATAAGACGGCCTTCAGGACTCATGACGGTCATTATGAGTTCTTAGTGATGGCCAATGGATTAACGGGGGGGGGGGGGGGCGTCTACTTTTCAGGCCAATATGAATGAGATTTTTTGCCCATTCCTGCGATGCTTCGTCTTGATCTTTTTTGACGACATTCTGATCTACAGTGCTACTTGGGAGGATCATCTACGACATGTGGCTCAGGTCTTCTCTACTCTCCGACAACATCAGCTATATGCTAAGAGGTCCAAGTGTTCTTTTGGACAACATGAGGTGGAGTACTTGGGGCATCTAGTTTCCGTTGACGGGGTGAAGGCAGACCCACGGAAGATCGAGAGTATGCTTTCTTGGCCACGACCTCTGACCATTCGGGCGCTGAGGGGGTTCTTAGGCCTCACTGGTTACTACCGGCGCTTTGTACGGGACTATGAGAAGATTGCTAGGCCGCTTACACAGCTGATACAAAAGGATGCTTTCGAGTGGCACGCTGAGGCAGAGACCGCCTTCCAGGCGCTCAAGAGGGCTATGACGACGACTCCAGTGCTGGCACTTCCGGATTTCACCAAAGAGTTTGTGGTAGAGACAGATGCTTCTGGCGTGGGAGTGGGGGCGGTCTTGATGCAGGAGGTGCGGCCGATCGCCTTCTACAGTAAGGCTTTGGCTCCCCGAACTCTGGGATTCTCAATGTATGAAAAGGAGATGCTGGCGGTTATTCATGCGGTGGCCCTATGACGGCCCTACCTACTTGGGCGTCGCTTTACGATACGGACCGATCATCAGAGCTTGAAGCATTTTTTGGAGCAGCGGATTTCGTCCCCCCTGCAACAAAAGTGGGTCACCAGGTTGTTGGGATATGATTATGCGATCGAGTATCGGTCCGGGAAGGACAATCGGGTGGCTGACGCCCTCTCACGCTTACCCGAGGGGGCCTTGACACATATTTCCGGGCCTCAGTTGGATTCGATGGATGAGATTCAGGACGCGGTGCAGCGAGATCCCGAGTTACGGGCTATTGTGGAGGACCTGCGGCAGGGTCGTGAGGTAGCCCCAGGTTATCATTTACAAAATAATGACCGGCTGTATCATCAAGGGCGAGTGGTCATTCCTGCTCAATCAGCTTGGCGGACGGTGATGATGCATGAGTTTCACTCGTCGCCGACAGGAGGTCACGCCGACATTCTTCGCACTCTTCAGCGGGCTCGGGCCAACGTGTTTTGGAAGGGGATGCGCCGTGACATTCAGGAGTTTGTGCAGAAGTGTGAGGTGTGCCAACGGCAGAAATATGAGACTACTTCTCCGGCCGGCCTACTCACTCCCTTGGAGATTCCGCATCAGATCTGGGATACGGTTTCTATGGACTTCATCGACGGGCTGCCCAAGTCGAATGGTAAAACAGTGATATTGGTAGTGGTGGACAAGTTGTCCAAGTATGGGCACTTCCTTGCTCTGAGCCATCCTTACACAGCGGAGTCGGTTGCGGCCTTATTTGTTCGGGAGATTGTTCGATTGCATGGGATTCCCCGGGCGATCATTTCCGATCGAGATCCTACTTTTGTTGGCCGATTTTGGACAGAGCTCTTCCGCTTGCAGGGGACTTCCTTGCGTTTCAGCACGGCCCACCATCCCCAGACTGACGGCCAGACAGAGGTATTAAATCGGGGCGTCGAGACTTACCTTCGCTGCTTTGTCATGGATGAGCCGCGGACCTGGACTAGCTGGTTACATTGGGCGGAGTACTGCTTCAACACTTCTTATCACTCGGCTAGTAAACTCACGCCCTTTGAGGTCGTCTATGGGCGGCCACCTCCTTCCTTGAGCAGTTATGAGCCCGGCAGTACCGCAGTTGCAGCAGTTGATCGGGCGCTTCGTGATCGTGATCGGACCCTCGCCACCTTGCGTGAGAATCTTCGGGCGGCACAGGATCGTATGAAGGCTCAGACAGATCGTCATCGCACAGAGCGAGAGTTCCAGGTGGGGGATGAGGTTTTCCTCAAACTTCGTCCTTATCGCCAGTTGTCGGTGGCACAGAGGACAAATCAGAAACTGGCACCTCGTTACTATGGACCATTTCGGATCACGCGGCGGGTCGGTCCGGTGGCGTATACCTTGGCTTTACCCGCGAGCTCCCGGATCCATCCTACCTTTCATGTCTCCTTGTTGAAGCGGAAGTTGGGTGATGCTGTTCCGGTCTTTTCCGTTTTGCCCGAGGCTACTAGTGGGGGCGAGCTTCGCCCGATTCCGGAAGATGTACTGTTGATCAAATGGAAACGTCGTGGCACGGCGTACTGTCCAGAGCTGTTAGTCAAATGGAAGGATCTCTCTGCGGAGCACAATACTTGGGTCGATTTACTGGAGTTCCGGGAGCTTTACCCCGACTACCACCTTGGGGACAAGCTGACTTTTGATGGGGAAGGGAATGTTAAGCCCCCGGACGAGGCTAGATTATTCGGACAACATTACAAACGGCGGCAACGGCAGAGGCATGACAATATTGGGGCTGAACCAATGGGTTCAACCCCCTCCTCTTGAAAATATTGGCTCAAGGGGGCTGAACCATGCTGGGTTCAGCCCCATTGGGGCCGGCCGGCCCCCTTGGTCGGCCGGTCTTAGGTCCCGGGGGTATAAATACCCGGACCCCTCTCTTTTGGAGGTTATGCAAGAATTATCAAGGTACTCATCTCTCTCTCTCTCTCTCAACCCTAACCCTAATCTCTCTCTACTTCCTCTTCCCTTAGTTCTTCCCCTAGTTAGTGCCTAACAACGTATTTGTCATAATTAGCTCATGTGCTATGACAAAGTCTAAAGTGATTCTTCCTTCTTCGTTTATATCTCCATACTCAAAATTTCCATGAATATTTAATCTGCATTTTTCTTACCTATATGTCTATTTAAGTCTTCGCTTATAAAAATCTTCTCTCTTTATGAGATTTCTCTTACTAAATCACCTAAGTTTTCCAAAATTGCACTTTAATAGCTTCACTTAATCCTACTTGTGACGCATATGGACTGATCACACTAATAGTTTTTGTTGCGGAAAAGAAGGATAATACTTGATAATTAATTCGGGACTCCCGTATATATATAAATACATACACGGGATTACAACACACATACTAATACAGGAAAACAAAAAACATAAAAGACATAATATTCCAACACTCCCCCTCTAGTTGGGCGTGTAATGTCTGTCATGCCCAACTTGCCCAGTATTCTGTCAAACGAGTTCTGGCTCAACTCTTTGGTTAGCACATCTGCGAGCTGTTGGTTTGATGAAACAAAAGGGGTACTTACAATCCCGCTAACTATGTTTTCTTTGATGAAGTGCTTGTCGATCTTCACGTGTTTGGTGCGATCATGTTGGACTGGATTGTGGGCAATGCTGATTGCGGTTTTATTATCACAATAGATCCTGATTGGACTATCACACTCCATGCCAAGGTCCTTCATAACCGACAGAATCTACAACCCTTCACATATCTCCTGTGTCATGGTACGAAACTCTGCCTCCGTGCTGGATCTGGCCACGACAAGTTGTTTCTTGCTTCTCCAGGTTGCCAAGTTTTCCCCAACAAGTGAATAATATCCTGATGTTGACCTTCGGTCATCAACTGAATCTGCCCAGTCCGCATCAGTATAGACCTCTACAGTCAATGCCTCGTTGGGAGAGAATAGTATTCCCTTGCCGGGAGAAGATTTGAGATACCTCAGGACTCTGTACACAACATCCAGGTGATGAGATCTAGGTGAGTGCATGCACTAACTAAGGACCCCCACAACATAAGATATGTCCGGACGAGTGTGAGAGAGATAAATAAGCTTCCCCACCAGTCGTTGGAAGCCTGATATGTCATCAACAATTTCTCCTTCATCCCTTCCTAGTTTGTGATTGACTTCAATTTGTGTATCTTCCAGCCTGCACTTGAGCATTCCAGTTGTCTCAAGCAAGTCCAGAACATACTTTCTTTGAGATATAAAGATCCCACGTTTGGATCTGGCCACCTCAATGCCAAGAAAATACTTGAGGGGAGCAAGGTCCTTCATTTTAAATTCCTTAGTCAATCTAAACTTTAGAAGTTCAACCTCTTCTGTATCATCACCGGTTATTACTATATCATCCACATAGACAATAAGAACAACCACTTTACCCTCCCTATGTTTCACAAATAAGGTGCGATCAACATTGCTCTGTTTGTATCCAAAATAAATCATAGCCCGGTGAAATCTCCCAAACCATGCATGTGGAGATTCTTCAGGCCATACAGAGCTTTCTTCAACCTGCAAACTTTCCCTACCGACCCTTCTTGGATAACACAAGGAGGTAGGGACATTAACTTTCTCTTCAAGGTCACCGTGGAGAAATTCGTTCTTCACATCCAAATGAAGGAGACTCCATCCTTTACAAACAACAGATGAAAGCAAAATCTTGATGAAGTTCCTTTTTGCAACCGGAACAAATGTCTCCTGATAGTCGATACCAGTTGTCTGCGTATATCCTCTAGCCACTAATCTGGCTTTGTATCGTTCCACAATGCCTTGAGAGTTTTGCTTCACAGAAAAAACCCACTTGCATCCCACAAATGTTTTTCCCTTAGGAAGATGAACCAACTCCCAAGTATGGTTCTTGTCAAGAGCTCTCATTTCCTCCAACATAGCTGCCTTCCACTCGTTATGCTCAAGTGCTTCCTGCCAAGACTGTGAAATAGAAATGGAGGACAAGGAGGTGACAAATGCTTTGTGTAAGAGATAAGGAGTCATAAGTCACAAAGTGAGAGAGAGGATGCTGGGTAGAAGCATGACTACCTTTGTTAGCACCCGACGATGGATCGGGTGATGACACAGGTTGAATAGCAAGAGCCTGAGTGTTCGTGCCCCTCCTACGTCGTGTGTGGACCTGCAATAGAGGAGGAATCACCGGATTCCCAGAAGTAAGTGGACGCAGCAGAGGAGTAAAGATGGGAGTGTGCCCCATAGATGGAGTAGTGGACGGAGGGGGCAACATAAACGGAGGAGGAATAGGCAGGGGAATAGAAGGAGGGGAACTCATTTTCGTAGCAATTGTCTCCCCCTGAAGAGAGGTCCCATAAAAGGCTTCAGCTTTCCAAAAGGTGACATCCATAATAACGAATATCCGCTTGGTAGCAGGATGGAAGCACTTATAGCCTTTCTGAGTAGGGGAGTAGCCAATAAACACACTTCAAGGCGCGGGGATCAAGTTTGGTTTTAGGATGAGTGTGGAAAAAACATACACATCAAAAAACACGAGAAGAGAGAGAAGTGGGATGGACCCTTAGAGTGGTGAGAGGGGTATGAAAGCCAAGAACCCGCGTAGGAAGACGATTGATGAGGTAGGCAGCGGTGAGAACAACATCACCCTAGTAATACTTCCGGAGATGCTTCCGGAGAAGGAGACATCTAGCCACCTCAAGGAGGTGCCGATTCTTGCGCTCAGCCATCCTATTTTGAGCAAGGGTGTAAACACAAGAGGTTTGATGAATAATCCCAAGGTCACTCAGATATTTCTCAAGTCGGGCATCAATATACTCACGACCATTGTTACTACGCAGGATAACACCTCACTTTTAATGATAATACTATATTGAGTAGTGATTATCTTGTGAAAGCGTTGAAAAATAGAGAACATCTCACTTTTATGCTTCATTAAGTAAACCCAGGTACAACAAGAGTAACAATCAATAAAAAAACAAACCAAGTGCAACTAGAAATTGAAGTAGAAGGGTTAGGCCCCCAAACATCAGTATGAATAACAACAAACGAAACAGAGTTACGAGGAGACATAAGAGGAATGGTACTACAATGATGTTTAACTAGTTCACATACATCACAATAAAAATCATTAAACAAAGTAGAAAATATAGTAGGAAACAATAACTTCATAATAGCGATAGGAGGATGTCCTAGCCGACAGTGCCAGGAATCCAACTCAGAGGGACGAGCTACATGAAGAGCTTTGGGAGGCCGAGCAATGCTGGATGAAGTGGAGGCAGAGGGGTCGAACACATAGACCCGTTGCACATTCTACCAAAGCCAATCACCGTCCCCGTCTTCAAGTTCTTAAAAACACAGGAGGTGGGAAAGAAGGTCATCGAGCAATTCATAGATTTACTCAGATGACTAATAGACAGAAGATTGCGAGTAAAAACAGGAACGTGAAGAACAAAGAAGAGAGTAAGGGAGGAGCATGGAATGAATCCTTTCCCAGCAATGGGAGATAGCGATCCATTAACAATGCTCACTTTGTCTCTGTCAGACAGAGGGGTGTAGGACACTAAACCTATAACAGATCCTGTCATGTGATATGTAGCCCCAAAATCAATGATACACTGAGAGGATTGGTGGGAGGAAGCAGAGTGAGCACTCGCCGGGCCCTGATGAGTATAGGAAGAGGAGGCAGAGCTGGACGACTCAGCAGGAGGTCCAACTATCATCCGATGAAAAGCCAGAATTTCTTCAGCCAAAAGAGCGCGGGGGGGGGGGGGGGGCATTGAAAGCCAGAGAATGATAAACAAAGGTTTCTTCCACAACGTCTGACAAGTGGGCTGATCTGGGCAGAGATGGCCGGTGCGGGGAGCGACCGCCTCCGCGGCCACCACGAGATGTAGGCCCGACTCGAGGAGGAAAACCATGTATCTTGAAGCATGTGTCTCTAGTATGACGGACCTTCCCGCAATAATCACAGATTAGATGATCTTTCTCCGCAGTCCACAATCAAGTGTCACGAGTAGGACGAGCACTAGGCTGAGAAAGAGCGACAAGAGCAAATCCCTCGGTAGCTGAGTCTAGAAGAAGAGTCAGGCGACGGTCGAATTCTTGTTGGACCATGCTGTACACCTCGGGCAAAGAAGGAAGAGGGGAGCATCCAAGGATCTGAATGCTGATCGAATCAAAATCCCAATGTAAGCCGTGAAGGAACTCGAAGATGCGATTGTGTTCTTCTCTTGCTTTTACCAGTACCTCATCTTCAGGAGACACAAGGCTCAGAGAATCAAAATGATCGTACTGCTGATAGAGTTGGGTGAACTCCGAGTATTAAGCCGAGTGAGGGCGATCACCCTGTCGCAGGAGGAACAACCAACGACGTAGTTGGTAGATCTGTGCTGCATTGCCACGACACGAATAGGTAGTCTCAACACGCTTCCAAATATCAGCTGTAGTATCCAGGAACAGATAGTTCCGAGCGATGAGCTCCGTCATAGAGTTCAACAACCACGACATCACCAGGGAGTTCTCAGTCTCCCACTGAAGCCACTCAGGGGAGTTAGAATCAGACGGAGGAGCCTTCATCGTGCCACTGACATACCCAAACAACCGGCGGCTTTTGAGGGCAAGAGTGATAGAACAAGCCCACATGAGGTAATTGGAACCATCCAATTTCATAGTGGTGATCTGAGGAGTGCGATGGTCAGAGGTGACACGACAAGATCCAACGGATGCTGGAGTAGGAGAACCCGCTCCACCAGAAGACATGGTGGTGGAGGAATCACTTCCCGCCATAAGGAAACCCCGAATAGAAATCGAGGATACTCCAAAAAAAAATCACACTGGAGAATGAAGAAGGGGGGCTGCCCTCATAGAAAGAGGGGCAAGGAATGACGAAAGAGAAGGAGAAAGGGACCGCCAGAAACAAGGAGATCAGAAATCCATGTGACCGAGGTCCCTAGAGCACAAAAGAGAGGCGGAGGGGGGGGGGACAACGGCGCGGGGGACCACTAGAGGCGGAGGCACGGGGGACCGCGAGATGCGGAGGTGGAGGCGCATATGCAGCTTGGAGCGGCGAACGACACAAGATGTGGATGCGGAGTTGCGAACGAGATCGGCGGCCGAACCCTAGGGTTGCTCTGATACCAAGTTGCGGAAAGAGGAATTATACTTGATAATTAATTCGGGACTCCCATATATATATAAATACGTACACGGGATTACAACACACATACTAATACAGGAAAACATAAAACATAAAATGCATAATATTCCAACAATTTTCTTTCCAAATGACCAATTTAATAACTAAGATTCTATTACATTTTTACTTATCCCAACAACTCCATTCCTCCAAGTAGATACCATAATAATACCTACACCATTGCTTGTTTTATTTTTTCCTGTGTACCATAATTTAAAACCTAAATTGTTTATAAATTTAGCCTTCTCACCCAACCATCTAGTCTTTTGTAGGCATAAAATATTTATACTTCTGCTAATCATCGTATCTACTACTTTCATTGTTTTCTCGTTAGCGTACCTATATTCAACCTTTCAAACCTAAGTCGGTCACAATACTATGATATAATTTCTTAGAACGTCTAATATGTGAGGACTTTTGCCTATTTAGTACTACACCTAAGTCCTCTTCGTGATGCAACGGTTCTTGCCAAGATGCCGGATTCAGACCATACGACGAGGACTCTTGCATTTTCAACACTACGCCGAAGTCCTTGGAGATCTAGTAGTGCTTGCCAAGATGCCGCATTCGGACCATACGACGCTTTCCTTAGGGTACAACTTAGCTTTTGCCATATTTCTCAAATGACCCATATTCATAAGGAGTGACTAAATTTTACACTGACCATCTACCTAACACGACCCTCACCATTTTTCGTCCGAACTTGGGACCGGCATATGCTGTTTTTTTAATTATCATCATCGGGAAAATTTTAATATAAGTTTTTTAAATTAATGTTCGGGTGTTACACCACTTCTCCCTCGCATTTGTTGTTTCTTACAATAATTATTAAGTTTTTTTTGAATAACACAGTTCAACAAATTTTACTTTCAGGAATACACCTACTTCTTAACAATACCAAAAGAACAAAATAATTTTTAACAATTTTATCAGCTTATGATTAATTATGTACAGCCCCATCCATGTAGTGCTTATATATTGTTCTCATTTTGTTAGGCCATATCACAGTGAGTAAATATACAAATACTGCTGATTATTCTTACTTATGATCTTTTCTTTCAGAGCTGATCACTTACTGCATTGATTATATTATAAATAAATACATTACTCAAAATGCATGTTCATATATGTCATAACATTTCATGCTAATAAATAATTACGTAGCCCGTGCATTCTCTTTTTTGGCTATGTACATAAGCCATGCCCAATGCTTCTTTTTGCTGTGTAGACTTGTATTTTCCAAAGGATGTTCTGCTTGTGACCTTTGCCTAAATATCATAGCATTGTGACTATTCTTTGAAGCACAGAGGAAAATAAGTACATACTGATCAGCTCCCTGAAACATGCAATGCAAAATTCAACAAGTTGCTAATAGTTAGTATAAATTTTGCAGGTCTTTAACATTTAAATTTTGTAGTATCTAGAATAAAGAAATTATAGATAACAAACCACGAAAAATATTATTGCCTGATTGTTTATTACCTTGTAAACTTTCCATAGTCTTGATCAACACATCCCTAGTGTCCGATTTTGCATTCTCAGCTTTGGAATTTATTTCCTTGTTCGTTAATTCTAGAGGAACTTCTAACTCGGGTGTAGTCTGCATAAAATGAGACATCATTATTTACATTGCAAACTATGGCCTAGGAATTTATGATTATTACATCCTGATAAGCATGATCATGAAGCTATACCCATTATAGGTTTCACTTTATAGTATTTCCTATAATGGTGATCTAGTAACTAAATAAATATGATAAAGATGCGGAAAAAATTTATCAGTCCTTAACAGACTTTTGATTTTGTCTCTTATTTTCTGTATGTCGATGAGGTTATACAACATCTATGTTTAAGATATAGGTAGCAACTGTCATCAAGAATGAGATTATAAATGCGATGACCGTGAATTATAATTTAGTGTTGTTTTGAGAGTATATTTTTAATACATTCACATGATATTACTTTTCATATAAGCATTTATGCACGTGTATGAAGATGAAATTACCTTGCACCGAATGAGAGGCCAGTTGATCTCATGGAAGAAAGGATGTTGCTTAATTTCATTGGCACCGGTTTTTGATCCCAAACGATTTGCTGGGTCTCTATGCAACAATACATTTACTAGTTGTCTGGCGGCAAGGCTAACCTGCCAAAAATTTATATAAGTTTCATTAGGTATGTAGCCTGATCACTTTTATCACAAGGAAAGTAGTGGGTATGTACAAAAATGTTAATAATATATTATGTCTTGAAGCATGCAATGGCTCTTTTATTATGTAAATATATGGAGTGTTAGTTTTCAAGATTAATCAGTAGTTGTGTACCAACTTGACTCATGGTTTTTGATACGATCCCGAGAGGAATGTGGCAAAGGGGAGGGCCGTCAGAGGTGAGGAAGAGAAAGGAGGAGGGAACGAGAAGAAAACCTAGGAAACAACCCTAAATTCCATACATCCAAACATAATGAAAAAGAGTACAACACAACCCTTTATAGGTGCAGGGTGCGGATAACGAACACAACGCAAAAATACGGCGTACAAACAAATTAAAATAACAAAACAAATGCAAATAAAGTGATCACGTCGGCGGTGCGACTTCAGTCTCTCTTCCTCCAGACGGACCTGTCATCGTCTCCCTCCATGTGCGGACACTCGCCACAGTGTCTCTTCAGCGTGTGCGTGTCCCGTCGGCATGCGCAACCGTAACAATGCTGCCATTTTGAAAATATGCCTTGTCCCCAAGGCAGTGGTCAGAGGGGTGGAGACAATAGTGATCATGGGGCAGCCACATAACTTCGGGCTCCAGATGGTAAGACCCAGCAACAGGGACCTCCTGCGAGCCAGAGTTTCCCTGAAGGTGGTAGCGGCGATCAAATAGCTTGAATGAGTAACACGGTGCCAACTGCCGTATTTCTTCCGGACCAGAGAAGGTTGGGCTGGTGGCAATCCTGCCGGAAGCTGCATGACATCGACGAGCGTAGTAGAAAGTTCTTGGTGGTCTGTCAGGAAAGGAATCAACACAATGGACGGGCCCGAGAGGGCCCACAACCCTGCGGAGAGGCCAACGTCTGTGGTCTGCTGGATCATGCAGAGGGAGATCAGAGAGCGCAGAAGAGTGGGGTCACCGTCGAGGTGACATGGTTGGCTCTCGTGTAGGAACTGCATGGACATAGTCTCCTAATTGACGCATACATCGCCGAGCGCGCAGAGCCAAGCCACCCCTAGAATGACGTCGAGACCGCCTAAGACGAATGCGCAAAAGTCCGCGGTCACGGAACAGGACCCCACAAAAAGAGAGACGGCAGTGCAACGACCCTGGGTCGGTCGGTGGTGCCCATCACCCATATGGACCGCAACATCCGGGGAGGGAACCGAGGAATGACGGAGCTGCTGCACCAGATGCTCTGATATGAGGTTGCGGCTTGCACCGTTGTCCACCATGATGATGATCGGGCGATCACGCAGTGTGCCCGAGAGTTGCATGGTCTGCTGGCCGAAGATCCCGCCCGTCGAGGCACAAAATAACTCCAGGCAGTGGAACGTAGTCGCGGTGGGGTCGAGAGGTGTATCTCCCGCTTAGAGCTCCAGGGACTCAAGTTCGGCCAGGGTCACCTCAGGGTCAACGTCGCCGATGATGGTGTGAACCTCCTTCAAGGTGCACTCATGGTTTGGGGAGAAGGGTTGGCGGCACCAAAAACAGAGATCCTTGCTGCAAAGCTCATTGCAATCATTATTCGAGATGCACTGAGGGGCCGGTGGGCGGCCCGACCGGTTCCCCAAAGCGGCGGTCGCGATGGAGCTATGGCTAGTGGTTGCCAAGGTGGTCGAGGTTGGCGGTGGTCAGCCGTAGGAGCAGGTGGTCCGGGGTAGAGGTCGGCCTCCACCAGGCGCGCCAAGTTCATGGCGTCAGAGACTGTGTGAAGGTGGTGCGTGCGGAGACGAGAGCGGATATGTGGCAGTAGACCCTGCATGAAGAAGCCCAGGATAATGATCAGGTGGTAGCTCGAGGACGTGGGAGACTAGGGTGACAAACTCATCAACATAGTCTTCCAGGCCGGCTGTCTGGCGGACGCCGTAAAGATGATTGATTGCGGAGGAGCCGCAGTAGTCGGTGTCATACCGCCGGATCAAATCTCCTGCTTGAGCTCGGGCCAGGAGAGGCGCGAGCTGGATTGGCGGAGCCACCAATCCCTCTAGACCAACCACCGCCGTAAATACCTTGTTGTGTTCTGGTGTGTAGTTGAAGTCGAAATATTACTTCGCCTTGGCGATCCAATCCATTGGGTCAACGCCGACGAAGGAGAAAATGTTGAGGGAGAGGGCAGACCGACCTGGAATGGGCGAAGGAGTGTTCCCTGAAGGAATGGACGGCGGTCCGTCGCGTAGGAGAGAGCCACATTCCGCGGGTGGGCCTGGCGCCAGACACGGTGGAGACAACGGTGGCGGTACGCCTGTAGGGAATCAATCTTGGAGTGGAGGGAGAGGATCGAGGAGTGCATGGAGGCGACGAGTTGCTCTTGAGCCTCCAAGCGGCGGCTTAGGGCTTCAGTGGTCGTATCTAGAGCGGGGTTGCCGGAGGAGCGAGTGGTGGGAGCCATGGGGCTGGAGACGTCGGTCGGCGGCCAGTAGGCGCGGACCTGCGTGGATCGGTGGAACCCGAAGGCTGGTGGCCTTGTTGCGTCGAAACAGGGTCGACATGTGCGGATTGGGGGAAATTCGGCGCTGGAAACGATGGAGATGTCCAAGCGCCAACACTAGGGCAGAGCGTCGGGGTGAGCGGCCAGAAAACGGCGGATCAGAAGACAGATGAGGCGTTCGCTAGGCGGAATGGAGGCCATGCGCGGATCGGCGGAAACATGCGACGCGCAATTCAGAACAGTGATTCGGCGTGGGATCGACAATTCCGTAATGTTGCGGAGCGAAAATAGGCGTGGAGATCGGAAATCGGCCTGTAGCTGAAACCTGCACGGATAAGTACGAGCACCGACAACGAGACGGCGGGCGGTGAGGCAGGTCAGACCAAATTGATACGATCCCGAGAGGAATCCGGCAACGGGGAGGGCCGATGGAGGTGAAGGAAGAGGAAGGAGGGAGTGTGAAGAAAACCTAGGGAGCAATCCTAAATTCCATACATCCAAGCATAATGAAAAAGAGTTCATCGCAAGCCCTTTATGGGTGCGAGATGCGGATAACGAATACAATGCGGAAATACAACGTACACACAAATTAAAATAACATTACAAATGCAAATAAAGTGATCATGTCGGCGGCGTGTCTTCTCACTTCTGTCTCTCCTCCAGACGGACCCGCCATCGTCTCCCTCCACATGCAGACTCGCCACAGTGTCTTCGTCAGCGTGTGCGTGTCCCATCGGCATGCGCAATCGTAACAACTTTTAATTTTTCTTGTCGGTCATTTCTAATGGTTGCATTAAACTAATTGTTGAAATCTAAACTACAGAACTTGAAGTCCTTATAGTCCTAAGTGTCAGAACTTATGCATTCACCATAAAATTAATTGGTTTTTAGGTGGAGGGCCCGAGATTTATATTAAGTTAAAAAGGCTACATGAGTTTTCTGATAGGAGACTGCATTCTCAACATGCTGCCCTCACATGTAGTTAGACCTCTGACACTGTAATACTGTTTAATTGGGTGATGGGGACGTGGGTTGGGATCGCCTGTTCTAATACCGTATTAGAACTTCTGCTTTCAACCTAAAATCAATTGATTTTAGATAGAAGAGCCATTGTATATTAAATATGGAAGACTATATGAGTTTCATCTGGATTATAATCTCACCACAACATTTAAACAATCTTATTTGTGTTTGATGGATGTATAATTGATAATAGTTTTTTTTTGAAATAGAAGACACTCTGAGATCCGTTTGTGTGAAAATGAACAAAATCAGAATGTATTTTTGTTACGGATATTCTCGGCGGACGTGGACGCAGACCGAAGAAGATGATCCAGGTGCGCCGGGAGCGGCTTAGACCTGGCGAGGACGACCTTGGCGGGGTCAGCGCGAACGATAATTAATATTTCAGTTTATGTTTCGTTTTATGTTATATTATTTTATAATTTTTGTTATTCGACACCCCTCTCCTCTATAAGAGGGGCTTCTTTGGACTTGTGAGATTATCTTGGATGAATGTTGGAAGTTTCTATTTCCCTCTAACCCTAACTCCCTCCTTCCCTCTTCTCGTTCTCTCCCTCTCTCCTTCTCACCCTCTGCCAGCCCTCCCCTTGCCGGAATTCTTCTCCGAGAACGTAACAAATTGGTTCGACCTGCCGGACCGCCCGCCATCTTGCCGCCAGTGCCCCGATTGTGTTACCACGGCCACCTGCACAACCTCCGTTCCGCCGAATCGCGCCGTACCACGATATAAGATCCGCCGAATCCCGATTTCCACCGAATCCCGATTTCCGCCGCGTTGCTTATTTCTCCGCTCGTCTCTTGCTATTTCCGCGCCTGTCGCCGGCTATTTCCGCGCCCGTCTCCGGCTATTTCCGCGCCCGTCTCTTGCCGAATAGCAGACTTCCCCGTCGTCGCGTCCGTCTCCTTGCCAGGACCCCGCGCCGCACTTAAGACCTCGAGCTACCACCAATCCACGATCCCGGTGTGCCCGCTTCTTGCCCTAAGCGACGCAGACCGCCCGCTCTACCGTAGGACGGCTCCCAGGCTTCCATTTTTCCGCGGCCCTACGCCCTAATTCCCTGTTTTGTGCAGCGATTTGCCGCGGGAAGCCTAGGACTCAGTTTTCGCACACTTTCCAGCCCATATCCGCCACATCCCAGGATTCCCAGCCCGCACAGCTTGATTCGCCGCGCCCGTCCACCAGCCACCGCCATGGCTCCTACGACTCCATCGAGGACCTCCTCCGCGTCGACGCCCAGGAGTCCCTCGTGGCCTTCCATGCATGCCTCCCTTCTTGCCCTTCACGCCAAGTTCGATGCCCTACAGCCCTCTGCCGCCTCTCCCGCCAACGGATCCGCATGCTCGGCCATCGACGCGTCCATCCTCGGAGCGGAACCCCTCCCGTACATCGGGGACTCCGCGGTCCCGCTTCTTCCAGGCCGTCCCTCCCTCGCTTTGGACCTCCCCAACCTTTGCCGGTGTGGACCCAATTGGGTGGATTGCCAAGGCGGAGCAGTACTTCGACCTCCACCAGACTCCCGAGCAGGATAAGGTTTCTACTGCCGTCGTAGGACTTGACAGCTCCACCCTTCATTGGACTCGGTGGCTCCGACAGTCCAACCCGACGATCTCTTGGTCGGAGATCAAACAAGAGAGATTATTCGTCGCTATGACAGCCGCTATTCCGAATCCACCATCGAACGACTGTGTGGGGGTCTGCCAAATCAATGCATTGGATGATTATATCGATAAGTTTGTGGCCCTCGTCACCAATGTTCTGAGCTTACTGCCGGATCATTATCTCAGCTTCTTCATGCAGGGCCTCTTTACCCACATCCGCTCCTGACTCCGCACTCACCACCCCTGGACAGTTTCTGATGCCCTCGACATGGGCCTCCTCGTGGAGGCAGATTTGTCTCCTCAACCACCGCCGTCGTCTGGCGGACCTCCATCGGGGGGGGGGGGGGCGACCGTGGTAGACCGTTACTCCAGAGACACCGGCTCCTCTGCCTCCTCCAGCCGCTCCGCCAGGCCGACCTGACCTCTCCTCAGCGATTCTCCACCCGCGAGTCTGGACGACCTCCGTCGAAAGGGGTTGTGTTTCCGTTGCCGTCAGCCCTATTCTCCTACCCACGTCTGCGCGGTCAAGGAGTTCCGCGCCATCATCGGCGACGTCGACCCTGAGGTTACCTAGGCTGACTTTGAGGCCCTGGAGCTCTCATCGGAGGATACCCCTCTTGACCCCACAACAGTTACATTTCACTGGTTAGAAGCTATCTGGCGCCTTGACGGGCAGGATCTCCAGCTAGCAGACCATACAGCTTCCGGGCACACTGCGGGATTGCTCGATCATCATCATGGTAGATAGTCTAGCGGCGCAAGACACAACCTCATCTCTGAGCACCTGGTGCAGCAACTCTGTCTTAACTTGGTTCCCTCCCCGGATGTTGCGGTCCGTATGGGCGATGAGCGCCACCGCCCGACTTAGGGTTATTGCACTTCCGCTTGTCTCTCTATGGGGTCTTATTCCGTGACCGCGGACTTCTACACATTTGGCCTGGACGGCCTCGACGCCGTGCTGGGAGTGGCTTGGCGCCGCACGCTCGGCGAGGTATGCTTCAACTGACAGACTATGTCCATGCAGTTCCTGCACGAGGGACAACCATGTCGCCTCGACGACAACTCCACCCTCCTAGGCTCTCTGTTCTTCCTCGGCTGGGAACCAGATTCCTCTCTGGAGATTGCCACCAACCCAAGCTTTCTCTGGTCCGAAAGAAAGACGGCAGCTGGCGCCGAACTACCCTAGCCAATCTACTAGGTTGCTGCTACCACCTTTTAGGGGGCCTCTGGCTTGTAGGATGCCCCGGTTGCTGGGTCTTACCGTCTGGATTCTGAAGCCACGGGGCCGTTCCTCGCCACCACTCAGACTACGGGCTTGGGGACAAGACATATTTTCCAGACGACGACATTGTTACCGATATTCGCGGCGGACGTGGCGCAGACCGAGAAGATGATCCGGACGCGCCAGGAGTGGCTTTGACCGACGAAGACGACCTAGGCGGGGTCGGTGCGGAGGATAATTAATATTCAGTTTATGTTATGTTATTTTATAATTTTTTTTATTGGCACCCCTCCTCTATTAGAGGGGCTTGTTTGGAATTGTGAGATTATCTTGGATGAATGTTAGAACTTTCTATTTCCCTCTAACCCTAACTCCTTTCCCTCTTCTCATTCTCTCCCTCTCACCGCCGGCCCTCCCCTTGTCGGATTCCTCTCCGAGAACGTAATAAATTGGTCCGACCTGCCGACCCGCCCACCATCTTGCCGCCGATTTCCCGATTGTGTTACCATAACCACCTGCACAACCTCCGTTCCGCCAAATCGCACCGTACCGCGACATCAGATCCCACCGAATCTCGATTTCCACCGAATCCCGATTTACGCCGTGTTGCTCATTTCCGTGCTCGTCTCCGGATATTTCTGCGTCCGTCTCCTGCCAGGATCCCGCGCCGCCCTTGAGACCTCGAGCTCTCGCCGATCCACGATCCCTGTGTGCCATGGCTCCTACGACCCGGTCCGCTGCGGAACCTTCGCCGGAGGACTCCATCGAGTCCCTCCTCCGCCGCATCGACGCTCAGGAGTCCCTCGTGGCCTCCATGCATGCCTCCCTTCTTGCCCTTCACGCCAAGTTCGATGCCCTACAACCCTCCGCCGCCTCTCCCGCCAACGGATCCGCGTACCCGGCCACCGACGTGTCCATCCTCGGAGCGACACCCCTCCTGTACATCGGGGACTCCGCGGTCCCACTTCTTCCAGGTCGTCCCACCCTCTCTTTGGACCTCCCCACCTTTGCCGGTGTGGACCAGATTGGGCGGATTGCCAAGACGGAGCAGTACTCCGACGTCCACCATACTCACGATTAGGATAAAGTTTCTACTACCGTCGTGGACTCGACGGCTCCGCCCTTCATTGGGCTCAGTGGCTCCGACGGTCCAACCCCACGATCTCTTGGTCGGAGATCAAACATGAGATGATTCGTCGCTATGACAGCCGCTATTCCGGATTTACCACAAACGATTGTGTGGGGTCTGCCAAACCGGTGCATTGGATCATTACATCGATGAGTTTGTGGCCATTGTCACCCATGTGTCGTGCTTACCGCTGGATCATTTTATCGGCTTCTTCATGCAGGGCCTGATGGGGAACGGGCCTCGCCCGTTGTTCGTATGGCCGATCAGACTCCGCGGTTGCGTCCGGAGGGTCGCCCAGTCGAATCGATATATTAATTTATATGTTTTGGATTAATTTTAAGCTTTTGATCGGATTCCATCCGGGCAAATCTGGGCCTTTGATTTGATGGCAAGTATTATAAATAAGCCCTTAGGGCAGCAGATAGGGGATCGAGTATTTTGGAAAGGAAAAAGCCGCCGGCTCCTCCCTTCCGATCTCTCAGTCACGCCGGTGCCACGCCAGGCCCTCCTTGGTGCCGACCCCAAGAGAGGTAAGCGTATCTCCACTCTCCCGCCATCCCCGCTCACCGCGCCGCACCCGGTCTCCCCCTCCTCCCGCACCAGCCCGCCGCCGCTCCCTCCTCCAGCCGCAGCAGCCGCACCAGAACCCTCAGCCGCCGGCTTTGCCCGGCGTCCCTCTCCCGCAGCCACCGATCTTCCCCAGCCGCAGCAGCCACCCGCAGCCCTCGAGTCCGCCGGTTGGTTCCTGTAGGATGCCCGCAGCCAGCCCGGCCTCCTTCTCCCCGCAGATCTGGCCAGCCGCCGCTCCTCCCTGCTCCTGAGGCGACCACCACCGATTTCCGGCAGCCGCCTGCAGCCCTGCAGCCCTGCAGTCTCCTGCCTCGGCCACAGCCCTTCCTCTCCGCCGATCCGACTTTCCACCTCCTTCGGGGAAGACTTCCAATAGCGGAAATCCTGTCTCCTTTGGGTCAGTTTGTGTCTAATATTGCATTTTCGTATTCTGCTGATCAAGATTGTGACAACAAGGTCTGGTGGCCACAACTTTTATTGTTTGCGACAACTATATTTTAAGTCTCTTTTGGCGGGGATTTTGGCCGCGCGAACTAGCGCCCTTAGATTGGATCAGAGGCACCGAAAAGTTTTCTCAAACTTTTCAATCCTTCCCCTTGCTCAAAAATCATTTGCCGCCTGACTCTTTCTTGCTATTCCTCCAGACTCAGAAGATAGTGAATCGTATATTTCTCCACCTCCGCTCTTCAAATGTTCATTCCTCTCGTGGGACATATAATTCACATAAATCCATATGACCTCCGTTCATACCCCTTATTCCCGTGAATCGAGGCGAGTCCCCTAGTGATACATATTCTCCGTCATCCACTAAATATCTTCACCCGTCATTCCGACCGCCGCTCTCATTTTCATCTTGACACTTAAGATCATCTTCCCCCAAGGGACAGTTATGTCTAAAGCAAAAGTAAAGAGGCAAGTTAGAAGAGAAGAGAAAGAATGCCATTTGGGGGTTATTGAAGAAATGGCGTGAAGATTCTAAGGCGTTATTAGAGCAGCGAAGGAGTGAAGCAGCTGTCGTCAGTCTCCCAGAGGGTTTATTCAACGCAGATCCTACCAGAGGGTGACCGGAGCTCCTACAGTCACATGAGAGGATTATTACAGAGACTGTACCGCAGTCAGAGAGCTGCCCTTAGTTCAGAGTTTGCCCGCCAGTGGATTGAGCGCAGAAGGACATCATCGATGGTGGTAGACGTCTATGACCCTGAGGTTACCTAGGCTGACTTTGAGGCCCTGGAGCTCTCACCGGAGGATACCCCTCTTGACCCCACAACAGCAACAACTATATTCCACTGGTTGGAGCTATCTGGCGCCTTGACGGGTGGGATCTTCGGCCAGCAAACCAATGCAGCTTTCGGGCACACTGCGGGATCGCCTGATCATCATCATGGTGGACAGCGGGCCAGTGGCGCAAGGCACAACCTCATCTATGAGCACCTGGTGCAGCAGCTCCGTCTTCCCTTGGTTCCCTCCCCGGATGTTGCGGTCCGTATGGGCGATGGGCGCCACCGCCCGACTTAGGGTTGTTGCACTGTCGTCTGTCTCTCTATGGGGCCTTATTCCGTGACCGCTGACTTCTACACATTTGACTTGTGCGGCCTCGACGCTGTGCTGGGAGTGGCTTGGCTCCGCACGCTCGACGAGGTATGCTTCAACTGGAAGACTATGTCCATGGAGTTCCTACACGAGGGACAACCATGTCACCTCGACGGTGACTCCGCCCTCCTACGCTCTCCGTTCTCCCTCGGCAGGGAACCAGATTCCTCTTCGGGATTGCCACCAGCCCAGCTTTCTCTGGTCCGGAAGAAAGATGGCAGCTGACGTCGAACTACCCAGCCAAAGCTACTTGGTTGTTGCTACCACCTTCTGGAGGACTCTTGGCCCGTAGGAGATCCCGATTGCTGGGTCTTACCGTCTAGAGTCTGAAGCCACGAGGTTGTTCTAGGATCACTGCTGTCGCCACCACTCAGACTACGGCTTTGGGGACAGAGCATATTTTCCAGACGACGAACATTTTTATGGATATTCGCGGCGGACGTGGCGCAGACCGAGGTAGATTATCCGGGTGCTCCGGGAGCGGCTTGGACCAGACGAGGACGACTTAAGGCGGGGTCGGCGCGGAGGATAATTAATATTCAGTTTATGTTTCGTTTTATGTTATGTTATTTTATAATTTTTGTTATTGGCACCCATCCTCTTATAAGAGGGGCTTGTTTGGACTTGTGAGATTATCTTGGATGAATGTTGGAGCTTTCTATTTCCCTCTAACCCTAACTCCTTCCCTCTTCTCGTTCTCTTCCTCTCTCCCTCTCACCGCCGGCCCTCCCCTTGCCGGATTCCTCTCCGGGAACGTAACAATTTTGTAAATAAAATTTCTATATGTCCCTGTTCTTTAGCTTTGGGGTATGCAAAAGTCAAATGAATTTTGTACAAATTTCTATACCAAACTTCTTTGAAATCCGAGGTAACATGCCTTCTTAAATTGTTAGTAGCTTATCGTGATTAGGAAGGTGCGCCTAATTTTATTCATGGCTAGCTGACATGCAATCTGGTAAACGTTTGTTTGCTTCTTTCTAAAAGATGCAGATCTCACCGGTATGCTACTTGGAAAAGTAAGGTCTTTGTACAAAATGTTGGCAAATGTCTTTTGCCTATTCTTTCCCCTAAATGGTGTTCGACCGTACAACATCTCATATATCAATATACCTGCATGATCAGAAAGAACAAAAATTTGTAAGTACTTGACTGAATATTAACTGTCTCAGGGATATAAAAATATCTTTTCATTTATCCACATAGCGAGTTTAGGAAAAGCAAAGGCTGCATTTGTTCCAATTGTTTTTCCATAAAAACAGTGATTTTAGTAGCCGGTGACGTCATAAAGTGCAAAGTATTTCCTTGAGAGCAGTTTAGTTTCTTCCATAGTGTTAGATTGCATTTAAAGAGCTGTTTCTACATATAGAATGCAATTAACATCAATGGTACATTTTAAACTGGATGATCATCAATTGTACATTTTAGTATTTTATGATGAATGATGATGCTCATTCACAAGCTTTCATTTTGGTAAGTAGTTACCAATAAAAAGTATAGTTTAGGTATAATTAAGTTTGAGATGTATCTTAGTACACATTGTTATTTATCCACGTCCTATTCATTTTAATGCCACTGTTATGGTCGATATTAGAGTTTTGTCCCAATTATTTTCAGAACCTCCCATTTTGATCTTTAATTTCTTAGAGTAATTTTTTATCCTCATTTTAAAACATGGATATTTCACCATATGTGTGTGTGTGTGGGGGGGGGGGGGGGACCATTAAAAGCATCCGGGTTGTCTGATCTTTATATGAGAGAGAGGGAGAAGAGAGAGAGGGAGGGTGGGAGATTAAACTTGCTCAAATAGCTAGGGCCTAGAGGAGAAAGGGGGGACAGGGCCCGAAGGACATTTTTTATTTTTAGGATTTTTTATTCTTCATTTTTTTCTAAAATAATGTTGCAATGTGTTAGTTTTACTTCCTTTTCAAATAGTCACATGGGCGGAGCGTGTGGGCTACTAATTTGGGCAAGGATGGGAGGTGCTTGTGCACACCCAAAGCATCCATGGACGTATGCAGCCCGTTCGCAACCAAAACAGTCATGCACGGGCATAGTTTCACGCATGATATCTAGTGTGTGTGTAGGGGAATGTTGACCTAGCATTGTATAATTTTTCAAACAGGAATGCAGCATATGTTATTCAATGTATTTAGGTTCCATAATTGGATCTTAGCGCACCTGATACCAATTTATAAAGAGGTAAACAGTTTAAGAGAAGCTAAAATCTAAGAGACAACCCTTTAACACACTTTACAGTGTATTCCAAAATTGTGAGAAAGATACTTTCACATGATAAACTCAAGGACACAACCTATGATAATAATAATGACAGTAATAAATAATTCATGTATCAAGGAAAGCTCAATGCTATGGGCCCGCTATCCATTACTCGCAATTTTAAGTATTACGTGGTTATTCAAAGTTGTTATAAATGACACGTCTTTATTTTATGTTCATGTTGCCGCATGTCACGTTTTTTATTCTATGTTTGTGTCGTATATCCTCTACTTAAGGTCCCTTGGGGAGATGGGTAAAGCAATGAATTAGTATTCTTTATTCTCTTCTTTAGTTCTCCTTCTCTTCTACTCAAGGTATTTTTTGGGTCGAGCAAAGATCTCCTCCTTCCCCCTTCTCAGGTCGAGCACTATTAACTTGTATCTCTGTCAACCCATGTTACCTCCAACCATGTAACACCATTTCCCAGTTTTACAATAATCAGCCATCCGGCCGGGTCAGCGATATAAAGAGAACTATGAAACAGTATCAAAATTAGTACACAACAGGTATAAAGAAGAAACTGCTAAGAATTTAAACATACAACGGAAGCTATGAAAGAAAACTAAGGGTAATCACATACCTGAAAACTGGATTTACAGAGCCACTAAACATGAATAGAGGTGAAATAACTGAAAATCTGAAGTAACGTAATAAGTCTGATACAAGACATTCAAAACATTAACAAGGTACATTGTCCATGGTTACAAGTGTATGCTGAAAGTAAAAAAAAACTGAATGAGAAACCGACTACAAACTGACGTCACCATAACGCTCATCCTAGGCGTAGTTTCCCACCTAGGTCATCTGTAAAAACATTTCCCACGAGGCGTCAGAGTAAGGAAAAATAACCCCTCCTAGTGACACTAAAACATTTTGTCAAATGATGAATGCATGCCTTTAGAAAATAGTTTTGTTCATTAAAAACCTTTATGCTAGATGCTATGTATGTCTTTACAATGTTTCCTGGTCAACACACATACTCGTCCTATATTCATGAACTTTCGTTTCACTTACCCAAGTCCCGGCGTTCACTACCTAGTGTACTGTCTCACGTCAGGTATATACATGAGTTCTAGGTGGCTTCTAACCTGCACATCTACTTGAAAGGTTATTGGCAGAGTAGCTCCTAACGCGCATCTGAAAACTGACGACCCGAGACCATCTTACGAACTCAATTGTTCTAGTGTCGCGCGGACACGGTCTCGAACCTACTAACTGTCTCAAAGGAGAGTCAACTCCCAAGACTTTACTGCTCATATGGTACCATATGCCTTATGAGAAAGGTAGTGCGCCTCTACCTAGCACGAGAAGACTTATGTGTGCTTACTGATCTTTTTGGTCCGACACAACTCTGCTTGGAACATCTCTTTTCGTGTACTACTGAGCGACCCTTGATTTTCTTGTGGTCGACTAGAAGGGACATTCACGCCCTTGATTGGACAAATTTCAAGCTTACGTACACGGCTAAAGGTTTCGTACCTAACGTTACTGTTCATGATCTGACTACTCTGGTCTTGGAGAAGGGTGTCATTCTACACCTTTTCCGCGACCGTTTTCCTACCGCCACACTTTCTTGCATGATCATGATGCTTGTACGAAACTTACACATGCATATATAAAATTCTTTGCTTGCTATGTCTAACTAACAGGGATTAAGTTTCCTTACCGTGGTGCTGCGGCGCTCGTACACTCGGCGCGACGACATTTGCTTTTCCGAAGGAAATCTGACTACTGCGGACTTCCAGAACCTTGCCCCGAGGCCACAAAAAATCTGCAATTCAAGACAACCCTAAATTTACACATTTTTCCCTTTTAGGGTTATCGGTAGAAAAAATCTCAAAAATGGCTAGGGTAAACAAAAGAGGGGCCAACATGAGTGTAGTACCTCTATGTGAGAGTGATTTAGACTCACAGCGCGATCAATTTCAGATTCTGGTAGATCTAGTACTCCGATCCCTATCTAGGGCAATGAGGACATGAGAAACTAGTTTAGAATAAGACTTACTAATTAGAAGGATTTCCACGAAGAAATGGAGACAAGTGAGGAACTAAACTCACCAGAACCAAAACGTTGCCTTTGCACTTGACCTACATCTGGGTGGTGGAGGAATTCGTCACTCTTACGATACAGGAAGTGAGGAGGGTCCTCGTCGGCGCCTGCAGAGGAGGGAGGGAGAGCCGACGCTGAGAAATGAGGTGGGGGGAGTCGTCGGCAAGGGTCGTCGGGAAGCGGCGTGCTTGGCTCATCGTGCCGGCTTGCGGAAAGAGCGAAAACGGGATGTTCGGCTTGTGGTTTTCTGTCTCCCGTAAAATGGGATTATGGGAATAAATGTTTACGGGCTTGCGACAAGTATCAACCAACATGGTTCGGTTTTTATAACCGCCCCTCCCCCTCTTTTCACCTAAATGTTGTTAATACTATTGGCACCCCACTCCTAACCGTGCCAATCCACATTAACTCCTTATAAACATAACAATTTTGCCGCGCTTCGTTACTAAATTAAAATGCGTCTCACTACCATTATGACTAACATAAATCACAAATTAACGAACGCGACCTTTAAGCATAATAACATGGTACCTCGACGACGCGCTGCCTCGGATCAAAATCCTTCGCAATTTGACCCTATAATTTAAATAAATTTTGCATCAGAACTACGGATATTACAAATCTCCCCTTCTAATAAAATTTTCGTCCTCGAAAATTGTAACCATACCTGGAACGAAGAGGAACATATAATCTGCATTGCTCCTAAGCTTGTCCTCTCGCTCCCAAGTATACTCTGGGCGGCCACAGTTCATCCAAAGGACTTTGACCATGCGAATCTCTTTATTCCTGAGCTTCTGTATCCTTGAGTCCACGATTTTGACTGGTCTAATCCCAATGCAAAGATCTGTCTCGATTGGTGCTTCCTCGGTACTGATGATCTGACTGGAATCTCTGACTGCTCTCCTCAGATAGGAGACGTGGAATACATCATGTACACCACTCATTTTCTCAGGTAAGACCAACCTATATGCAACCTCACCAACTCGCTCCAGTACCTCAAAAAGACCAACGAATCTGGGACTCTGTTTCTTCATCCGCTTTATTCTAGAGACTCCTCTGACTGGTCTGACCTTCAGGTAAACGTAGTCCCCAACGTTGAACTCTACTGACCTGTGCTTCTGATCATGATACTTGGCCTGACGATCCTGAGTTGTCTTCATACGCTCTCGAATGAGCTTGATTCTGCCAGTGGTCTTATCAATTCATGATTCCCTGATGGTAGATCTTTCATCACTTTCAGCCCAACACAACGGTGTCCGACAACGCCTACCATAGAGGGCCTCAAACGGTGCCATCCCAATACTAGTCTGAAAACTGTTATTGTAAGAGAACTCCACAAGGGTGACATATTTCTCCCACTTCCCTCCAAAGTCCAACATGCACATCCGTAGCAAATCTTTTAAAGTGCTATTTGTGCGCTCAGTCTGTCCATCTGTCCGGGGATGGAAAGCGGTGCTGAAATGTAATTTGGTGCCCAACCGCTCCTGAACGTATCTCCACTTCTTGGAGGTAAACCTGCCATCTCGGTCTGAAATAATAGTCTTGGGAATACCGTGAAGTTGAACTATCTCATCTATGTATAACTGTGCCAGTTTCGGACCTTGATCCGTCTTCTTAAGAGGAATGAAATGGGCGACCTTAGAGAGCCGATCCACTATAACTCATAAGGAATCATTCCCACTCTGCGATCTTGGAAGATCATGGATGAAGTCCATGGATATATCCTCAAAAGTCCACTCGGGAATGGGAAGTGGCTGCAACTTGCCTCCAGGCCTTTAGCACTCAGTCTTAACTAGCTTGCAAGTTTCGCACTTCCCTACATAACCAGCAACGTCACCTTTCAAGCCTGGCCACCAGATTACCTTCTTGAGATTTAGATACATCTTCGTGCTGGCAGGATGTATAGAATATCTGGAATTATGAGCCTCAAATAGGATGTCTTTGCGAAGGTGACTAACATCGGGGATACATACCCTGCCATCATGCAATAATAAGTCGTCCTGTATAGTGAATCTCTACTTCTGACCTGTCTGCACTGAGATCCAAATCTCTGACATCTTTGGATCCAAGGGTAGAGCTGTCCTGATTTTATCCTTAATGTCGCATGTAATCTCCATCCAACTCAACCTTGCAGAACCAAAACTACAACGTGACACAACAAAGATGTCCAGTTTCTCCAGTTCTCGTACTAACTCCTTCTGCTGAGTGAGGAGGGAAAAACACGAACCTCTACGGCTAAGGGCTTCAGCTACAACGTTCGCCTTTCTTGGGTGGTACTGAATGTCTACGTCGTAGTTCGATAGGAACTTTAACCATCTGCGCTGCCTCAAATTGAGCTCCCGCTGATCAAAGATGTACTTGAGGCTCTTATGTTCAGTGAAGACCTCGTAATGCACTCCATAGAGATAGTGCCTCCAAATCTTCAGAGCATGGATGACCGCTGCAAGCTCCAAGTCATGCACGAGATAGTTCCTTTCATGCACCTTTAACTGTCTCGAGGCGTAGGCTATGACCTTTCCATGCTGCGTGAGGACACAAACCAAACCCTGACCTTACACATCGCTATAAATCTGAAACTCATCGGACCCTGATGGTAAACTCAAGATCGATGCGATCATCAACCTGTCCTTCAAGTCCTCAAAAGCCAACTCGCACTCAACCGTCCAATCAAATCCCCTACCCTTCCTGGTGAGGGAAGTTAGTGGTAAGGCTATCTTTGAGAAGTCCTTGATGAATCTCCTGTAGTAACCAGCTAGACCCAGAAAACTGCGAACCTCTGAGACTATCGTCGGCCTCGGTCAATCCTTGATGACCTCTATCTTCTTTGGATCAACACTAACCCCCTTCTGACTGATGACATGACCTAAGAATGCAATCTCTGAAAGCTAGAACTTACACTTTGAAAATTTGGCATACAACTGGTTCTTCCTGAGGGTACTCAATACAATCCTGAGATGAGCGGCATGATCTTCTGCACTCTTAGAGAATACCAAAATATCATCTATAAAGACGATAACAAAACGATCCAAGTACTCCCGAAATATCCTGTTCATCAGGTCCATAAATACTAAAGGGGCATTGGTCATCCCAAACGGCATGACCACGAACTCGAAGTGTCCATATCTGGTACTGAAGACCGTCTTATGTATATCCACGTCCCGAATCTTTAACTAATGGTAGCCCGACCTCAAATCTAACTTGGAAAAGGTACACGATCCCACCAACTGGTCGAACAAATCATCAATCCTGGGAATCAGGTATTTATTCTTTACTGTCAGTTTGTTTAATTCACGGTAGTCTATGCACAGTCTCAGACTACCATCCTTCTTCTTCACAAATAGTACTGGAGCACTCCAAGGTGAAGTACTGGGGCGTATAAAGCCCAAGTCAAGCAACTCCTGCAACTGGCTCTTCAACTCCGCTAGTTCCCTTGGAGCCATCCGGTAGGGGGATTTGGCTACTGGTGTAGCCCCAGGCTGTAGGTCTATCGGAAACTCAATCTCTCTATCAAGAGGGGTACCAGGGAGCTCTTCCAGGTAAACATCGGGGAATTCCTGCACCACTGGTACCTCTGACAAGTCAGCCTTAGCCTTCGCGTTCATCAGTACTACGAAGGTTTCACAACCCTTACTGATGCACCTTCTAGCTTGGACTGAGGAGATGATCATCTTCACTACTTCCTTCAAGCCATGAAAGGGAAACGCAGTCTGGTTGAGGCCCTCAAACTGTATCTGCTTCGCCCTACAGTCAATCCTGACGTTGACTGCCGAAAGCCAGTCCATTCCAAAAATCAGGTCAAAACCTGCAATAGGTAGCTGCAAAGCTTCTACGATAATCTCGGTATCACCAAACCTCACCGGTACCCTGTACTTATCTCTGGCCTGCAGAAGTGATCCATTCGGCATCATGACTTCCAGCGGTACTGTCTCTGGAAAGACTTCTAAATTTAGCTTACGCACTAGAGATTCTGCGATGAACGAGTGCGAGACACCCGTATCAAACAGAATCTTTGAGGATAAATTACAAATCATAAGGATGCCTACATGAATGATTTACAAAAGATGAAGAGAGAGTCACTATGGAGGATTAAATAAACTTGTTAAGCAAATTAAACACTTACCAGTCACTACATCCTCCTGATCCTTTGCCTCCTGCTGACCAAGCCCATACGCTCTGAGCTGCACTAAATCTCGACCCTGTTGTGGTCTCCCGTCAGTGATCATCAACGCTTTGCCCTTGTCTACTCTGCTTGAGCCACTAACCTCGAACTTCGACTGCAGGAACAAATTTACATTCATCATCTACAGTAATAATATAAATGTAATGAATACAACTAGGCTTTGATTACCTGATTCGCACCAACTTCCTGACAATAGTGAGCTATGTGTCCAGGTTGTCCGCACTTGTAACACACGTCTGCGCTGGCCAAACACTCTCCTGGATGACGACCCTGACACTTGGGATAAAGGGGGTAGTCCTTGCTCCTGTCTCCAGACTGACCACTCTTCTTAACATCAGGCTTCTGTTTCTTGTTCCAATTCTTCCCTTGGTCATTCCTGCTTTGCTGCGGCTGATGCGAATCCTGAGACCGCTTCGTACGGAAACTACTTCGCTTCTTAACCTTCTGCTGATCAGCCTTCAACCTGCGAGCCGTATCCACTAAGCTCTTGTAGTCAGCGTTGACCATGGTCACCAACGGCTGCCTCAACGAGTCACGCAATCCATCCACAAAGCGGCTGCACTTCTCAGCCTGATCTCACTGCATCACGCCCGCATATCGAGCCAGATGGGTAAGCTCTCGCTCGTACTCAGTAACAGTCTTGCCCCCTGGTAGTGTCTAAGATATTTCTCCTGGAGACCTCGTCGTGCGGAAGGAGGCACGAACCAATTTGCAAGGGCTCTTGAAAACTCTCCCCACGTAAACATGTCCGACGTACGACCTGGCCAAAAGCATGGTCATACTATTTAAAATGAACGTATCACTTCCTAAAATAACAAGAAATTTTCATGACGATTTACCTGCAGGGTCATCTGCCCGGTATTTATCCCACCAAACCTTTGCCTCACCTCGGAGGAGGAAAACTGTCAGAGGAACCTTCTTGTTCTCCGGGCACTCCATAACATTCAACAAATCTCTGGTGTTTGCTATCCAGTCGTCTGTGTCCATCGGGGTTTCATCCCCACTTTAGTTTGACAGTTGGAGCTCTCTAAAGTTCCTCAAATAGCGCTCCAGGGTCATCTCCACGGGTGCTGGTGTCGGAGCTGGTGCAGAGACTGGTACTTGCACTGGAGCTGGAAACCCTGCAGCCAGTCCTCTCTGAAACTCCATTAAGGCTACAGTGACCGCCTTGGCAATCTGGGACGCTATGTCAGTGGCCTCTGGAGCTGCTGGAACTGGTGGCACCTGTGGCACATCAACATCTCCCATGACAGCGTTAGGAACAGGTCCTGACGTGAAGATTCACCCGGTTCACTGACTCGTAGTGCCTGATAGAACATATAAAAGAAATATGATTATTTATCATGCATCTGGGAAAACTGGCTTGGCAAATAATTTCGTACCCTTGCGAAAACTAGGGCTTAGACGCAACTTAAATACTCTACCAACAAGTGCTTACTCTTACACACTCCTATGGCTCTGTGAATCTTTCTAGGGTCCAGGGATCCTAAACCTCGCTCTGATACCAATTTGTAACACCCCTTCCCAGTTTTACAATAATCAGCCATCCGGCCGGGTCAACGATATAAAGAGAGTACACAACAAGTATAAAGAAGAAAATGCTAAGAACTTAAACATACAACGGAAGCTATGAAAGAAAACTAATGGTAATCACATACCTGAAAACTAGATTCACAGAGCCACTAAACATGAATAGAGGTGAAATAACTGAAAATCTGAAGTAACGTAATAAGTCTGATACAAGACATTCAAAACATTAACAAGGTACATTGTCCATGGTTACGAGTGTATGCTGAAAGTAAAGAAAAATTGAATGGAAAACCGAATACAAACTGACGTCACCATAACGCTCATCCTAGGCGTAGTTTCCCACCTAGGTCACCTGTAAAAACATTGCCCACGAGGGGTCAGAGTAAGAAAAAATAACTCTTCCTAGTGACATTAAAACATTATGTCAAATGATGAATGCATGCCTTTAGAAAATAGTTTTGTTCATTAAAAACCTTTATGCTAGATGTTATGTATGCCTTTACAATGTTTCATGGTCAACACACATACTCGTCCTATGTTCATGAACTTTCGTTTCACTTACCCAAGTCCCGACGTTCACTACCTAGTGTACTGTCTCACGTCAGGTCTATACATAAGTTGTAGGTGGCTTCTAACCTGCACATCTGCTTGAAAGGCTATAGGCAGAGTAGCTCCTAACGTGCATCTGAAAACTGACGACCCGAGACCATGTTACGAACTCAATTGTTCTAGTGTCGCGCGGACACGGTCTCAAACCTACTAACTGTCTCAAAGGGGAGTCAACTCCCAAGACTCTACTGCTCATAGGGTACCATATGCCTTATGAGAAAGGTAGTGCGCCTCTACCTAGCACGAGAAGACTTATGTGTGCTTACTGACCTTTTTGGTCCGCCACTTCTCTGCTTGGGACATCTCTTTTCGTGCACTACTGAGCGACCCTTGCTTTTCTTGTGGTCGACTAGAAAGGACATTCACGTGCTTGGTTGGACAAATTCCAAGCTTACGTACACGGGTAAAGGTTTCGTACCTAACGTTACTGTTCATGATCTGACTACTCTGGTCTTGGAGAAGGGTGTCATCCTACACCTTTTCCGCGACCGTTTTCCTCCGCCACACCTTTCTATGCATGGTCATGATGCTTGTACAAAACTTACACATGCGTATATAAAATACTTTTCTTGCTACGTCTAACTAACAGAGATTAGGTTTCTTTACCGTGGTGCTGCGGCGCTCGTACACTCGGCGCAGCGACATTTGCTTTTTCGAAGGAAATCTGACTACTGCGGACTTCCAGAACCTTGCCCCGAGGCCACCAAAAATCTGCAATCCAAGACAACCCTAAATTTACACATTTTTCCCTTTTAGGGTTATCGGTAGAAAAAATCTCAAAAATGGCTAGGGTAAACAACAGAGGGGCCAACATAGTGTAGTACCTCTATGTGAGAGCGATTTAGACTCACAACGCGATCAATTTCAGATTCCGGTAGATCTAGTACTCCGATCCCTATCTAGGGCAAGGAGGCATGAGAAACTAGTTTAGAATAAACTTACAGTTAGAAGGATTTCCACGAAGAAATGGAGACAAGTGAGGAACTAAACTCACCAGAACCAAAACGTTGCCTTTGCACATGACCTACACCGGGTGGGGAGGAAACCGTCACTCTTACGGCATAGGAAGTGAGGAGGGTCCTCGCCGACGCCTGCAGAGGAGGGAGGGAGAGCCGACGCTGAGAAATGAGGCGGGGTGAGTCGTCGCCTCGTCGGCAAGCGACGTGCTTGGCTCGTCGTACCGGCTTGCGGAAAGAGCGAAAACGGGAGGATCGGCTTGTGGTTTTCTGTCTCCCGTGAAATGGGATTATGGGAATAAATGTTTACGGGCTTGCGGCAAGTATCGACCGGCATGGTTCGGTTTTTATAACCGCCCCTCCCCCTCTTTTCACCTAAATGTTGTTAATGCTATTGGCACCCCACTCCTAACGTGCCAATCCACATTAACTCCCTATAAACATAACAATTTTCCGCGCTTCGTTACTAAATTAAAATGCATCTCACTACCATTACGACTAACATAAATCACAAATTAACGAACGCGACCTTTAAGCATAGTAACATGGTACCTCGACGACGCGCTGTCTCGATCAAAATCCTTCGTGATTTGACCCTATAATTTAAATAAATTTTGCGTCAGAATACGGATGTTACAGACCACCTCTCCAACGAATTACAAATACACTATAGGGAGACCTGTAACAACTTAGAATCAGAGCATTTTGGTTCTTCTCCCCTCTTCCACAAACAATCACAACATCTTCGATCTCCACCGAAAGCTTCTCTTCTGCACAAACCATCAGACGATCAAGCCTTCCTTGGTTTTGGTCCTCATTTTACCAACCAAGTAACCAGCCAAGCATCCAAGCTCGAGTGACGCAAGCCATAGCCTCTTCGTTCCCGTCCTGCGGCTCCACAAAACCACCAATGGTGCACATCAACCTCAACAACATTCACTAATGATGAGCCCGCCGAAGCCAGAAGTCATCAAAGGCCTCATCGACACTTGTCAAAATGCTTGACGGTCACTAACTAGCCCAAGCAATCAGCATGTATCCTTCCCTCCATTGATTGATCACCTCCTCTTCATCATCTAGCTGAGCAGAACCTTCTCCAGTGGGTTGCCTCCAGTTGATTCTAAAATGCACTGCAAACAAAGTTGTCAAGATCGAGATCCTAGGTGAGATCGTTTCGAGGTTGGATCAGATTGGATCGAGGATCGTAAAATCCTATGCAACAACAACACTGAAGCCTTTAAATGAATTTTGTATCACAAGATCCTATAACATTCATAAATTAAAACTCAAAATATAAAATTGAATTTTGTATCATCTAATTACATGCTTAATTAACAAAAAATTGATAAATTGAGCCGTATTTGAATAATTATATTAATTTTTTTTGAATCACTAAATCAAAACGATAATATTATACTAAGTTCACTTTCAGTTTCAGGTAGGACGCCCAATGTCTACTAACAATAAAAACAAATATGGACTGATGGATTGGTGGTAGCCTAGAAGCAGGAAGACGAACCAAGACTTCTGGATTGCTCGTATGCTGGAAGCAGGAAGCTTGGATTGCTCGTATACTGAATTTTTAACCGCTAGATTGCTCGTACGCTAGAAAGGAAGAGAAGACGTCGACATGAAAGTAGGAAGCAGGAAGTCACTGGATTACCAACCACTGGATTGCTCATACGTAGAAATATAAGATAAGACACCGACACCACTTGAAATGGAACCTGGTACAGAAGGAAAAGGAAGACAATGTCTGGATTAGAAGCGACCAAAGACGTCACTCTTGGCCTCCATTTGTAGTCGACAATCGATACTTAGGATACGGTAAAGTAACGTGATTCTATGATGTGATATGTGGGTGAGATTGAGATAAGGTTAAACAATGATTTATGGGCATTGGACCGGTTGAATGAGGTTGTGATATGATTGGACATGCTTATAGTTACCTTTGACCGGACCGGTAAAATCGGGTGGGGATTGCGATCCTAAAGATCCTAAGATCCGGATTGCGATCCCATGTGCCGATTTAAATCCTAGGTAATATCGGGATCGATTTATAAAATCTGGATCGCAGGATCTTGATCCTACTATCCAGATCGCGATCCTGATAACCTGGATTGCAAGTAACTTCCCAGCTTTCACCGACACCTATCCCAATGTTTTATTCCTCGCTTTGTCAGCCTCGCCGATCTTTCCCTGAGTCATGACATTAGAGTCATTCTTTTCCATTGAACACACCTCCTTTTTGAGCACCACACCACTGTCCTTTTGAGCCCTACACCAGACAAGACCTTTCACCTTTTTACGCATGCCTGTTGTCTCGAGCCCCGCACCTCATTACTTGATTAATTCATTTAATCAATTGATTTAGTGAAGAAAAAAAAGAAGAAAATAGAGAAGGGAAAGATAAAATTACTTAATTAAGTATTCAATAATTAGTTAATTAGAGACCATGACATCAAACATGTTACTTGCTAATAATATTTGAAGGTTGTGGCCCCCATTGAAGAAGTCTAATAGGGGGACTTAGTTACCGCTTATGTGGCAACACAAGCAATTTTGGCTATTGCTATCCCCAAAGTAAAAAAACCTTCAAGCTGCACAACAAGATCCCACACTGCTTAGTACTCAATTTGAAGCCGTATTCGATGCGCACTCGACCACCCTCGATGGACCACTATCAGTCTTTGCCATCTCCATCCAACACTCTCCTCTCCAGCCATTGATTTCACCATCTTCGAGCTCCGTGCCACCCGCCCCATTGGTTATTTTCCATCCATGATTTCCAGCAGTCTCTTCCTAGCAAAGACTCCGCTCTATATCCCTGTAATCATCATTCTAGAAACTCCCAGCTGCCGCCCATCTGGGTTTATTGATTATGCCTTTACACAAACAATGACTTCCTGACAACATCACCATCAAGAGGACATATTGTTTGAGGCTCAAGTAGGAAAGAATGAGAAGTTCAACATTCAGGAGGGTTTACTGTTGCACGATAGTAAGGTGTGTATTCCAGATGCTAGTCACCTTCGAGGGGACATATTATTTGAAGCTCATAATTCCAGATATTCAATACATCCGGGTAGCACAAAGATGTATGCAGATCTTAAGAAGCTAGTTTGGTGGCCAGGTTTGAAGAATGATGTGACAGAGCATGTTCGGAAGTGTGAAACTTGCAAATTAGTTAAAGCCGAGTGCCAGAGGCCAGGGGGAAAGTTACGGCCACTACTCATTCCAGAGTGGAACTTCGAAGACATATCAATGAAATTTGTTCATGACCTTCCCATATCACAGAGTGAGAATAATTCCTTATGAGTTATAGTTGATCGTTTCTCCGAGGTTGCCCACTTAATTCCAAATAAGATGACAAATCAGGGTCCAAGATTGGTTCAGTTGTATGTAGATGAGATAGTCCGACTGCATGGTGTTCTAAAGACGATTATTTCACACAGAGATGACATATTACCTCTTAAGGATTGGAAGTATGTTCATGAGCGATCAGACACTAAGTTAAATTTCAGCACAACATTCCACCCCCAGATTGATGGGTAGATATGGCGCATCAATAGAACTATGGAAGATATGCTCAGAATGTGCATTCTAGACTTTGGAGGTAAGTGGGAAAAATATGTTACTCTCGTAGAGTTTTCTTACAATAATAGCTTCTAGACAAGTATTGGGATGACACTTTTCAAAGCTCTTTATGGCAGACGTTGCCAAACACTGTTATGTTGGGCTGAAAGAGGAGAGAATTGCTAATAAAGAATCATGGATTGACACGACCACAACTCGAGTCAAACTTATTCAGGAGCGCATGAAAATGACTCAGGATCGTCAGACCAAGTACTATGATCAGAGATACAAATCCGTGGAATTCAGTGTTGGAGATTATGTTTATCTGAAGGTCAGACCAGTCAAGAGTGTTTATTGAATCAAGCGGATGAAGAAATTGAGTCCAAGGTTTGTTGATTCATTCGAGGTACTAGAACACATTGGTGAAGTTGCATATATGTTGGCCTTACCCGAAAAAATGAGTGATTTACATGATGTTTTCCACGTCTCCTATCTGAGGAGAGCAATCAGGGATCCTAGTCAAATAATCAGTACTAAGGAAACCAATCGAATTAAATCTAGTATCAGTATTAAACCAGTCAGAATAACAAACTCAAGAATTCAGAAGCTCAGGAACATAGAGATCTGTTTTGTAAAAGTCCTCTAGATAAATTGTGTTCGACTAGAGTATATATGGAAAAAAGAAGATGATCTCCAGAGCAATGAAGATTATGTCTTCCTCTTTGACCCAGGCACAGTTGTAATTTTCGAGAACGAAAATTTAATTACGAGGGGAGATTTGTAACATCCGTAATTTGATGAGGAAAAAAAATTAATTTTAGGGTCAAAATTGATCGAGCAAACGACATGTCGAGGTACGGAATATTGTGATTAATTGTTACACGTTAATTAGTAATTTAAATGATGTTAATATAATTTATTATGGCGTGATTTAGAGGTGCGTGGAACCGTAATCTCATAATTTTAGTGTATTAGCGGTGCAATGACAAATTGGCAATTAGGAAGGAGTTTCTCATAAAACATATTTCACGACAATAATTAAAATCAAAACAACAATTAATTGATTCTCCCCCACTCCCTCTACAATTTTCCATAACCGACACCTTGGACTTACATGCCTCTTCAATATCCCTCCCAGACTCTCGATAAAAGCGAAAACTGTCTCCAATTAACATATTAGTCGAGAGGAATGATCAATTTTTTTTAAATCGATCCCTAACCTCTTCCCCTACCCTCGAGCGCACGGTAGTAGAGAAGGAAACTGCCGCACGTCCCTCTCGATCCTTTGCAGGTTGCGGTTTCTCGTTTAGCCGTGAGTCTTGGATTGCCTCTCCCATTCGATTTCCCACTCATAATCGTACGCCAGACGCGGAATATCCAGCTGCGGGACACCCTCTTCCTCGACGCCTTTGCCATCTCTAAGGTAAACCTTGCGCTTAACCCCAGACAACCCTCCTACCTCCTATTTTCTTCCAGCGATCGGTTATTGGGCTTCCTCCCTGCAGTTATGAGGCGTCTATTCACCTCCCTTCCCCCAGATTCCGCAAGGGTGATACTCCTCCGGCCCTAATCTGTGGATCGTTGCCGTTTTGAGTAAGTTTTCTTGAAGCTTTGATAGTGCAATCAAATCCCAATTCTTTTCCGACATCCAAAAAGTATTTTCGGCAATTTCCTTTTAAATTTCAGTCGTCTTATGTTTCCTTTGTCTTCGATTTCAGGAATTGAAACTCTCGATCCCTTCCATTCAGAAATTGGTTGGCTTGCGGTGTAGGGTTCCGCCATTTTGGACAAAAGTAACAACCCTTTCTAGGTATTTCTTCATTTCAGTCCTTATCAATTTTAGGATGATGGTTATAATTAGTGTGCTCTAATAATTGAATAAGGTGATGAATTTCTAGCTACGAACGATCGTTACTATTCGACGCTAGTTCGAAAAAGAAATTTAGGAGTGTCAACACAATCTAGACAACTATGCCGCTGCGTCTTGTGCACGAGCGTTGCAACACTACGAGATAGTATTGCATAAAATGTTCGTCTTTATAATTCATAAAACTCTTATAATTATAAGAAATCGCTACTATCGTTATGTAATAATAGTTTACGATAGAAAGCTATAACCCATCAAACATCCAATCGTTATAAGTAGATCATAAATAAAATATATTTCTTTATCACTTGAACACTTAGACCCTCCATAAATTGTTAAATATCAATCATATGAGTATGATATCTAAATGATTAACTAATAAGGGGCACTGCCTTATGTATGCTGGTGTATACGTGAGCAGAGTAACACTGAACATACAATAATTAAAAGACACGATTGAGGCCTTCTCTCGTTATAAATAGATGCACACTGTCTTACTCATAGGGCTTAGTAGACTGCATGAGTCTCAAATTTTTGGGGAGACGACATCTCCCCTTTAGAAGATGATAAGTTCTTCCTCGATGTCACTCCTTACATATGTAGGACGTGTACAGAGGCGTATGCATGGTCTAGGCTCGGTAGTGTGATTACCCGCCTAGGAGTGGAGGACCCGATCCACTGCCCCGTAGCCACGACGGAGGTACCTGAGAGGCTTGCTACTTCTAAAAAAATGGGAACGAAAGGTCTGTGCGCGCAGAGTCGTGTGAGTGAGTTGCACTTGTATGACACATGACATAATGCATAACATATCATAACATACATACATACTATAAGACATACACACTTGTAGATCCTCATCATATAAATTAATATGAACTCTTTGATATGATGAGTTAATTTCCGGAAATTTTAACTTATAAGTTTGTATAAGCATTCGTATAAGTTAAGATACATTTTTGTGATGATAGTAAAGCTGCTTTACCTTCTTTACTTTACTTGCTGCGCCGTACTTTTCTTTTACTTCTGCTTTTACTATTGCTTTAGATTATATAGTACTGCTAGTATAACTTTTATACACTGCCATATACATATTTGCTAGCTAGAGCCATGTCACCCTCTTTTGTTATATTGTTTTGTTGTCCTCCGCTTTCTTCCTCCCGCACGGTGTGTAGGAATCGCGGGGGTGAGACGATGACAAAACGACAGTCTTTTTTGACTAACGGTCGGTGAACCACATCATTTTAGGAGTACGTGGAGCCGTTACAGCAGTACGACTCGGTAATCCGCAATTGACAACAACTCTTGCTGCAATGCATACTGTAGAAAAAAGCACAGCAAATGAAAAATAATCGATAATTTTTTATATATATGAATTTGTACACTTATACACTTATATAGAGAAAGAGAGAGTAGGAGAAGTCTCAATCTAAGATGCAAGACTAAATCCTAAAGATGGAGTAGGCTCTAAATGAGCCTCATGTTGAGTCTTTACACATTTTTTCCTTCAACACTCTCCTGCAAGCTGGAGCATATAGATCGTAAGCACCCAGCTTGGACAAAAAATGGTAGTATAACGGGCGAGGTAATGCTTTGGTGAGAATATCAAGAACTTACCCAGCAGCAGAAACGTGTTGTAATTCTAGCTTCTTCAATTGAACATTTTCCCGAATAAAATCACAATCAACTTCAATGTGTTTGGTTCGTTCATGGTAAACATGTTTCTTGGCAATATGTATGACAACTTGGCTGTCGCAGAATAGAGTGGCCATTGAGGAATGTTTGACTCCTAAATCACCTAGGAGACCTTCAAGCCAAGTAAGTTCAGACACAACAACTGCCATTAAGCGATATTCGACTTCAGCAGATGATCGAACAACAACAAACTGCTTCTTGCCGCGCCAGGTAATGAGATGTCTTCCAAAGTAAGTACAGTATCCACTTGTGGAACGATGATCATCCAAAGAACTAACATAATCAGCTTCAGAATATGCAATAAATGATAAGAGATACGAAGAAGGCTTGTAGACCAGTCCTTGTCCAGAAGCAGCTTTCAAATCTTGATAGATACGCTCAACTTCCTGGAGATGAGAGGTTCGTGGTTCATGCATGAATCGGCTGACAACCCCAACAACAAATGATATATCAGGTCTTGTAACAGTGAGATATATTAACTTTCCCACAAGACGATGATAATACTCTTGGTTTGAAAGGAGTTGATCAGTGTCGGAAGAATGAGCGCAGAGCTTGTGATTGATATCCATTGGAGTGTCGACAGACTTGCTTCCAGAGTATCCAACATCATGAAGCAAGTCAAGGCAGTACTTTCGTCTAGATAAAACAAGTCCATCAGAACGCCGAGCCATCTCGAGACCAAGGAAATATCGAAGATTTCTTAGGTCCTTTGTTTGTAACACAAAAATTAGATGTTATTTGATCATATGTATTTCTGTGAGATCGTCTCCTACAATCAAAATATCATCATCATATACCAAGAGGATCATTGTGTCTGTTTGACAATGACGAGTGAATAAAGAGAAGTCGGCTGAACTTTGAGTGAACCCAACAACATGAACAATCTAACTGAACTTGTCAAACCATTACCGGGGAGACTGTTTGAGACTATAAAGTGATTTCTTCAGACAACATACAAGAGACTCCCCCGTGGTCTCAAAACCGAGAGGTTGTTGCATATAAACAATTTCTTACAAATCACCATTGAGAAAAGCATTCATGACATCCAATTGATGCAACGTCCAGTGTCGATGAACAATGAGGGAGATCAAAACGCGAACGGTTTTGAGTTTGGCGACTGAAGAGAAGGTCTCGTCATAATATAAATCTTGTTGTTGAGTAAAATCACGAGCCACAAGGCGAGCCTTCAGACGTTTAACGGTCCAATCCGGACCCTGTTTGATGGCAAACACCCACTTACAGCCCATACAGGTTTGTCCAGGAGGAAGAGGAACAAGATCTCAAGTTTGGTTTGCTCAAAGAACAGACATCTCCCCGTTCATGCCCGCCTGCCACCCCAAATGTTGGAGAGACTCTTGCACAGAGGTAGGAGTGGTAATAGAAGAAAAAGAAAGTGCAAATTTCCTGAGTTCCGGGAAGAGACTGTGTAAGGACACATAATTCACATTCGGGTGAGCAATGGAGGCGGTTGCCGGAGCTGCAGGCTGCAAATTATCATCAACAGAGGGCATCTCCCGTAGAACAACAAACGAAGGAGGACGACGAGCATACACTTGAATCAGAGGAGATTTTGGTGGAAGTGGCGTGAGAAGGAGAGGTGGAAGGGTAGTAGTAATATGAACAACATGCCGCCAAAATAGAGGTGGAATTAGAGACTCAGTTGGATAAGAATGATAGGACTAGTCTTCGAGAAATGTGACATCAGCGGATGTAACAACCTTGCGATCCTTGAGAGAGAAACAAACATAGCCCTTCCGAGTTCGTGAGTAGCCAACAAACATATATTTCGTGGCGCAGGGAACAAGCTTGTCAATGGATGGACTAAGATTATGAACATAACAAACACAGTCAAACTGAAGGGGGGGGGTGAGGAAAAAAGAAGGTTAAAATGAGCCGTAAAATTGAGAATGGAGAAGCTCATGCGGTTGATAAGATAACATGTCGTAGACACCGCAAAATTCCAATAAAGTTTAGGAACATGCATTTGAAACATAAGAGAACGTTTGACTTCAAGGAGGTGACGATTCTTTCGTTCGACAACACCATGTTGTTGGGGGGGGGGGTATACACACACGAGGTTTGATGGATGATCCCAAACTCAGTACATAAATCGGTAAACGAATGACCTGTATATTCACCGGCATTGTTGGTTCAAAAAATTTTAATGGTAGTGAAGAACTGATTGTGAGTCTCAATAATAAAGGCACGAACTACACGAGATAGTTCAGAGCGATCATGAAGGAAATATAACCATGTTATTCGAGAGTAATCATCTATAAAAGTAACGAAGTAACAGTAGCAAAACATACTTGCTGTTTTGTAGGGTTCCCAAATATCGGAATTGATTAGAGCAAAGGGAGCAGTGCTCCGAGTACCCTGAGGTTAAAAAGTAGAGCGATGGTGTTTGCCGTAGATACAAGACTCGTATGTGATGTCTCTAAGGGACTAATCTGGGAGGGCTTTCTGGAGGATGCGTAGAGGAGCATACCCAAGACGTCGATGCCACTCGACATAGCTAATAGAGGAGAGAGTTGTGGGAGGGGAGGGGTCTAGGATGTAAAGCCCATTCGATATGTGCCCTTTATCAATTATTGTTTGCGTCTTGCGATCTTGCACAACACAAGAGGTGGAAGAGAATGTTACATAACAATCAAGGTCTTGAACGAGACGACTTATTGAGAGGAGATCAAAAGGAGAGCCCGAAACATGAAGCACAGAGCAAAGAGTGATGGAGAGAGTAAGGTGGACGTCGGCAGATCCAGACCGAAGTGGTGTCCCCCGTTAGCAACAATGATGAACTTGGGATGCACAGAAGCCAAGTAGTGTGAAGGTTTTGTCGGGGTTAATGTGGCGTGTTGATCCGAAATCCATAATCCAGGATGAAAAACGAGCGAGACAAGAGATCCCGCTATCAGAAATAGACACAATAGAACACGAGGAACGACTGACCAACCCTTGAAGGTGCTTGATTTGGATGTGCAAGACATCAATGTCAGTTTGAATGTTGTTGGGAGTAGAATGTGCAGCCATTGGGGAAGTGTCAAACAAAGCAGAAACTGTCAGAGGCTACGTCCAGACGGCCAGGAGCAACGACTACCTAGAGAACTTGTGGCCAGGTGCAGAAGAGCAGCTGAGCGGGTAGAAAGGGCAGCAGGAGGCAAGATAACAGCGGGCCTGGCGAACAAAGCAGGTGGTACGAATCTCCACGCGCGGCTAAGGAGCAAGACTAGCTCCGACGACCATCACAAGAGGCAAGGCTACGACTAGAACCGCGACGCGAAGCACCAACGATCAGAGAAGAACCAGCGGCCTGAGAGAAGAGGCGGCTTTGAGAGGCAGCGGTGGACTGGATAAGGGCTGCGGTGGCCTGGAGAAGGGCTGAAGCCAGGAGAAGGGTTGCAGGCAGGAGGAGATACTTGTCAGACAGGAGAGGAGCTCGGGAAGCGGCGGCCTGGAGAAACAACAAACAGACGACCCGACGACGGCCTGACTTGCGACTAGATGTTGCGACGATTCACGACTAGCAAAGACGGGATGCGACTAGAAGAGCTCCCGTATGCGGCGAACAGCGAATACCATCGGCTAGGAGCTGCGACTAGAAGACATCAGCAAGGAACTGCGACTAGAAGGCAACGACCTGAAGGCTGCGAGTAAAAGGCAGGGGCGACTAAAGGCAGAAGCACGGGACAACGGCAAGAGCGACAAGGGCAGGCGATTAGCAAGATAAGAGGGCCCCAGAGAAACAGTATAAAGGGAGAGGGGAGGGAGAGGGAAGGGGAGGTGGGCAGACACACCAGACAAGGGAAGAGGGAAAGATGCGGTTATAGAAAAGGCTAACCGTCCAAGGTAATTATGCGGTTAGATACCGCCCAATGCCTAAGCAAGGCTGCAGTTAGATAAAGGCTAACCGCCCAGATTAGAAAGCAGGAGAGGTTAAAGGACCGATTTGTACCTCTGATACCGTGTAGAAAAAGCACAACAAATGAAAAATAATCGATAATTTTTTATATATATATGTATTTGTATACTTATACACTTATATAAAAAAAGAGAGGAGAAGAAATCTCAATCCAAGATGTGGGACTAAATCCTAAAGATAGAGTAGCCTCTAAATGGGCCTCATATTGGGCCTTTACACATTTTTTCCTTCAACACATACAAATGGTCTAGGAGGTGACTTTTGTATGCCACATAAGATACTTCTCTTTTAGTTTTCTTTCCATATCTGTCCATATAGAAATGACTATGTAGGCTAGTCCAATAGATCTTCACCTGACTATGTAGTGTTATTTTGGCGATCTAACTTGTCGTTCATCATTCATTTCACACCAATCAAAATAATCTCTTGGAGCCAATCATTAAATGTCTGTTCAACTGACCGTCAAAGGACATTACATCTATTTTGAATCTACGACTAATATCATCCTCAATATATTTGACATCCTCTATGAGACTAATTCAAATTAAGCTCACAAATAATAATTGCACACTATTGAAAGCCAAAAGTAACTAAACCTCGTAAATCTACTGATAGAAATATACAAGCTATAAACTAGAAACCACTAAAAATATAGGTAAACCCTAAACATGAAAAGAAATTATGAGAAGAAATGTAGAATTCACCAAGTTGTCGAGCCAATTGTGAAGATGGTAGTAGGTGTGAAGTGTTTTGCAAAGGAATGTATATGAAAATTTTAGGATTTTTTCGGTGATTTTGGAATTTCAGGGGGATGGGTGTTTCTCCGAAGGCTTTGCGACAACTGGAGGTGGATGTTAGTGGTGAGTGGTTGGAGGCTGATAGGTTTGGTGGGGATTGGACTGGCTGAATAGGAGGCGGGCTAGAGTGCAGGATTTGCAAGGGCTAGGTGGGTGCTGGCAGGAGGATGGAGGAGGAAAATACAGTGGTTCCCTAATGTCAAAACCAAGGTTGAAGGATGTTGACTTCGGCACCGCATGTGTTTTTCGAACAGAACAAGCGAGCAACTAAACTCCCAACTTCTCCCTCAATTGTGGAAGCTAGGCTCTCCTATTGGCACAATTCCTCCATGGTTCTACATACCCGACTATTTAAAGCAAATTAAAAATAGATCAAGTGGAATGAAATGACCAAGATTGGCCAATCATTGCACTGGCCTAAAAACATAAAAATATAACTCTAAAAAATATTGCTCTAAAATATAGGAAAATGGCAAAATCATTCAAAATTACTCCGAACACATGAACGAAGTCTGATCATCCTGATGATGACCCTATAACTGTTTGTGTCAAAAATGGACATAGAACAGCCTGATGCGCATGCCTCAATCGATGCTCCTGATCCCTGCTGAGAGGTTTTCAGACTATGACAACTATTATTCTATTTCTCTCCGTTTCTCTCTCAGATTTACAGGTTTGGTGATTGTAATTAAGTGGCTGATGGTCAGTTACCATAGCTCTGTGATTGTACTTTCAACTCATAGCAGTTACTGGGGACAAAGTGCAAGGTCAAAGGGAATGATCTAACGTTAAAAGAGGACTAAATTGAACATGGTTCCAACATTGTGCGTGGAAAATGTAAGCTTTCATGAACAATTGCTGCCGATATTTTTGCACAAATACCTTGATTGGTATGTTTGAGTAATGATTCAGAAGATGAGATTTGATGATGTATATAGATTGAAGCTGTCTGTACCAAGTTGAGTGACTAATGAAAAACAAGAGCCAAAGTGTGATATTTTGATAAATTATGTCCAATCTATAGTATCAAGTAAAATAGTACTAGGCTATATTGTCATAAGATGCATGATGTTGTTAAATGATCGTGTTCAATAACTTGATAAAGGATATCAACTGACAATGCGATTGTTGATCAGGTATTCTTTCTTTTTATTGACTGACATGGCCAGAATATACGACAGTTCATACAATTAAAGAAAAGATAGAGTGTTCTTTTCTGTTATTCTTGCAAATTACCATGTTTACTTATTTCTGGTTTGAACTCTGTCTAGTTTTAGTATAAAGTGTAGGAATGCAGTAACATGATGATTTGCTTACCAAGGGACCACCAATCGATAGCACTGCTATGGCTTGCACCTGTGATGATTTCCTGAAAGATATGAAATTTTAGGTTATAAACATCGCCCAAAGCGGTCACGTTTAAAACATAGGAAAGTTTAGTCATAATATGGTGTGATATCTTGACCACTCCAAGCCTTAAACAACTGTAAGATTTTCATAGATGGTGGGAGCAAACTCAGCAAAGCCATTTTCCTTGGAAAGAATCAGATAGAGGCATAGAGCTGCATAAGGAAATAGTATCCCATTTTCATTCAAGTTCTCCATCCCCTAAAATAGAAAATTATCTCAAGAATTTGCAAAGTTCTCATCGCAAGACAATTCTCATTTCCTCCTATTTTGAGTTTTGATTATGAACCTTCTAATACAATAATTCGGATTTCTCTATATGACATCTGGGATCACCTAGTAAATGAGCTAAAATAAAAAAAAGGATGCACCGTTGAAATTATAAGAGAAATGTGCTCCATTTGATATTGGTATCAACATGAAGATCAGCATGGTTTAGCACTCCAGGAAAAAACAAGAATGGTATTGTAGGAATTTGTTTTGCAGTATTATACATGCTGTATTGTGTTATTTTGATTCTTCTAATAGTGCAAGAAGATGAGGATAGGAGGATTATGTGTAATTTGCGGTAGCTCTTTGGACTCACTCCAAGAGGAAATCTACTAGTCTTCTGGTAACATGGTTCATGAATTGTAGCAAGGAAAAAAGTCTCACATATGGCTGTAGAAAGAGTGGTTGCAATTGCAAATTCTCTTGAACAAACTATGTTGTTGAACATAAGAACCCCATGCAATCTTCACCATTTTATTGCTCTCCATTAACAGGCATACAAGCTCTCTATGAATGCTATGGACTGTTTTCTGCAAAGGACTGTGATGCAGTGGTAGGTCGACTCGGGGTGGATGCTCTAAATGCAATCCTTTATGTGATGAAAAAAATGATGAAGATATAAGGATTGGTCCGCTAAAAAGTTACAACAATAATTAATTTTATATAAAAATTGACAGAGACACATGCAATCACATTTTTTTAATTTAAGAGAACAAGCTTCATTCAACAAAACGACCAAGGCGCAAATGTTTAAGCGCGTACGGAATAAGCCCTACAAATCACGTGACGATCGAACTAAAAGCAAATAATAATAGATATCCACCATAGGTATAGTGTCAAATACAGGACAGTAGAAAATAATAACTCAAAATAACAACTTTGAAAGACCACCAATTCATCTCTTGCTAGAATGACCACCAATGTTAGAAAATAGACGGTGATGATTTTATAACTTTGAAAGAAAAGGAACGAGGGATGAAAATGATTAGTGGGATCTTGTAAACTATATATATATATATATATATATATATATATATATATATATATATATATATATATATATATATATCATACCGGAGCTATATACTCTTCTGTTCCTACAAATGAATTTGATTGTGTAGTTGGCTCTGCAACAAAGAGTGGAGGAGGATGGGCTTTGGGTCGTCTTGATGGTGCTGCATGCTTTATTACCTGTACATTTTTGAAGGCACAAAATATTAAATGTCAAGAAACTCAAAGCACTTACATGTTTCAAGTTTCAAAGAAGAAACATAACATACTAAATGAAGGAAAGTAGACGGCTTAACTCAAATCACACGTCAGTAACTTAAACTTGGTACCTCCATAGTTTATGTTTTAAATGTCTACCTGATTCCTGTTAAGTAAATTATGATCTGGATAGGTGTAAAGCCCTCAACATCAGTGGTAAGCTTGATTTGGTATTTAAGGAGATCCAATAGAATAAATGCCATTTATTGGGTTTTGAAGACTAGTAATTTCAGCTGAGGTTTGACTAGAAGATCAAATGCTTGAAATGGCTCGTAATTTTGGATCATATTGAAATCAACAACATGCAGTATTATATTTAAATGAAGTATGGATTAAGCCAGACATTGGCTCAAATCAAGCTAGATAATGATCAAATTGAAATGTATACATGAAGGATGAAGCCATGAACATATTTATAGCATTTCTATTAACTTACGCATCTAGATGTAGCACATCTTTACAATAAGTCAAGATCTAAATAAAATCTGATAGATTTTTAATACTTTCCAGGCTAGAATACTTTCCTTGAAGTGCATCGATGTCGATAAAATCTGATAGATTTTTTGCTTGGATCTAAATAAAAAGAGCCCAGTCTAGTCCAAATAGAGTTTAATTTGAGTCAATTTATAGCTAGATCTAGCTCTGATTGAGACTGAGCTGAAAGATATTAGTTTATCTTGAGATGTGATTGAATTGACTCAATATAGGATTGTTAGGAATCCAGGCTAGAATAGAAAATGTTCAGGCTATATATATATGTGTATATATATATGTATATATATATATATATATATATATATATATATATATATATATATATATATATATATATATATAAAGCCAAGTGGTATTTTGGTGTATCAATACTCTTTTTAAATATTTGTGTGAGGAATTATCCAAAAAGAAGAGAGGAGATTGCGAGACTCATAAGAAGAAGTAGAAGCAGAATATAGACACATGTTCTATATTCTATTTCATGGTATTTGAGCACTATTTGGAGCATATGACTAAAAATGAATTACATTCAACTAATTATTTCTTTTGTTGATTCTCATAGTTGTTCATTGTCTAAGCTATATATATTAAACGACTTCTAGGATGATTTAAATGAAGTTTATATGAAATTTATTGCTCAGGAGGAGTATTTTTAAATGATGTGCAAGTTGAAAAAAATATTACATAGTCTAAAATATGAAAGAATACATGAGCCCAGAAATGATATTTTCTATTTGGACTACTCTCCGTCTCAAGTTGGAGCATAATATCAATCATGTCCAACTTGGTACATATCAAAAAAGGATGAAGAAAGAGGTTTGATGAATATATTAGACAATTATGTATCTAATGTTACAAACGGAGTGCATATATATTTGTTGATGAATTCTTTTTTGATGAAGTGATAGTCCAGTTCTATATGTTTTATTCTCTCATGATACAAAGGAATTTTCAAATAATAGATCACACGTTTATTATCACAAATAGAAGGTAGTTGTATGTTTCATCAAAATCCTCGAGGAATATCCTCAATCATTTTAGCTCACAAGCAGTCTGAGTCATGCCTCGATATTCAGCTTGTAGCGACATGGGTCCAAGATTGATACCTGTATGTTTAGTGATAACCAGCATGATAAATGTCGACGAAACCTAATCTCACATGGAAATTGGAGAGAAAGATACTGGGCTTAGATACTAATTCAGAATCCTAAATATCAGAGTCATCTTTTGGAGCAGTTGGTGGAGATGTGGTGGAAAAATTTCGTAGTTATGTTTTCTCCAGTAAGAGTAGTCCTGGGTATTGGGTCCATCATACACTATGATGAGTGACTTCTTTGGAAGTACTCGTAAGCTACATGCGTAAAAAGATAAAACTTGCAATTTAGCTTATTATTGATCTATTGTGTAGTCGTGGAAGACCAATGAACATGAACTAAACCTAAACAAAAGATAAAGACATTTTTTCAATAAATAAAAACCAAACATTTAATGCTATCCATACTTGAGGTTTACAAGATGTCAGGAATGATAAATCAAAGTCCATCAACATTATATGCCCGTCTTCCCGGAGTAAAATATTTTCAGGCTTCAGATCACGATATATTATTCCTGTATCAAAAAAAGGTAAAAGTATCTTACAGAAAATAAATAACGGTCATGGAAAACAAATTCGAGATATGCAAAGATCAATTTCTGTCGATTTTGAAGATAAATGTAAGTTGGTGATTTGAATTAAATGATAAGATATCCGGAAGCTCAAATAAAACATCAAGTGGAAAAAGGAAATGGGACACATTATTAACCAACATAGGGTTTAATTGTGAGAGCTTCACATCATTGCTACTTTTTCATCAGCTATACCTGGCCTGCATTCAGTATTTAAGTACCATGAATCTATTGACCTGTTCAATCAATCTAGCTAGAAAGGTTTCAATGAGTAATATTTTAGGCATTTTGTTTTGTCGTCAAGAAAACATTTAATGCCTTCAGCACCTCGACTTTCTTCTGAGAATTCTTAGCAGGCACTTCAACAAGAAGTAAGTGTTGGAATATTTAGTCCCATGTTGGAAACTATATGTTGCTTTGTGTACTTTATTAGATCTTGAAACTCTCCACATAGTACCAATTGGTCTAACGTTGGATGCTTAGGTTTTAAAATAGTATCAGATGGTCTTTCATATCCCTTGTGCTCTCTCATCTGAGGGGCATAAGTTTCACATATTTCTACATGTGGAGGTGTGTTGGAATATCTATCCCTGCATTGGGAATCTTATATTACTTTGTGTACTTTATTAGACTGCACATGAGGGGGCTTGTTGAAATATTTACTCCCACCGTGAGAATCATATGCTGCCTTGTGGACATTAAACCTTTGACCTCTTCGCACAGTATCAATTGATTATAGGTTGAATGCTTGGGTTCTAACATTAAATGGACCAAGTTTTGTTGTTGAATTTATTTATTATAATTGTTAGGAATATTGCACATACACCCCACACGTGTATCTTATATGGTAGTTATAGCTTACTTAGGCTCATCCTGGGTGTTGTGGTCACCCTTTCATGTATTTATATACTCTATTGTTGATGTTAATTACATGATTTCTCCTTTTCTATCATGGTATCAAAGCTCTAATCCTAATCTGCTCGTTTGCCCGCCGTCTCTCTGCTGCGCGCGACGCCCTTCAGCAGTTTTCACGATTCCTCCATTTCGCCGCTCTCGCTAAGCTGCCTGAAGGTTCTGCGAAACAGAGGTTTGGTCACATATTGCAGCAGAAGGCGAAACAGGAACGACGAACGCTGCTGTGCCCAAGACTTACCGTGCCCGATTGCGACAAGATCTGAACGCGACGCTCCGAGCCCTTCGCTCCTCTACCAACAGCTCCTGTTCCGACGCTTCCTAACCCTTTCGTCGGAGTCCTGGACGCCAACCTTATTTTTCCTTCCTCTGGTTGATTCCGCAGCCCCGACCTCTTCCTCCGACCCATCATGCGGCCTTGATCTTCTCCTTCGACCCATCACACAACCCACTGATCACCGCTGGCCTCCTCGGTTGCCTTCTGCAGCTTGCCGGACCTTGGCGACTCTATTTGTCATTCTCAACGGGCGGAACTACAAGGCATGGTCCGCCACAGTTTGCATGATCCTCTGTGGCCTCGATCCATGGGGCGACAATGACGACATTGTGCCTGCTTCGCCCCCACCAGCTGCCTGTTCCGCAGACCCTGATTTTGCTGTCAGCACGACCACTTCTGTCCAGTGTTTCGACTGGGAGAGATGTTGCTCAGACGACTGTCGCACGATAACATTCATCTGTAAGTCTTGTGAGCTCCATATTCACATGATCGTCTATGAGCTACCCACGTTCAAGACGATGTGGGATCACTTGTGTCATCTATACCTCCCATCTAGCCAGGCCCTACGCTACTTCATGTTCCAGACTCTTGTTGTCTGCTACCAGCGTAATCGGTCTTTACAAGGTTTCTTTACTGAGCTCTTGGACCTCTAGCGTTAGTGTGATGAGATGAAACCTCTCCCCTATGCTACTTGCACTCAGTGTGTTGCTACATCCCAGGATTACGACTTCCATCGTATGCATGCGTTTATTATGCGTATATGCCCCAAGTTCGAGCATGTTCATGCACAACTTCTGCACCGTGATCCTCCGGCTTCTCTCAGCGATGCCTTGGCCTTGGTGGTCACTGAGGAGACTCGTATCCACTCCTTGGACACTGTTATTCATCCTGGTGTGATGCCTCATGCTGTTCTGGCTGCTCCCTAGCTTCCATTATTGTCTTCGCCTGGTTATAGTGCTCTGGCGCGTCTCGTTCCTCGTCCTCTGTCAGCTGCTCAGTCTGGTGCATTTTGTCGCCCGCCTGCCCGCTGCCACCACTATCAATGCCTTGATCATGTCAAATCTGTGTGTCACAAGCTTCAGAGGACTCAACAGTCTGGTAAATAGCGCGCTCCTGGCGCACCTTTAACTCACTTTTCTGCTCCATCGCGGTCACTCATTGTTTCTGAGTTTGCCCAGCAGATTACTCAACAACTCTCTCTCGGTTCACTGCCTCGCTCCTCTACCTCCGTGATCCCACCAGATGCCTCTCAGCCGACTGCCTCCGCCTCTGCAGGTATCTCTCCCTCTGAATGGTTGCTTGACTCTGGAGTGTCTTTTCACATGACCTATGATGTCACTCACCTCTTGTCCTGTTACCCCGTCTCTTCTGACCTTAGTATCATGGTAACAAATGATACTATTCTCCTCATCACTAGTCGTGGCCTCCTTCACATCAGTCTTTTCCATGTTCCCAATGTTGCATATATACCCATGTTACTCATGAACCTTATATCCACCAGCCAACTCACATACCACGGTTGTCTTGTTTTTTTTGATGAGTTTACATGTCGTGTGCATGATCGTCTGACAGCGACACTCCTTGGAGTTGGCCGTCGTCATAGCAAGGTGTACGTTCTTGATCGTATTCATTTTCCATCCACTCCATCGTCATCGATAACTTCTACCCTTTGCCTTCATTCGGCGGGTTTCTCTCAGTGACATCATCGTCCCGGTCATTCATGTAGTTCACGTCTAACGTCTCTTATCACTCATGGTTTCCTTGATCGTGTTTTTATTGATCGGTCCCACTCTTATATGGGTTGTAAACTTAGTAAACAACTACAACTTGCATATCAGTCTGTGATTCTAGCTCTCAACATTCTTTTGATTTAATTCATTCTGATGTATGGGGTCCCGCACCTTTTGTATCAAAGAGCGGACACTAGTACCATGTTCTTTTTGTTGATGATTATTCTCGTTATAGTTTAATCTACTTTATGCATTCTAGTTATGAATTTTTTAAGATTTATGATACTTATTTTGCTATGTTGCTCACCCAATTTTTTGTTTTCGTCTGTATTTTTTGTTCTAACTCAGGAAGGAGGGGTACCTCTCTCATACTTTTCGCTACCTGCTAGCTACTCACGACACTTCCTCAGATTGCCTATCTCAGAGCTCACGTTCAGAATGACACTGCCGAAAGGAAGTATTGATACATTATTGAGACAATATTCACCCTTATCATCTCCTCTCATGTTCCTCCTCATTTTTGGACAGTCGTTTCCATTGCCGTCCACCTTATTAACTTGTCTTTTGATTTCCTTCAAGGCCAGAGTCCTGGTGCGTGCCTGTACTCTTGACCCGCATATTACACTCATCTTCGTGTTTTTGGTTGTCAGTGATATGTTCTACGCCCTCCAAGTGAGCGTACCAAACTCTCTGCTCAGTCTGTTCCTTGTGTCTTTCTTGGCTACAGTACTAAGCATAAAGGCTACCAATGTTATGACCCTGTTGCACGTCGACTTCACATCTCACGTAATGTCACTTTTGACGAGTCTCACTCTTTCTTTGTGTTCTTTGTCCCCTCGACCTCACACTCATTTGTTACTTCCTTTGATGTGCAGTTTCTCACCCTTCCCATCTACCTGCCTCATGTATCCTGTCCTCCGATACCTATATGTCTACCTCCTCCCCTTACCACAATGCACTGTACCCGATCTCTATATCTCACCTCCTCACCTCTTCTTCGTCACCCACTTCTCCCTCTGATAAGCAGTCCCCTTCGACACCCACTTCACCCTCTGATGACTATATACCTCCTCTTCCATATCACTACAATCGTCGTACTCCTTCTATTCTCTGACCTCCAGTGCCCCCAGACTCAATACCTATCTCCTCCAACGAGTGTCCCGTAGATGATCCTCTTGCATGTCGCTATCTACTTCGCGAGAGACATCCTCCCGATCGCCTTAGCTTTGCTACATTATTGCCCTTCCTGCTATTGCCTATGGTATTTTAAAGCCGACTTCTTACCGTTAGGCTGACCAGATACCCTAGTGGCAAGCTGCCATATCTGTTTGACATTTTATTCTTGTCATGACGTCAAGGCGAACCAAGGTGAACGATGGGCGCCTGGACTCTTAGGCAACAAGGCGGACGTTTATGCGATAATAAGGCGAGCAAGTCGCAAGGCGACAATCAAATATTTAAAAAAAACTATCTTAGACTTTAGATAGCGGTTATTATAAAACTGACGGTTATTATAATAACCGTTGTCTATAGTCTGGAAGACAGACTATACACTGGGTTTTATAAAAACCGCAGTGTATAGTCTGAAGGCCAGTGGTTATTGTAATAACCGTTGTCTAAAGTCTGCAGGCAGACTATACACTGCAGTTTTTATAAAAACCGTAGTGTATAGTCTTTAAGGTAACGATTATTATAATAACTGTTGAAACCGAAAACTCGGTCTCTGTGGAGTTCACCCTTGGGGAAAGGGTGATTGCACACTTCTCTCTCGCGAGCCAAACGACCAAGGAAAAAGAACAGGGGACAGACCCAAGGGCTCGGCGTGGAGGTCCCACCACACACCTGGAAGATCTTAGAGCGCTTCCCCTCCCTAGCCAAATCCCGAGCTAAGGATATCTCAAAAAGCGCAAGAAGACCGGGACACAAGTAAGCATGCCTTCTGACGTACCCCCTCAGGTCTATTTATAGATTTCTGAAAATGGCCTGCAAATAGCCAATCTTCGCTGTTTCAACCAGCTATGTGCAGTCCAACTGAGTCTGCCAACAACGTAACTCCGCTGTTCTAGAAGGCTATAGACAGACCAACGGGGGTGGAATGGTAAAAACACATCACAAGAGACCAGACGAGTGACCCTCTGGAACCTCCACTTGCCGGGGGCAGCGAGTGCTCGATGGAGCTGGTACTCGCCGCCTCTTCCCAACCCTGGGCGAGTGCGGGCCCGACCTGCCCTACTCGCCCGCTGATTGTCTAACCCCCTGGGGCGAGTGCGAGCCGACCTGCTCCACTCGCCCGCTGCTCGCCGAGCCCCTGGGGCGAGTGCGAGCCGACCCACTCCACTCGCCCCTCGAACGATCCACCCCACTTGGGCGAGCCGAGAGGGCTTCTAGGGATCTCGCCTCCCTCCAGCTCGCCTAAGGCCCGGACAGCTGGACTTTGGCCGATCTGGCTTCTGTCGACCACTACTCGCTGGATATGAGGTTGTACAATAACCACCGTCTAAAGTCTGTTAGACAGACTATACACTGTGGTTTTTATGAAAACCGCAGTGTATAGTTCTTGTTTTTTTTAACTTTGAAAGATAGTTTACCAGCACAGCCAAACAGGTATTATACATGAATCATACATTCATACCATGAATCATGATATCTCATACATGTTTAATTAAGCATGGTATATCAATAAAAAGAGTAAGAAATAACAATCACACATGAATCATGATATCTCAATTCTCAATACAGACTTCAGAGTAAGAAATAACAATCACACAGGTTGATTGCCCCAAGATAACAGTAGGATTTCTGTTACTTGATTACTTCTGTAATATAATTTAAATTATGTATTCATGAATTATGATATCTCAATACTCAAGAAAAATGAACTAGAAAAGTGAACCTAAGAATATCATAGTATAATATCAATTATCATAGTCTAAAATGTTATCATCATACACACTAACTTTTCCTCATAATATCATAATCAATTATAACATGAAACACAAGAAAAGTGAACTGGCATGAAAAATATTTTTAACAAAAATTTTAAATAATCATAAAAAGATCAATAGAATCATCATCTAGTAAGTGATCATTGACATTACTTGTGCTCGGTTGGTTTGAGGTACTCGTCATTTGCCCATAATTATCATCAATATCTTCATCATCATTGACAAATCCAAAATGTTCTAAATCTTCATCCCCTTCAACTATAAGTTGAAGATTAGCTCTAGTTTCACTTTGTAAATTTCGAGTCCCAGTCCCAATGGCTCTCTTTACAGCTTCCCATGTGAGAATATCATCATCAAAAACTAAAACATGCTCTGGTTGGTTCATTATCCACTCACTACTCCAATCTAGCTCATCAAGCACTAAAGGGGTATAATTTTTTCTTTTTTCTCGTCTTTCTTGAAATCGTGCTTGTAGACGACGAATATACAAGATGTATACAAGATCATTAAGCCATTGATGCTCAAATCTATTTCTTTTCTTAGTATCAATTTGAATGGTGATAATTATAAACTTGTTAGTAGATATAAAAATATCAATTCTTTTATTGAATATTAATATACTTATTACTTACAAACTCAAAAGTACTTCAGTTGCGCTCATAACTAGAAGAAAAACAACATAAGTCATGAATGCGTAATACTACCTTTGTAATGTAAACATTTGGTCCTCCATGTGCACTCCATCAATCCACTATTTATTCAAGACAAATATAAATTATTTAACATATAAATAATTTAAGAAAAATAAAAACTTAATCAATACTTGGATTTAAGATGGTTCATTGCCTAATTGTCATAGACTTTTCAAAACTATTTCGAGATGCTTTGTAGCTAGTACTTTGCTCTGCAATCTTATCTTGTAATTGTTGATCAAACATTAGTCTTGTAATAACATCATTGAAAATATCTTGAAATTTCCAAACATCATCATTATGTTTTTCTCATATTTAAAATATTTGTTTGGATTTAGAAACAAAGCCGCCCTATATAATTTTTGCTCAATTTGTAACATCTTGAATATGACCGGATGCATATACAGAACCCATAAAATAAGTTTCTTCTGGACAGTTGACTAGAAAATTGATCAAATGTCTCCCTCTCCTGTCTGACCAACCATCTGACATAAGAGTGCAATCATATGTACTCCAATACGCTTGATACTTCATGTTCATCTTCTTAATTTTATCTTTTGTATTCAATAACAAAGAGACTCGTAAATCATGATAACTAGAGCCTTTATAGCTATATAGGCGCATACTGTTCAACTGCTTCAAACATTACTTTAAAACTTCGTGTCTTTGCATCATTGAATAGAATTCCACATTCATAGAACCAATCAACAACATAACTATCAACTCATTTTTTCTCTTCAGGAGATCTAAAACATCTATCAATAGTAGTTTGTGCAGCACCTTTAGCACTCCTATCATCAACTACATCTTTAGGAGCACGTCTCACATGAGGATCCATATGACTCCTTTTTTGTGATAAGTGGATTATTTTTCTCTTTTTAGCACTTGTCCCAGAACTTGAGATAAACAAAGATTTAGCTATAGATAATGTCGGGGATATCTTCTATGAACAATTTCGCTATATTTTTTGTTCACTCTCATTATCATCATCATCAGTCAAATCCACCTTTTCCTTTTTTTATCATTTAAAGCTGAATACATCTCAGCTGCTATTTCAGAAGTTATCTTAAAATATTTTGATACATCTTCATACCCACCACGTAAGTGTTACCTCAATCTTTTAATTCCACCTTTAATCAAATATCACACAAATTATATTTAACAATATTTTTATCTTTTAGGTCTGGCCAATGTTCATACTTCCATTCAGGATCCTTTGACTTTACTTTTCTTTTAGGATCTATTTTTGGATCAAGATCATTGCTATCAACGGATGAAGCAAGACTGTTATTGTTTTTGTTTTCCATCTTTCACGAACAAGACCTATAAAATGCGGTGTTAGATGTCCCAAAGAGACTGATGTAACCCAGATTTGTATTAAAAATTAATTTGAAAATGAGAGCCGAGTTGGCCAAAAAAAACTGAATTTTCGAGCGCGAAAACCAAGCTCGTCGCTTTGGACGTTAAAAGTTTATTAATTTGCGTTCGAGTGAAACTTCTTCGCGCTTTACGGTTCGGATCCGTTACGAGATTTATACGGCCACAAACATGAATAACATTCAACAACTTATGAATAACGATATTAATAATAAGGAGAACGCAACGGCAAGCCTAAGTGTAATTAAATGAAGTGCATGAAACAATACTAAGAAAAAGGAGTGATCGGTATACCAAACGGCGGCAGAAGCGAGCCCAATTCCAATCGGTCCCGCACAGGAACAGTGGCCCCAAGATCTATCGGCCGGATACGGGTTGAAGTCGACGGCGTGAATAGGCCGGACCGTCGGAAGCAGATTCCGAAGTCGACGACGGTCCGTTTGCAAACTATTCGGGCAGGCAAAGAGGCGCCGGCGCGGGCTAGCGATGACAGGGCTAGGACTTCCGGCGTATGTTCGTGCACGGGCTTCCAGGCGGTGGCGCTTCTCCGAACTGAGCGATGTTGGCGATACGTGCGGTGAAGTGGTTGTCGGCAATGAGCAAAGAACCGGGATTCCCGTTCTAAACTCTGTCCGACCTCCTTTCACTGCACATGACCATGGAATTTATAAGCTGGCTGGAATATCTCTCCATTTTGGGCAAGAGATATCCCTCTCTTAATTCTCTTTCCAAAAGATAAAATCTTCCATTCATGTGCTAAAAATATCTCTCCATTTTGGGCAAGAAATATCTCTCTCTTAATTCTCTTTCCAAAAAAATAGAATCTTCCATTCAAGACACTTTTTTAAAATTCGAAATGTTTCCAAACTATGTCCTAAAATCATGCAAGACGCTTTTTAATTTTGAAATGTTTCCAATCATGCACATTTTTAATTAATGTTGGGCTTGCCGTTCCTGTCCTACTACTATTAATACCGGACTCATTTATTTAAGATCTCATCGGGTGGTCAAGCCGATGAGCCGGACAATAAAACAAGTAGATGTGGTACGGGGAATCCGTAGACAATCTCGAAAGGAGATTTAGCTGTGGAGCGATTAGTAGAATTATTAAATGCAAATTCAGCTTGTGGCAGTATAAGGTCCCATTGTTTTGGATTCTCCCCAGTCAAACACCTAAGAAGATTCCCCAAACTCCTATTAACAACCTCAGTCTGTCCATCGGTCTGAGGGTGGTATGCGCTACTAAATTCGAGTTTAGTGCCTAGTCGGGCCCACAATGTTTTCCAAAAATATCCCATAAAACGAGTGTCCCTATCAGAAGTGATGGACTTAGGAATTCCGTGCAGTCTAACGATTTCTTTAAAAAAAAGCTCGGCAACGTGTACAGCACTAGAAGTTTTTCTACACGGAATGAAATGTGCCATCTTCGAAAATCGATCGTCAACTACAAAAATAGAATCGACCTTCCTCTTGGTGCGAGGAAGTCCTACCACGAAGTCCATCGAGATATCATCCCATGGTCGCTCAGGTATCGGTAAGGGAGTGTATAATCCGGTGTTTTGAGCATACCCCTTATACAACTGACACGTGGTGCAGTGTCTGACGAACTCAGTGACATCTCGCTTCATATGTGGCCAATAGTAACGAGCGCTGGTGAGATCTAATGATTTAGATTGACCTACGTGTCCACCTAACCCAGACGAGTGGAGCTCCCTAAGTAATGTCTCTCGAAGCGGTCCTTCGCAGATGCAAAGGCGCGTGCCCCTAAACAGATAACCCTCATAGACGACGTACTGTGTGGTGGGATCAGTCCCACTGTGTTGACATGAGCTCCAAATATCGTGAAAGAACGGATCAGTGGCGTATAGGTCGCGTTGTGAATCTAAATCAATAATGCACGGCTGCAGGGTGACTAATAAATGTGTGCGACGACTAAGGGCGTCGGCTACGCGGTTCGTGACTCCGGGTTTGTGCTTCAAGTGAAACGTGAACTCCTGCAGGTAAGCAGCCCACTTGGCATTACGCCTGATCTCCTTTTGGGAGTTCAGATGCTTCAGAGCCTCATGATCAGTGTTCAAAATAAACTCGCGCTGAATCAGGTAGTGTCTCCAATGACGGAGAGCTTGAACGATAGCGTAAAACTCTAAGTCGTACGTGGAATATCTGGTCTTGGCCTCGTTCAACTTCTCACTAAAGAATGCAATGGGGCGACCCTCCTGACTCAAAACTGCGCCAATGCCTATGATCGATGCGTCACAGTCAACTTCAAAAATTTTCTCAAAATCAGGCAGCGCTAATACTGGTGCACTCGTGAGTCTCTCTTTAACCAAAAGAAATGCTCCCTCGGCTTCCTCAGTCCAAATAAACAAACCCTTTTTAAGACAATCAGTCACAGGTGCTATCAAGGTGATAAAGTTTCGAATAAATCGTCGATAAAAAGACGCTAGCCCGTGGAATCCTCGAGCCTCAGTAATCGTCCTAGGGCTAGGCCAGGATTCTATCGCCTTGACCTTCTCTCTATCAACTCTAATGCCCTCAGAAGAAACGATATATCCTAAGAAGGTCAGGCTATCAGTCAAAAACGTGCATTTCTTCAAATTTATATATAATTTATTTTCACGTAGTATATATAAGACCTGCCTAAGATGAATCATGTGCTGATTTTGATCAAGGCTATAAATTAAAATATCGTCAAAGTACACCACTACGCAAACTTCTATGAGTGGCCTAAGCACTTGATTCATCACACGCATAAATGTGCTGGGAGCATTGGAGAGCCCAAAAGGCATCACTAGCCACTCGTACAATCCCTCCTTGGTTTTAAACGCGGTTTTCCATTCGTGCCCAGGTCGAATTCTAATCTGGTGGTATCCACTTTTTAAGTCAATCTTTGAAAATACGCGGGATCCACTGAGCATATCTAGCATGTCATCCAATCGGGGAATCGGAAAGCGATACTTGATCGTGATTTTATTAATCGCTCGACTATCCACACACATACGCCATGTCCCATCTTTCTTAGGAACTAGAAGTGCGGGGACGGCGCACAGACTCATACTCTCCCTAACGTGACCCTTTGAAATCAGATCAGTCACCTGCCTATGTAGTTCCTCGTGCTCTTTCGGACTCATGCGGTAGTGGGGCAAATGATGTAAGCTAACGCCTGGGATGAGGTCTATGCAGTGTTGTATGTCCCTCATCGGGGGAAGCTGATCGGGAAGCTCCTCTGGCATGATCTCAGAGAACTCATCTATGAGGGGACGCACCGTACTAGGGATGTCTAATGTAGCGGGGGTGGTGTCGATACCTGATAACATATAGACGACCTCACTATCCTTCATCTCCTCCTGGAATTGGGACCCAGTCAGTAACATGGTGGCGGAGGGAAAGGACATCGCGGAGACGGTGGTAGAAGGGGGTGAAGTCCTCTCGGGGGCTCTGGGAACAAGGCCATTCTTTTGGGGGAGAAGAACGATCTTGCGACCATTGCGCTCGAAGGAGTGAGAGTTCTTCACACCATCATGAACTACATGCCTATCGTACTGCCAAGGTCGTCCCAGCAAGATGTGGCATACCTCGATAGTAGCTACATGACACCATACAGCGTCCTGATATGTACTGCCTATGGAAAACTCTACGAGACACTGATGCGTGATAGGAATGGTAGTGCTACTAGTGACCCATGACAGACTATAGGGCTTTCCTAAGGGCTGCATTTTTAATTTCAGCTTTTCAACCATGCGTTGAGAAACAAAGTTCTCCATACTACCACTGTCTATAATGATGGAGCAGAACAGCCCCTGTATGCGTGCGGTGGTACGAAAGATGTTGTTTCTCAACCAGTCGTCGTCAGTAGGTGTTTTGGGGGATAGGAGACTATGTTGGAGAACACACACTAACTGCTCAGGCTGTTCTCCCTCAACTTCGTACTCACCCTCTAACTCAGTCTTGGGGGTTGGATCAGTCTGGGATTCACTAAGGAATACTCCATACTCAGGTTCTGACCCACTCTCAGAATCGACGATGGCAACGAAGTGGCGTCGCGGACACTCAGAAGACTTGTGACCCGGCTCCATACACTTAAAATATCTAAACGTCCCAGGCTGGGGTCTAGTGCCTACAATCTCCTTGCCCTTGTTGGGAGGGGCAGGGAGTGATGGGGTGCTCGTGGACGCTACCGGTCGAGAGGACCCGGCAGGGGTGAAAGTGTGAGTCGGGTGGGACTTATCAGTAGTCTTATTTCCAGATGTGCGTTTCTGCAGTGTCTCTACTCTACGTGCGCGACTCGTAACCTCTCCTAAATCCTTATAATCAAGGAGTTCCAACTGATATCGAATGGAGTAGCGTAGCCCGTTCAGATAACGGGAAACAGTCATGTCATCGTCCTCTCGGAGGTCGAGGCGAGACTGCAGGACTAGGAACTCGTTTGTGTACTCATCGACGAATAATTTGTCCTGTCGTAGATTATGGAACCTATGATACAGGGTTTGCATGTAATCAGACGGAACGTATCTCTTACGCAGTTGAGTTTTGAAATCGTTCCATGTTGTGATCGGGGGCATACCTAAATTGAACCTAGACCGTTCTAGTTGTCCCCACCAAACTAACGCGGATCCTTTAAGTCTAAGCGTGGCATACTCAACTTGCCTAGCTTGGGGCAATTGCTTCCAAGCGAGGAAACGATCCATCCGTTCACACCATTCAAGGCAACTCTCGGGCTCTATTCGCCCTTCAAAATCACCATACGTCCAACTTGATTCCCACATCCCAACGGGGTTGGTGTCGTGGTTCGTTATGGCCCTCCGGATCGGGGCGTACGAGTTCCCGAGGTCTATGGTTCAGGGTCGATTTCGACCACTGGGGCCGGTGTTCGATTAACGTGCAAAGTTGCTTCGATATTATTAACCGAAGTGCGTAATCCGTTCATGATATGTGTGACACTACCCATACCGGTGGTGAGCGTCTCGACTGTTTTCATTAAATCACTCATGCGTCGAGCCAAATCTCCTACGCTGTTTTCTAACTGATCGACTCGTTTTTCCATTAAAATATTTGAAAATAGATTTAAATAAAATTTAAATTTTTAAATTTTTAAATATTTTTTTTTTAGAGAGCTTTCCCGAGTGGGAGAAAAATACTTAATTTATTTAAGAAAATCAAAAAATATATATATATATATATATCTTTTTTGAAAGACAATAAATAAATTTTTTTTTTTAGATCTCTTTTTTTTTTGTCAATAAATAAAAATAAATTTTTTTTTTTAAAGATAAATCGGATCGATTGACTCACGATAGGAGTGAATCGACTTCCTCTGATACCAAACTGATGTAACCCAGATTTGTATTAAAAATTAATTTGAAAATGAGAGCCGAGTTGGCCAAAAAAAACTGAATTTTCGAGCGCGAAAACCAAGCTCGTCGCTTTGGACGTTAAAAGTTTATTAATTTGCGTTCGAGTGAAACTTCTTTGCGCCTTACGGTTCGGATCCGTTACGAGATTTATACGGCCACAAACATGAATAACATTGAACAACTTATGAATAACGATATTAATAATAAGGAGAACGCAACGGCAAGCCTAAGTGTAATTAAATGAAGTGCATGAAACAATACTAAGAAAAAGGAGTGATCGGTATACCAAACGGCGGCAGAAGCGAGCCCAATTCCAATCGGTCCCGCACAGGAACAGTGGCCCCAAGATCTATCGGCCGGATACGGGTTGAAGTCGACGGCGTGAACAGGCCGGACCGTCGGAAGCAGATTCCGAAGTCGACGACGGTCCGTTTGCAAACTATTCGGGCAGGCAAAGAGGCGCCGGCGCGGGCTAGCGATGACAGGGCTAGGACTTCCAACGTATGTTCGTGCACGGGCTTCCAGGCAGTGGCGCTTCTCCGAACTGAGCGATGTTGGCGATACGTGCGGTGAAGTGGTTGTCGGCAATGAGCAAAGAACCGGGATTCCCGTTCTAAACTCTGTCCGACCTCCTTTCACTGCACATGACCATGGAATTTATAAGCTGGCTGGAATATCTCTCCATTTTGGGCAAGAGATATCCCTCTTAATTCTCTTTCCAAAAGATAAAATCTTCCATTCATGTGCTAAAAATATCTCTCCATTTTGGGCAAGAAATATCTCTCTCTTAATTCTCTTTCCAAAAAAATAGAATCTTCCATTCAAGACACTTTTTTAAAATTCGAAATGTTTCCAAACTATGTCCTAAAATCATGCAAGACGCTTTTTAATTTTGAAATGTTTCCAATCATGCACATTTTTAATTAATGTTGGGCTTGCCGTTCCTGTCCTACTACTATTAATACCGGACTCATTTATTTAAGATCTCATCGGGTGGTCAAGCCGATGAGCCGGACAATAAAACAAGTACATAACATGAAACAAATACATAAATGCGGTATATAAATAAATACGATAAAATATTACGATGCACCGCAGGGTGCATCAGAGACTCTAAGCTTGTTGATATTCTCAAACTAAAAGAAATATGCACATGATAAAGTGATTATATTAATGAAAGAGCCAGTTATTCTTAAACTAAAGAAATCAATCTTCATAACTTGAGACATAGAAGTATCAAATGAACTGTAATTAGTCTACACAATAAATAATTTATAGACCATTTAAAGATAATGCTTATTTAATGATCATGTTCATTTGTTTTACACAATAAAAAACTTAGAGACTATGCTCAATTATATCTCATATAGTCATATTATTATTTGCATGTAGTGATTATATAACATCCCTTCCCAGTATTTCAGAAATCAGCCGTCCGGCCGGGTCAGCGATGTAAAGAAAACTAGGAAACAATATTAAAACTAGTAGCAGCAGGTAATAAAATCTATACTAAGCAATTTAAGACTTACAACGGAAGTTTGAATAAAGTAAACTAAGGGTAACCACATACCTGATATCTGGATTCACAGAGCCACTAAACAGAAAGTAAAACTGAATTAACTGAAAATCTGGTTAACCATAAATAGTCTGAAATAAATTAGATAAAACATTAATCTGATACAATGTTCTCATCTACAGGTACATGCTGAAATAGAGTAAACTGAAAAAGATAAATAGTACAAACTGACGCCACTATAATGCTCATCCTAGACGTAGCTTCCCACCTGGGTCACCTGAAAAACAGTGCCCACGAAGGGTCAGAGTAAGGAAAAATAACCCCTCCTAGTGACACTAAAAGTCAGTTTTACATAAGAATGCATGTATGTCTTTGAAAATAATTTTATGCATTTAAAACTTTTATGCTATGTGCTATGCATGCCTTCGCACTATTCTCTGGTCACACATCTACTCGTACTAAACACGTGACTTTTATTTTACTAACCCAAGTCCTGGCGTTCACTAACTAGCGTATTGTCTCATGTCAAGTCTATACTTGAGTTCTAGGCGGCTTCTAACCTGCTCATTTACTAGGAAGGCTCTAGGCAGAGTAGCTCCTAACGCGCAACTGAAACTGACGACCCGAGACCATCTTACGAACCCAATTGTTCTAGTGTCACGCGGACACGGTCTCGAATCTGCTAACTGGCTCAAGGGAAAATAATTCCCAAGTCTGTACTACTCATAAGGTTCCATGTGCCTTATGAGAAAGGTAGTGCGCCTCTACCTAGCACGGAAGAAACTCTGTGTGCTGGCTGACCTTTTTGGTCTGACGCTACTCTGCAAGGGATATCTTTTCTGGTGTACTACTAAGCGACCTTTGACTTTCTTGTGGTCGACTTGAAGGGACATTCACGCCCTTGGTTGGACAAATTCCAAGCTTACGTACGCGGGTAAAGTTTCGTACTTAAAATAATTATTCATAACTTGACTAACTGGGTCATGGGAAAGGGCGTCATCCTACACGTTTTCCGCGACCATTTTCCTACCGCCACACTGTTCTATGCATGGTTATGTTGCTTGTACGAAACCTACATATGCGTATACAAAATATAACATTTGTTATGTCTAACTAACAGGTATTAAATTTCCTTACAGCGGTGGTGCGGCGCTCGTAGACTCGGCGCGGCGACATCTTCTATTTCCGAAGGCAAATCCTACTACTGGGGACCTTCAGAAAGCTGCCTCGAACCTACCAAAGTCCTGCAATTCAAGGCAAACCTAAACTCATAATTTTTCCCTAAGGGTTTTCCGGTGGTAAAAATCCAAATCATCTAAGGTTGCAAAACAAATGCGTACTAGCTTCGTATATTACCTTTATGCGGAGATATTGGGGTTCTCAATGCGTCCCACTCAAACTCCGCGGTGAACCACGAACACCAAAACCTAAAATAGCGCAAAAGAAATGAAAATTAGTTTAGTCTACCTCCAAAACGAAGGATATCCAAGGAGAAATCGAGAAAAGGAAGGGATCGACTCACCGGAACCAAAACAAAATCAACCTCCTTCGGTTAGGGTTGAAATCGGCTCTTCCACGGCCAAGGAAGGAAAAGGAATACTTGCTGGCGCCTTCAGAGGAGGGAGGAGGAGTCGAATCTGCGTTCCGGAGGAGGATCGGGCGGCGGCGAGTCCTGCGGAAAGCGTCGGAGGCGGAAACGGGAGCGTCGGGCCACTGTGCGGCTAGCGGTTTCTAATCCGATAGAAGGGGGAGTGCGGGTTTAAAATCAAAAGCGGGATGCGGCTTCTTCCGTGAGGAGATGCGTGGGCTTTGAGAAAATCGGGCTGCGGTTTCTTTTTAACCGTAAGGAGAGGGGGAAAGTTACTATTGGCACCCCACTCCACCCTAAAACCACCTAAACACGGCTATCGGCACACCCATTCTCAAATAAACGGTCGCGATTTATAATCATAGAACAACGTACCTCGACGACGCGCTGTCTCGGTCAAAATCCGTCGCGACTCGACCCTATAATAAAAATAAATTTCGCGTAAAAATTTCGGATGTTACAAATCTCCCCTCCTAACAAAAATTTTCGTCCTCGAAAATTGAAACCATACCTGAATCGAAGAGAAGAATAGTCTGCATTGCTCTTTAGCTCATCCTCTCGCTCCCAAGTATACTCTGGACGGCCACAGTTCATCCAAAGGACTTTGACCATGCGAATCTCTCTATTTCTGAGCTTCTGAATCCTTGAGTCCACTATCTTGACTGGTCTAACTCCAATACTAAGATCTGTCTCAATTGGTGCTTCCTCGGTACTGATGATCTGACTGGGATCTCTGACTGCTCTCCTCAGATAGGAGACGTGGAATACATCATGTACACCACTCATTTCCTCAGGTAAGGCCAACCTATATGCAACCTCACCAACTCTTTCCAGCACCTCAAAAGGACCAACGAATCGGGGACTCAGCTTCTTCATCCGCTTTATTCTAGAGACTCCTCTAACTGGTCTGACCTTTAAATAAACGTAGTCTCCAACACTGAACTCTACTGACCTGTGCTTCTGATCATGATACTTGGCCTGGCGATCCTGAGCTGTCTTCATACGCTCCTGAATAAGCTTAATCCTGTCTGTGGTCTTATCAATCCATGACTCTCTGACAGAAGATCTTTCCTCACTCTCTGCCCAACACAACGGTGTCCGACAACGTCTACCATAGAGGGCCTCGAATGGTGCCATCCCAATACTCGCCTGAAAACTGTTGTTGTAGGAGAACTCCACAAGAGTAACATACTTCTCCCACTTTCCTCCAAAATCTAGAATGCACATCCGTAGCAGATCCTCCAAAGTCCTATTTGTGCGCTCGGTCTGTCCATCTGTCTGAGGATGGAATGCGGTGCTGAAATGTAACCTGGTACCCAACCGCTCCTGAATATATCGCCACTCCCTGGAGGTAAATCTGCCATCTCGGTCTGAAACTATAGTCTTGGGAACACCGTGAAGTCGAACTATCTCGTCTATATACAACTGTGCCAGCTTCGGACCCTGATCCGTCTTCCTAAGAGGAATGAAATGAGCGACCTTAGAGAGTCGATCTACTATAACCCACAAGGAATCATTCCCACTCTGCGATCTCGGCAAACCATGAATGAAGTCCATAGATATATCCTCAAAAGTCCACTCGGGGATGGGAAGTGGCTGCAATTTGCCTCCAGGCCTCTGACACTCGGCCTTAACCAACTTGCATGTCTCACACTTCCCTACATAATCTGCAACATCACTCTTCAAACCTGGCCACCAGACTGTCTTCTTAAGATCAGCATACATCTTCGTGCTACCAGGATGTATCGAATATCTAGAATTGTGTGCCTCGAACAAAATGTCCTCCCGAAGGTGACTAACATCTGGGATGCACACTCTGCCATCATGCAATAATAACTCATCCTGAATAGAGAACCTCTCTTTCTGACCTGACTGTACTGAGATCCAAATCTCTGCCATCTTTGGATCCAACGGTAATGCTGTCCTGATCCTATCTCTAATATCGCACGAAATCTCCATCCAACTCAACCAAGCTGAACCAAAACTGCAACGGGGCACAACGACGATGTCCAGTCTCTCCAGCTCTCGTACTAACTCCTCCTGCTGAGTGAGAAGATAGAAACACGAGCCTCTCCTGCTAAGAGCATCAGCTACCACGTTCGCCTTTCCTGGGTGGTACTGAATGTCTACATCGTAGTCTGCTAGAAACTCCAACCATCTGCGTTGTCTCAAATTGAGCTCTCGCTGATCAAAGATATACTTGAGGCTCTTATGATCAGTGAAGATCTCACAACGCACTCCATAAAGGTAGTGTCTCCATATCTTCAGAGCATGAATGACTGCTGCAAGCTCCAAGTCATGAACGGGATAGTTCCTCTCATGAACCTTTAACTGTCTCGAGGCATAAGCTACGACCTTTCCATGCTGCATGAGAACACAACCCAAACCCTGACCTGAAGCATCACTATAGATCTGAAATCCGTCTGGCCCTGAAGGTAAACTCAAAACCGGTGCGGTCATCAATCTGTTCTTCAAGTTCTCAAAGGCCAACTCACACTCAACTGTCCAATCCAAGCCCTTTCCCTTCCTAGTGAGGGAAGTCAGTGGTAAGGCTATCTTCGAGAAATCCCTGATGAATCTCCTGTAGTATCCAGCAAGACCCAAAAAGCTGCGAACCTCTGAAACTGTCGTCGGCCTTGGCCAACTCTTAATGGCCTCTATCTTCTTTGGATCAACGCTAACCCCTTTCTGACTGATGATGTGGCCTAAGAATGCAATCTCTGAAAGCCAAAACTCACACTTTGAAAATTTGGCATACAACTGGTTCTTCCTGAGTGTGCTCAAAACAATCCTGAGGTGAGCTGCATGATCTTCTGCACTCTTAGAGAACACCAAAATATCATCTATGAAGACGATGACAAAACGATCTAAATACTCCCGAAATACCCTGTTCATCAGGTCCATAAATACTGAAGGGGCATTGGTCAGCCCGAACGGCATGACCACGAACTCGAAGTGTCCATATCTGGTACTGAAAGCAGTCTTCTGTATATCTGCTTCACGAATCCTCAGCTGATGATAGCCCGACCTCAGATCTAACTTGGAGAAAGTGCTCGCTCCCACCAACTGGTCGAACAAATCATCAATCCTGGGAATCGGGTACTTGTTCTTAACGGTCAGCTTATTCAATTCGCGGTAGTCTATGCACAATCTCAGGCTACCATCCTTCTTTTTCACGAAAAGCACTGGAGCACTCCAAGGCGAAGTACTAGGGCGTATAAAACCCAAATCAAGCAGCTCCTGCAATTGGCTCTTCAATTCTGCTAGTTCCCTTGGAGCCATCCGATAGGGAGATTTGGCTACCGGTGTAGCCCCAGGATGCAAGTCTATCGGGAACTCAATCTCTCTATCTGGAGGGGCACCAGGGAGCTCTTCCGGGAAAGCATCTGGAAACTCCTGCACCACTGGTACCTCCAACAAATCAGCCTTAGACTCCGCGCTCATCAGTACTACGAAGGTTTCACAACCCTGACTAATGCACTTTCTCGCTTGGACTGCAGATATGATCATCCTCACTACTCCCTTCAATCCCTGAAAAGAAAAAGAGGTCTGGTTGGGGCCATCGAACTGAATCTGCTTCGCCCTACAGTCAATCCTGGCGTTGACTGCTGAAAGCCAGTCCATTCCAAAAATCAAGCCAAACCCTGCTATAGGTAGCAGCAAAGCTTCCACGATAATCTCAGTGTCACCAAACTGCACTGGCACCCTGCACTTGTCTCTGGTCTGCAGAAGGGATCCATTCGGCATCATGACTTCCAGCGGTACTGACTCGGGGAAGACTTCTAAATCCAACTTACGCACTAAAGATTCCGCGATAAACGAGTGCGAGGCACCCGTATCAAACAGAATCTTAGAGGGTAAGTTACGAATCATAAGGATGCCTACATGAATGATTTATGAAGGATGAAAAATTTAACGTGTCATTACGGAGGATTTAAAAACCAACTTGCAAGCAAACAACACTTACCTGTCACAACATCCTCCTGATCCTTCGCCTCCTGCTGACCCAGCCCATAAGCTCTGGGCTGCACTAAGTCTCGACCCTGCTGTGGTCTCCCATCAGTAATCATCAATGCTTTGCCCTTATCTACCCTGCTAGAGCCACCGACCTCGAACTTCGACTGCAGGAAATAAATTTCATTAAAAATCTATCGTAATTACATAAATGTAATCAATACATAAGGACCTTGATTACCTGATTTGTCCCAGCTTCCTGACAGAAGCGAGCTATGTGTCCAGGTTGTCGGCACTTGTAGCATACGCCTGCACTGGCCAAACACTCTCCTGAGTGGCGACGCTGACACTTGGGACACGTGGGATAGTCCTTGCTTCGGTCACCAGATTGACCATTCTTCTTAGCATCAGGCTTCGGCTTCTTGTTCCAGTTCTTACCTTGGTCATTCTTATTCTGCTGCGGCTGATGCGAATCCTGAGATCGCTTCGCACGGAAACTACTTCGCTTCTGAACCTTCTGCTGGTCAGCCTCCAGTCTGCGAGCTGTATCCACTAAGCTCCTGTAATCAGCATTGACCATAGTCATCAGCGGCTGCCTCAACGAGTCACGCAAGCCATCCACGAAACGACTGCACTTCTCAGTCTGATCTCCCTGCATCACGCCCGCATATCTAGCCAGATGAGTCAGCTCTCGCTCGTACTCAGTAACTGTCCTGTCCCCCTGGAAAAGCCTCAGATACTTCTCTTGGAGACCTCGTCGTGCGGAAGGAGGCACGAACCAACTAGCAAGAGCTCTAGAGAACTCGCCCCAAGTGAACATGTCTGGGGTACGGCCTGGCCAAAAATACGATTACACCAAATAAAATTAACACATTACTTTCTAAAATAAAAGAATTGATCATAACACTTTACCTGCAGGATCATCTGTCCGGTATTTGTCCCACCAGACTTTTGCCTCTCCTCGGAGGAGGAAAGCTGCCAGAGGAACTTTCTTATTCTCCGGGCACTCTAAAACATTCAGCAGGTCTCTGGTGTTAGCTATCCAATCATCTGTATCCATCGGGGTCTCATCCCCACTGTAGTTCGAAGGCTGAAGTTCTCTGAAATTTCTCAAATAGCGCTCCAGGGTCATCTCCACGGGTGCTGCTGCAGGAGCTGGCGCAGGGACTGGTACATGAACTGGAGCTGGAAACCCTGCGGCCAGTCCTCTCTGAAACTCCATCAAGGCAACAGTAACCGCCTTGGCAATCTGAGACGCTATGTCAGTGCCCTCTGGAGCTGCTGGAACTGGCGGTACCTGTGGCATGGCAGCGTCTCCCATGGATGCATTAGGAATAGGGTTCTGGCGTGAAGATTCACCTGGTTCACTAACTCGTGGTGCCTGATAGAAAATATAAAGGAAATCTGATTATTTATCAAGCATCTAAGAAATCTGGCTTAACAACTTATTTTGTACTCTAGCGAACACTAGGGCTTAATCGCACTTAAAATATTTTACTAACTAGAGTTTACTCTTATACGCTCCTATGGCTCTGTGAATTCTTTCTAGGGTCCAGGGATCCTAAACCTGGCTCTGATACCAATTTGTAACACCCCTTCCCAGTATTTCAGAAATCAGCCGTCCGGCCGGGCCAGCGATGTAAAGAAAACTAGGAAACAGTATTAAAACTAGTAGCAGCAGGTAATAAAATCTATACTAAGCAATTTAAGACTTACAGCGGAAGTTTGAATAAAGTAAACTAAGGGTAACCACATACCTGATATCTGGATTCACAGAGCCACTAAACAGGAAGTAAAACTGAATTAACTGAAAATCTGGTTAACCATAAATAGTCTGAAATAAATTAGATAAAACATTAATCTGATACAATGTTCTCATCTACAGGTACATGCTGAAATAGAGTAAACTGAAAAAGATAAATAGTACAAACTGACGCCACTATAATGCTCATCCTAGACGTAGCTTCCCACCTGGGTCACCTGAAAAACAGTGCCCACGAAGGGTCAGAGTAAGGAAAAATAACCCCTCCTAGTGACACTAAAAGTCAGTTTTACATAAGAATGCATGTATGTCTTTGAAAATAATTTTATGCATTTAAAACTTTTATGCTATGTGCTATGCATGCCTTCGCACTATTCTCTGGTCACACATCTACTCGTACTAAACACGTGACTTTTATTTTACTAACCCAAGTCCTGGCGTTCACTAACTAGCGTATTGTCTCATGTCAAGTCTATACTTGAGTTCTAGGCGGCTTCTAACCTGCTCATTTACTAGGAAGGCTCTAGGCAGAGTAGCTCCTAACGCGCAACTGAAACTGACGACCCGAGACCATCTTACGAACCCAATTGTTCTAGTGTCACGCGGACACGGTCTCGAATCTGCTAACTGGCTCAAGGGAAAATAATTCCCAAGTCTGTACTACTCATAAGGTTCCATGTGCCTTATGAGAAAGGTAGTGCGCCTCTACCTAGCACGGAAGAAACTCTGTGTGCTGGCTGACCTTTTTGGTCTGACGCTACTCTGCAAGGGATATCTTTTCTGGTGTACTACTAAGCGACCTTTGACTTTCTTGTGGTCGACTTGAAGGGACATTCACGCCCTTGGTTGGACAAATTCCAAGCTTACGTACGCGGGTAAAGTTTCGTACTTAAAATAATTATTCATAACTTGACTAACTGGGTCATGGGAAAGGGCGTCATCCTACACGTTTTCCGCGACCATTTTCCTACCGCCACACTGTTCTATGCATGGTTATGTTGCTTGTACGAAACCTACATATGCGTATACAAAATATAACATTTGTTATGTCTAACTAACAGGTATTAAATTTCCTTACAGCGGTGGTGCGGCGCTCGTAGACTCGGCGCGGCGACATCTTCTATTTCCGAAGGCAAATCCTACTACTGGGGACCTTCAGAAAGCTGCCTCGAACCTACCAAAGTCCTGCAATTCAAGGCAAACCTAAACTCATAATTTTTCCCTAAGGGTTTTCTGGTGGTAAAAATCCAAATCATCTAAGGTTGCAAAACAAATGCATACTAGCTTCGCATATTACCTTTATGCGGAGATATTGGGGTTCTCAATGCGTCCCACTCAAACTCCGCGGTGAACCACGAACACCAAAACCTAAAATAGCGCAAAAGAAATGAAAATTAGTTTAGTCTACCTCCAAAACGAAGGATATCCAAGGAGAAATCGAGAAAAGGAAGGGATCGACTCACCGGAACCAAAACAAAATCAACCTCCTTCGGTTAGGGTTGAAATCGGCTCTTCCACGGCCAAGGAAGGAAAAGGAATACTTGCTGGCGCCTTCAGAGGAGGGAGGAGGAGTCGAATCTGCGTTCCGGAGGAGGATCGGGCGGCGGCGAGTCCTGCGGAAAGCGTCGGAGGCGGAAACGGGAGCGTCGGGCCACTGTGCGGCTAGCGGTTTCTAATCCGATAGAAGGGGGAGTGCGGGTTTAAAATCAAAAGCGGGATGCGGCTTCTTCCGTGAGGAGATGCGTGGGCTTTGAGAAAATCGGGCTGCGGTTTCTTTTTAACCGTAAGGAGAGGGGGAAAGTTACTATTGGCACCCCACTCCACCCTAAAACCACCTAAACACGGCTATCGGCACACCCATTCTCAAATAAACGGTCGCGATTTATAATCATAGAACAACGTACCTCGACGACGCGCTGTCTCGGTCAAAATCCGTCGCGACTCGACCCTATAATAAAAATAAATTTCGCGTAAAAATTTTGGATGTTACAGATTATATAACCACAAATCTTGTTTCAAATATTATCAATTATCTCCTACGTAAATTGTGTCACTCCATCATAGATCTGCAATTAAAAAAAATATTTGTTAAAATCAATTCAACATAATTATTATCATTTATTAATCTATATGCAGTTAATTTACCAATGATGACATTGTCATAGTTCTAAGAGTATTAACCATATCAATCATGTAGCACATGATATAATACCTACATTAAATATTATCTGGTTATTTTGGGCACTAAAAAAATAAACAATTGGTAAATATTTTATTGTCAAAATTTTTAAATATTAAAAAAATTACAATACATATAACTTATCGGCTTTCACTTTAAAAACTTTAGTTTGTGAAAACTGGTATGCCGATCCTTTGCCAAACCGTTAAATGCACATTATAAAATATAATTTTTTTTAGTTTATAGCAAAATCTGAACTCCAAATTGTAGAAAGAAATAGTTTGTGCAATTATATTCATCCTCAAAGGGGCTATATAATGGAAATACAACAAGACACCCAACACCGATAGGCGGTGTGAGACTAATACTCAACAATAGAATAATAATAACTCTAACACTCCCCCTCAAGCTGAAGAGGGGACCCTACAGCTTGAACACAACATAAAACAGAAGGTAAAAGAAGGTTGACAACGTGGGACAAAACAACAGCCACCGAGGCCCAACCGCGTGTCACCGGTGGTACTTCAACCGGGCATGAGCCACACGACGTTGGTCCGCAAAACCGACCACGACCACGCTGGATACACTCGGAGCGGAAACTAGGTCAACCACGAAAGGCCAAACCAACCCTACCAAAACCTGAGAAAACGACGAGGAGACACAAACGACATACGAACTCGACCTGGGGACCACGTGTGACTAAGGCAGGAGTCGGGAAAGAGGCACCCGAGTCGCCGTTATCACAAACACTCCCCCTCACGTGGAATACATGCATGAAGGCATAGACTATGCCTGGAGGCCGCGGCGTACACTCCTCCTCACGTAGACCACGTGCACGTGTGGGACCCTCGTCGGGTACATGAACCCAGATCACATGGAGAAGGGGCCGAAATCGCATGCGAAGCAAACGAACACAACACACTACAACAATAACTACAAAAAACATTAAAGCTTAAGCAGGGCCGGATAGGAAGCAGCGCACGCAGAGCAACAACGACATAGGCCAGCCGTGCCGGAGAAGAAGAGAGCAGTAAGACAAAGGGCATCCATGCTGGAGAAGAAGAGAGCAGCTGCAATAAGAGGGCTGCTGGGGCCGGGAAGCAACATCGGCAAGAGGCGCAGCCGGCAAGAAGAAGGCCGGGCCGGAGTCGGGGCAGTTGCCGGAGAAGAAGCAGCGGCAGGCCGGAGAAGAAGAAGCGGCAGAGCAGCAGGCTGGAGAAGATGAGCAGCGGCAGGCCGGAGAAGAAGAAGCGACAGAGCAGCATGCCGGAGAAGATGAGCAACGACAGAGCAGCAGGCCGGAGAAGAAGAAGCGACAGAGCAGTAGGCCGGAGAAGATGAGCAGCGGTAGACCGGAGAAGAAGAATCGGCAGAGCAGCAGGTCGGAGAAGATGAGCAGCGGCATACCGGAGAAGAAGAAGCGACAGAGCAGCAGGCCGGAGAAGAAGAAGAGACGAAGCCGTCGTGAGAGAAGAAGAGACGAAGCCGTCGTGAGAGAAGCAGAGACGGAGCAGCCGTCGATGTCGCATGAAGCAGAGGCGTTGCAGACAGTGCACAGCAGCGGCGGAAGCAGCACAGGGCAGCGGAATCGGAGGCAGTCAACACGATGAGAGAATGTCCCGCTCCCGTCAATGGAGTCACCGGTCGATCATGTCGACGGGAGCGGGAGCGGAAGCACGGCCAGCAGCTTGTGGCGGAGTCGAACCGAGAAGCAGATCGGGAAAAAAATATTAGGTCGGGACGGGAGAGGGGAAACAGTGGCGGAAGCGAAAAAAATTTAATTAGGTTTCAGAACCTCCTCTGATACAATGTAGAAATAAATAGTTGGTGCAATTATATTCATCCTCAAAGGGGCTATATAAAGGAAATACAACAAGACACCCAACACCGATAGGCGGTGTGGGACTAATACTCAACAATAGAATAATAATAACTCTAACACAAATAAAAAAAAATTAATTAATAAACTTACCTTATAATGACATTTTTAATATCATCACGAATGTCATGATTTAAGTAGTCAGTAAATAGTATTTATACTGTAATCAATAATAATCAACATTCAATGTTCTTTGTGAAACAAATAAAATAATTAATAATTTAATTATAATAAAAAATATAAATAATCATTGGTACTTACAATCTATGATATGAAAAAAATAATAAAGAATTTGATTAAAGTTGACTAAGCCTAATTTTTAGATCTTCAGATCGTGTTTTTGAATGTTCTTTGACATACTAATCATCAAAATCAAAAATGGATGTCGGAATATGAAAGATAATTCTTTCGTATGTAAATTTTTTTAGTTGTGATTCTATGTACCTGTAAAAAAGAATGCAAATTCAAAATCAATTTATATATTAATAAAAAATCTAAAGTTTATAATATTTGATACTCACCAAATACGTGTTAATATGATGTTAACTTCAATTTTTTTTTTCATATCAGCAAAATCGTATAACTATTAAATTTCAAAGAATGTACTTGTTGATTCAACAGTCCCAAATATTATTGGATCTTATACCAGAGATATTAATTTATTCTCTTTCTCTATCATAGTAATGACGTTGGGTAACATGACAATGAATTCATTTATATTCTGTGCAAATAAAAAAAATAGTATTTTTGACATCAATATTGATTACATAAAATTAAAAAATATTAATTATATCGGAGAAGTTGAACGCTCATGTGATGTTTTAGGCACTTTTTTGTGATGATGATGCATATAAAAGTGCCAGCTAACAAACCAACAATAACAAAATTTTTAGTAATTACCTGGTCAACAAAAAAAATATAACATTTCATAAAAGTATAAATAATTAAACATAATAATACCATGTGCAGGTGCAAATGCAACAGTTGTGGACCTAACTGTTCCAGTTCAAGCACTAAATATGCACATAAGTTTTTCAATTTGATTCTTCATACTACTCATCTCTACTTGATGCGCTTGTTGTTGTTGGCTCAGTAATTCTTGTTGTTGGCTCATATATTATTGATGTTGCTGGCGCATATATTCTTATTGCTGGCTCAGTTTTTCTTGGACTATAGCTTTCACATCTTGAATACGAACTACTGACCTACTCTTGCTCCGCCTATCATTCTTGAAAAAAATTTTAATGGTAGAAAACTTACCACCAGCTCTAACCCTGCCCAGATGTTTCTTGCCTAAAACAGAGGCAAAAATGTCATCTCTTTCCTTTGACACTCTTTCAGCACTCCGAGCCACTTGGCTCGACAACTCATCCTAAGTAAAAACAATAAATGTTAATGCAGATAAAAAATTATACTTCATAAGCAATATTACTATTGATAATTTACAAATGATGAAATGATACATTTACACTTACAATTTTAGATGCCAAATTAGCTGCATCTTTATTAATGTATTCACCAGTCTTTCTTTTATGATCAACTTTCCATTACTCACGTGAAATTGTTGCAGTTGCATCTTGTTCAATCTTGACAATAAAATGAAAATAAATTATTGAGAAAACCAATTTTTATAATGCAGATACCAGAGAGAACTAATATCATATGTTTTTCTAATCCAGAATAGCCCATTCTGGAAGTAGTATGAAAAGTCTTTTATGTTTTTGTTCTCTCTGTATTAACCTGACTTTTCTCCTATACAAATAAATATTTGTTAATACTTATATTACTTACAAAGTTAAAAATGATATAAAACATTAAATTTAATAAAAACATAACCATATATTCTGGAATGGTGCGATGATCGACAAAACTCTCAAATCTTTAGGAGTAATAAAGTTATACTTGAGAGGTACATTGTATCGATGCTTCAAATCAACATTCTTTACATAAGTGACAAAACGTTTGGATTTTCAAGTCCTCCAACTTTCACCCATGCTTTTCAGTAATGCATTGCGAAGATCATCAATATCATCAAAATAAAGCTGAAACTAATAGACAATATTAATAAATAATTAACTAAAAAAATACAGTTATGTAATAACTAATAATAAAATTACGTACATTTACTTCCTCACATAATTGATCCTTAAGGTATTTATCAACTTTCTTTCATTCAATATATCTAATTAACACATTGTACTTCACAAGCAAACCCATAAAACTCATCAATTTATTTGTGTTACACCCGAGAATAATGTGTCCATCATCACTCACAAAAATATTAAGTTTCTTTTCCTATAGCCTAAGCTTATTCAATTCAACAATTTTAGTGGTCTCTTCTTGATTTTGATGATCTTTTATTAGCCATTATCCTGTAATAGGAAAACCCTAATAAACCCCTAAACCATCCAAAAACCCTAAACAAAATTCATAAAAAACCGTAATGATATTTAGATACTATCACACTCACACATATAAATATATATGTTAGTGCTAATATAGAAATACAATGCAGGAGACTCAAGTCACTCAAAAAAGCTTTAGTTGGTTAGACACATGAAATAACAGTTACACACTTTCATTGTTTTTCATAACTAATTAAATACATAATTAATCTTGCAACATTCAGGCTCCGTTTGGGGGACTTATTTTCACCGGTCAAGCGGTTACGACCGCATGAATCAGACCGTAATTACGGTCTGGTTCATGCGGTCGTAACCGCTTGACCGGAGAAAATAAGTCCCCCCAAACAGAGCCTCAATTTGGTGATCAAGTATAAGAAAGACACTACATAGTAACATCAATATGGATGATATACAATCTCATGCTCAAAACCATTTAGCCTTTCTTCTAAGAGGTCATAAAGAAAACGCCTTTACAGTACAACACTATAACTAAACAGTGAAATAAAGTACTGACTAATGAGAAAATGAAGACATGATATACCTAAATGAGAAAAGAATTGGAGGAGCCGTGATATGTTGAAGAAGAATCACCAAATCGAAGCAAAGAAACAGAAACTTTCACAAAATCGCCTTTAGGGGTTTTCGCACAAAACAACAGCTGTAAGAAGTAAAAAGTCGAGGTAAGAACAAAATGTTACGACCTATGATTTTAAAATAGATAGAATAGACTGCGGGTTTTATAAAATTGCAGTCTATTCTACCCTTGAACCCTAGAATCAACAACAGATTTTTAAAAAACCGCTGTCTATTCTCGAATGAAATGCGATTTTTTAAAAACCGCAGTCTATTCCCCTATTTTTTTAAAAAAATTAAGGCGTCCAACGCCATGTTTACAATTGGGCGCCTGGACGCCTAGGCGACGCCATGACAAAGCACTTGAACACACTTATACCTGAGAGTTTGTTTATCTTTTACCCAGTGCTGTTACTATTACTTGCGAGTGGGTCTTCAAAATTAATACTCACTATGATAGCTCTGTGGAGAGGTACAAGACCCGGCTTGTGGATTGTGGTTTTTAGTAAGAGCATGAACGAAACTATGCCGAGACTTTTGCGGTCATCGCTCACATGACTACGATTCGTACTCTTATTGCAGTTACAACTGTTCGCCATTGGTCTCTGTTTCAGCTCGATGTGAAGAATTCCTTTTTTCACGGTGATCTTCAGCAAAAGGTTTACATGCTTCGTCCTCCTGGTATCTCTTCTCCTCTAGGTTTTGTTTGTCGTTTACGACGAGCTTTTTATGTGCTCAAGCAGGCTCCCCTCCCCGCGTATGGTTTGCATGTTTCAGCTCAGCCTTTACGACCATCAATTTTCAGCCGAGTCCACATGATCCTGCCCTGTTTGTGCACTCCTTTCGTGGACATACTCTTCTTTTACTTTTGTGAATGATATGATTATTACTGGTGATGATCCTTCTTATATGACCTTCGTCAAACATCACCTTCAGCAGCAGTTTCAGATGACTGACCTTGGATAGTTGAGCTACTTCTTGGGCCTTGAGATCACTTCTACAGTCCTCAGTTTTCAGCTCTTTCAACAACATTACACTTCAGTTCTCTTAGCTCAAGCTTCTCTCTTTGACTCTCGCACAGTGGACACCCCTATGGAGCTTCACCTCCAGGCTCCAGCTACGCCCGGATGATGGGGTTCCACTCTCTGATCCTACTCGCTATCGGCACCTTATTGAGAGTCTTGTCTACCTCATCATTACTCGGCCTGGCATTGCCCATTTTGTTCATGTGTTGAGCCAATTTGTTAGCGTGCCTACCTCTGTGCAATATGGTCACCTGCTGCGGCTCCTATGCAATCTATGGGCTACTAATTTGTGCAGTTTCTTTTTCTCCAGCTGTAATTTTCTGCAGCTCCGTGCTTACTGGGATGCTATCTGGGTCATTGATCTTGTTGACCATCGATCTGTCACTGGTTTCTGTCTATTCTTTGGTTCTTCCCTTATTGAATGGAAGTCCAAGAAACAGATTGGTGTTTCTCGTTCCAGCACTGAGGCTGAGCTTCGAGCCCTGACTACCACCGCTGAAGATATTATTTGGCTCTGTTGGCTTCTTGAGGACCTTGATGTCTCTTCTTAAGATCCCACTCCACTGCGATAACAACAGTGCCATTCAGCCTACTCTGAACCCTGTGAAGCACTCTCTTTCCAAGCATATCGGGGTGGATGTTTTTTTCCTACGTGAGCAATATGCTCGTGGTACTTGATGGGATTCCATCCGATCGTGCATTTGGAGGCGCGGGACCCACGTTCGTCTATTCCCGCAGGAACGCTTGATCGGACCGCCGATCCGACTCCGCGGTTGCGTCCGGAACGTCGCTGCGAGTCGAAATTATATATTTATGCATTTTATTTGGTTTTATATGTTGTTATTTAGAGGCCGAACCCATCGGTCAATCATAGCCGTTGATGGTGAAGCCCTAGAGTGTTATTTCTTATAAATAGGGAGTTGTGGGCTGGTTTAGTTCTCATTGCAGATTTTGGAGAAGTTTAATCCCGGAATCCTGTGATCCACCCACGGTGCCGACTCCGTGGAGCCCTAGGTGACGACTCCTAGGCGTTCATCCTCTTCCCCAAGGTAAACCCTAACCTTCCCTACTTTTTCCCACTATTTCCTCCCCTTTCCCACCCCCGGAACACCCCCTAACATCCCTCAGCCCGCCGGCTACCGCCCCTCCCCAAACCGCCGGCCGTCCGCCCCTCCCAAGCAGCCCGCCGCCTTCCGCCCTTCCCAAGCAGCCGCCGGACTGGCTGCTGCCAGCCCCCGCCCTCCTCCAGCCCCTCTTGCCATTTCCGTCCCCTCCTAGGGCCCTCCTAGCCCTAGCCGGCCACTCCTCTCTTCCCCGTCGTGGATCCACTTCTTCCCCGCTACTCCACAATCCCTAATCCTCCTAGATCCGGGTTTTATTGCCCCGATCTATCCTTCCCCGCCCCGATCCGACATTCCACCACCGGATCTACCTTCCCCGAGTCCGGATCTACGTGCTCCTATCCGGATCTACTCCATCGCCCTCCGATTCCGTTATTTGCCACCAAAACAGCCCCCCCACCCGCCTTTGCTACCTCCGTCTCCACCCTCGGCACCCGATCCACGCATCCGGACTTATCACCTCCATTGCCCTAAACCAGCCCGCTAGTTGTGAGTTTTATTTTTTGTGATTTGGATTGTTGTATTTGCAATATTATTATTGGAAAACTTCATATTTTGTTTGGCTCTAGTTTGTAGCGTCTTGTGTCAATTGATTACTAATTTGCAGGAGGACCGATTCGCCGCACGCTTTGCTTTGGCCCTCCGAGCGGAGGAAAGCCAACTATAATTGCCAAAATTAAATTATATTGTTTTCTTTGCTTTCGCGTAATTTTGTGGTGCCAAATTATCTTTGCTCATAAAATTCGTCGCCGTCACTGACGGTTGTGTCGCATATAGAGTCTAGATTGTGCACCCACGGCCTACCCTACATCAATTGGTATCAGAGCCAGGTTTGGGCCACTTGCATGCTCCGTAGTGGTAGGAATTATAGAGTCAGCATGGTTGAGCCACAGATCACCGAGGACCGAGCGACGAGCTCGAACTCGAACGCCGCTTTTGCGGAGTTCCAGCGACTTGTCTTAGATCGTCTTGACACCATAGGGGCCCAGTTTGACGAAGTGCGCCATGATCTCACGGAAGTGAACCGTCGCTTAGGCCACTTAGAGGACGCCAGGGAAACACCGACACAGCACGCCGAATCACTTGAGGACGACCCTGATGCTCCTCTACGTTATGACCAGCGCCAGAGAGATGGTTATCCACATGCAGACCGCCCCCGTCGTGATCCTCACCACCGAGTCCCAGCCCCGCCGGTTAGGCGACATCCTGAACCGGTGCGTGAGAGGCCCCTACCTCCACGGGACGATTACCGTATGCCTCGTCGGCTTCCGCATGAGCCCAGAGACCGAGTGCCCCCACTTGGCCCCCGAGACTACCGCCATGACGAGTACTATCCTCCGGGTCGGAGAGAGCGCGGTCCCCCACCCGCTCGACACGACTACTTTCAGGATGACTACCCCGAGGAGTACCCCGACCCACGGAGAGGTGGTCACTACCTTGACATTACTCGTCGTATCCGACTCGACGCCCCTTCGTTCGATGGTCGGTTAGATCCGAAGGCCTTCAGCGACTGGCTTTTGGATATGGATCACTACTTCGAGTGGTACGACATGAGCGACGAGCGGTGCGTCCGGTTTGCGAAGATGAAGTTGGTCGGGCAGGCCAAGGTGTTTTGGATTAGTGTTGAGAGAGCCCTAGAGCGGGATGGCTACTACCCCATCACCAGATGGGATGAGATGAAGGAGCGACTGAAAGAGAAGTACCTCCCCGCATCATATCGTGGGCAACTGTTTGAGCAGCTGCAGAACTTACGGCAGGGGACCCTTACCGTTGCCGAGTACATGGCCCGCTTCGATGAGTTGATCGTTAGGAGTGATGTTTCCGAGGAGCCTATTGCCACTGCCTCTCGCTTCAAGGCTGGCCTTCGTGCCGATATTCGGAGAGAGTTGATTCCCCACCGTTTGGAGACTGTTGACCAGATATTCCAGCTCTCCCTTGAGTACGAGTCGTACCTGCGTTCGTCTAGTACGAGGCAGTTCACCCCCCGGACTGATTCCTCAACATTTAAGAAACCCGCTCCGCCCCAGACCACTCCAGCTGCACCCTCACGTATCCCTGCGGATGCGAAGGGTAAAGCCATAGCCACTGATGATCAGCGATCTGGAGGTATTGTATGCTTTAGATGTTCTGGCAAAGGCCACGTGGCGGCGCGGTGCCCCACGCGGAACCTGCTAGTTGAGAGTGACGCCGAGCGATCGTTAGAGGTAGGAGTGATTCGACGCCTCTTGCACACCCCCCGTGTGGATGAGGACTGGCGACGCACGACTATCTTCTACACCTACTTTCCTAGTGCAGGCGGACCCTGCAAACTAGCCATTGATAGTGGGAGTTGCGTGAATATCGTAGCCCAGAAGGCACTTGACCGTATGCAGGTGAGAGCAGAGCCTCACCCCCATCCGTACCGTGTCGTCTGGGTTGACAAGACGGCGATTCAGGTCACCCAGCGTTGCTTAGTCCCGCTCACTATCGCGTCCTTTCAGGACAAGGTTTGGTGCGATGTCATCCCCATGGACGTCGCCCACGTGTTGCTCGGCCGCCCCTGGCTCTTTGATCGTGATGTTACGTGCTTCGGTCGCTCGAACACGTATGTCTTTTATGATAAGGGGCGGAAGATCACGCTGACACCCACCCAGCCCCGAGATCGACCTAAGGGTGTGGTAGAGCCGTCGGCGAGCACGAGCGCCTCGCGGCCCCTGCATATTCTGAGGCGAGGCGAGTTCCTACGAGATAGTGCTGAGTCCGACGTTATTTATGTGGTTGCCGCCACCCAGGTTGCTGAGGACGCCCCAGTTGATTTCCCTCCCGCGGTGCGTCCCTTGTTAGGCGAGTTTACGGACATTATGCCAGACGAGCTCCCCGATGAGCTGCCTCCCCCGCGGGACATTCAGCATGCCATTGATTTAGTCCCGGGAGCTTCCCTCCCGAACCTGCCCCACTACCGTATGCACCCGGATGAGCACGCTGAGCTCAAACGGCAGGTCGACGAGCTTCTCCGGAAGCAGTTCATTCGTGAGAGCATGAGTCCTTGTGCGGTCCCCGCCCTTCTTACTCCTAAGAAGGACGGTAGTTGGCGTATGTGCATCGACAGCCGCGCCATTAATAAGATCACGGTCAAGTATCGTTTCCCTATTCCACGACTCGATGACTTACTAGACACTATGTCTGGTGCCCAGATCTTTTCCAAGATCGACCTCCGCAGTGGGTACCATCAGATTCGTGTTCGTGAAGGGGACGAGTGGAAGACCGCATTTAAGACCAAGGACGGTCTGTATGAGTGGTTAGTTATGCCATTCGGGCTATCTAACGCCCCGAGCACGTTTATGCGCGTGATGACGCAGGTGTTGCGGCCCTACATGGGCAAGTTTCTGGTAGTGTACTTTGATGACATATTAGTCTACAGCCAGACGCAGGCCGCTCACCTCGATCATCTGAGACTTCTCTTTGGCACCCTTCGCCAAGAGAAACTGTATGTGAACCTGAAGAAGTGCGCCTTCCTCTCCGAGTCCGTTCACTTTCTGGGCTTTATCATTTCCTCCACCGGAGTCTCCGTGGACCCTGAGAAGGTCAAATCTATCCGAGATTGGCCTGTGCCTAAGAATATCCACGAGGCTCGCAGTTTTCACGGCCTTGCCACCTTCTACAGGCGGTTTGTCCAGGGGTTCAGCTCGATCATGGCCCCCTTCACGAGCTGTCTCAAGAAGGGAGAGTTTCAGTGGACCCCCGCAGCCACTAGAGCCTTTGAGGAGATTAAGGAGAGGTTGACGACAGCCCCCGTCCTACGATTGCCAGATTTTAGTCGCGCCTTTGAGGTAGCCTGCGACGCCTCGGGTATCGGTATAGGTGGCGTGTTGAGCCAAGAGGGACACCCAGTTTCTTACTTCAGTGAGAAATTGAATGAAGCTAAGCAAAAGTACTCGAACTACGATCGAGAATTTTACGCTATTGTCCAGTCTCTGCGCTACTGGCGACACTATCTTCTCCCCCGGGAGTTCGTGTTGTACTCCGATCACCAGGCCCTCCGTTACCTCGATTCACAACGCAAGTTGGGCCACCGACATGCGAAGTGGGTCGAGTATCTGCAGGATTTCCATTATGTTCTCAAGCACCGCGCGGGTGTTGAGAACAAGCCGGCTGACGCGTTGAGTCGCCGCGTATCCCTATTGCAGACGATGACGGCGAGTGTGCAGGGCCTTGAGCGACTGATGCTCGATTACCCCACGTGTCCTGATTTTGGCGAGATTTACACCGCCTTGTCCCGAGACCCACCCGACCCCGTTGAGGGATACCAGATTTACGAGGGATATCTGTACCGGGGTTCTCGCCTGTGCGTTCCTCAGACGTCTTACCGAGACTATCTGATTTGGGAACTGCACGCGGGCGGAGCCGCGGGTCACTTTGGGCGGGATAAGTCTATAGCCATTGTTGAGGACCGTCTCTACTGGCCCAGCCTCAAGAAGGACGTAGCTCGGGTTGTGCGCCACTGCCGTATCTGCCAGACGGCCAAGGGAAGTAAACAGAACACCGGCCTCTATACACCCCTACCTGTTCCACACCGCCCTTGGGAGGACATCAGCATGGACTTCGTTCTCGGACTCCCCCGCACCTTACGGAAACACGATTCCATCTTTGTGGTGGTTGACCGGTTTTCGAAGATGGCACACTTCATTGCTTGCCGCAAGACGGCAGATGCGACCCACGTTGCATCTATATTCATGAGGGATGTCTTTCGGCTGCATGGTCTACCCAAGTCGATTGTGTCCGACCGTGATGTGAGATTCATGAGCTATTTTTGGAAAACCCTGTGGCACAAGACTGGTACTACCCTTAGGTTTTCCTCCGCATATCACCCATAGACAGACGGTCAGACTGAGGTAGTGAATAGGAGTCTAGGGAATCTGTTGCGGTGTCTAGCTGGAGAGCATGTAGGTAGCTGGGACTTAGATTTGCCGATCGCCGAGTTTGCATATAATAGTTCGGTCAATAGGTCCACTGGGCTGAGCCCATTCCATATAGTGTCAGGATATGACCCTAGGAAACCCATTGACCTTATCCCAAGCCCGTTAGAGTCCCGTCCTAGTGAGTCCGCAGAATCATTTGCACAGCACCTGCATGAGTTGCATGAGTCGGTCCGCCGACGCATTATTATGAGCAATGAAAATTATAAGGCCCACGCGGATAAACGAAAGCGGGAACGTATTTTTAATGTTGGCGATCAGGTGATGGTACGAATCCGCCCGGAGAGGCTCCCTTCTGGGCCTGCCAAAAAGCTAAGCGCCAAGCGAATGGGCCCTTTCTCGGTTGTTAATCGGATTGGGACAAACGCCTACAGGCTGGATATCCCAGCAAATATGGGGATTCACCCAGTATTTAATGTTGAGGATCTGACACCCTATCACGAGCCTCATGACTATGTGGACCCGGGCAGTGGAGGCGATCCACTTCCTCACTCCTTGCCACCCTTCCCCACCACCCCACCCATGTCGAGCAGCCACCTCAGTCCACCCATTGCCCATATCCCTCCTCCTGGACAGTCGTCGTCTATGGTTCCGCCGTCGGCGTCACCGATCACTCCGGGCCCCACCATGAGAGAGTTGAGAGATGAGAGCATTACTGAGATCAGATCCCACCAGATTGTCCCCACCACAGACGGGCCACGTCTTCGCTACTTGGTTCATTGGCGCGGCCGCCCCGACGCGGACGACACTTGGATACTACCAGCTGAGCTTGCTCAACTCGCCCCCGGACTTCGACTCCAGTACGATCGTCTCCATTCTTCGGAGATGAATGCTTTTCAGTCGGGGGGAGTTGATGGGATTCCATCCGATCGTGCATTTGGAGGCGCGGGACCCACGTTCGTCTATTCCCGCAGGAACGCTTGATCGGACCGCCGATCCGACTCCGCGGTTGCGTCCGGAACGTCGCTGCGAGTCGAAATTATATATTTATGCATTTTATTTGGTTTTATATGTTGTTATTTAGAGGCCGAACCCATCGGTCAATCATAGCCGTTGATGGTGAAGCCCTAGAGTGTTATTTCTTATAAATAGGGAGTTGTGGGCTGGTTTAGTTCTCATTGCAGATTTTGGAGAAGTTTAATCCCGGAATCCTGTGATCCACCCACGGTGCCGACTCCGTGGAGCCCTAGGTGACGACTCCTAGGCGTTCATCCTCTTCCCCAAGGTAAACCCTAACCTTCCCTACTTTTTCCCACTATTTCCTCCCCTTTCCCACCCCCGGAACACCCCCTAACATCCCTCAGCCCGCCGGCTACCGCCCCTCCCCAAACCGCCGGCCGTCCGCCCCTCCCAAGCAGCCCGCCGCCTTCCGCCCTTCCCAAGCAGCCGCCGGACTGGCTGCTGCCAGCCCCCGCCCTCCTCCAGCCCCTCTTGCCATTTCCGTCCCCTCCTAGGGCCCTCCTAGCCCTAGCCGGCCACTCCTCTCTTCCCCGTCGTGGATCCACTTCTTCCCCGCTACTCCACAATCCCTAATCCTCCTAGATCCGGGTTTTATTGCCCCGATCTATCCTTCCCCGCCCCGATCCGACATTCCACCACCGGATCTACCTTCCCCGAGTCCGGATCTACGTGCTCCTATCCGGATCTACTCCATCGCCCTCCGATTCCGTTATTTGCCACCAAAACAGCCCCCCCACCCGCCTTTGCTACCTCCGTCTCCACCCTCGGCACCCGATCCACGCATCCGGACTTATCACCTCCATTGCCCTAAACCAGCCCGCTAGTTGTGAGTTTTATTTTTTGTGATTTGGATTGTTGTATTTGCAATATTATTATTGGAAAACTTCATATTTTGTTTGGCTCTAGTTTGTAGCGTCTTGTGTCAATTGATTACTAATTTGCAGGAGGACCGATTCGCCGCACGCTTTGCTTTGGCCCTCCGAGCGGAGGAAAGCCAACTATAATTGCCAAAATTAAATTATATTGTTTTCTTTGCTTTCGCGTAATTTTGTGGTGCCAAATTATCTTTGCTCATAAAATTCGTCGCCGTCACTGACGGTTGTGTCGCATATAGAGTCTAGATTGTGCACCCACGGCCTACCCTACATCAGTACTCTTGCTCCTTACTTTTTTCCTTCAGAGTAGCAGCTTGCAGATTGATGACTAAGCCATAGACGCGGACCCAACATGCCTATCTATTGTCCAAACTCTCGGTGTATGATCCCCCGTGATTTTAAGGGGGGGGGGGGGGGGGTATTAGGAATACTGTACATACACCCTTCACGTGTATCCAATATGGTAGTTATAGCTTAGGCTCACCCTGGACGTTGTGGTCACCCTCTCATGTATTTATATACTCTATTGTTGATGTTAATTGCATGATTTCTCCTTTTCTATCAATAATTAACTGGTTAGGTTGGGTTTAGAAAGAACAAAGAACATAGAGATAAAATCATAAGCATACCTGCTGGATATCCCCTGGACTGTTGAATTTAAATGCCACGCTTTTGGAATAGGAGTTATAAAATTTTAAATGAAACTCATGCAAGTTAAGTGTTTGTAAGATATCTTTCTTTGCACTATTGACATCGTTAAAAAAGAGAAAGAGCTAAACAGTAAATCTATAACGTCTGTTTTCTGAGGCAGGGGTAGGCAGAGAAGATGGAGCAGATATTGCAGTCAGAATACTGTGATACTCTAAATTTAAAATGATACCTAAACAATGAAGATATTCCAGTCCAACCACTACTTCAGCAGCATAAAACCTGGAAAGATTAGGAATTTATCAATTTATAACTAAATTGAATAATAATTATGCTATTTTTATGAAAAATCTCTCATCTTACAGCTTCATGGTTTTTCCTGTGTACAATTTATATATTTAAATTACTTAGTTTTTTATTCCAGTCTGGTATCCATCTGAAAAATCAGTGCTCAAGGATAATTTTTTATTAAACCTGGTATTTTGGCAAGGGTAAGGAGTCATAGTACACAATGCGGTTTACTCTCTTAAATATGCACTATTCACTGAATCATATTTCAGTCTATTTTGTGAGCAAGTCTTGGTGTTATTGTGGCTGAGAGCAAAGATATGTCATATTTGTTATGTCATTTTGATATGTATATGCACTGTAGTAACCAATTAACATGCTAGTCTACAATTAGTTTCTGCAACACAAGGTATCTTGTGCCTCTATTATATAAAGGGAAGTAGGGCCAGTTATATCTCGCATCTTTTGAGTCTCTCTTGGAGATGAATCCTTGAGAGAATCAATCCTCAAGAGCGTTATGTGAGTACACCTCGTGATTGTATCTCTCTTAGATTGGGAAGATGGTATAATGAAGAGAAAAGACAGCAAATTTTAAGTTCATTTAATATCGTCTCTTGTAGTGGGATATTAAGTTCATTTAGATGTACTTAGGCATTAGTGAGATTATGACAAAAGATAGAGCACAATGGCGACAAAGGATCCATATAGCCGACCCTACTGTAGCGGGATAAAGGCTTGAGTGTTGTTGTTAATATCGTCCCTTCGATGGAGATGAGAGGATCCCCACCATGAAATGGATAGTATCCATTTCACTCTAAATGGAGAGGATCCCCAACCACATATCTGATTCAGAACATCTCCACTTTCTCTTGATCCAACGCTTCTTTCCTTGGCCGTATATGCGTCATCTGCATTACCGTTTTCTCTCTTTCAACAACCACGCAACCTATTTTGGTTTGTGCAATAGTCACGCTAGATCGTCGACCCTCTTTCAGCTTCCAGTAGTTTCTGTCGGAGGCACATCCTTTCCTCTCACTATCAGGTTACGACTTCAGGATCATTTGTCCCATGTTGATCTAGCAACCTCCTATCTCATCTCATAGTTGTTCAACTTCTTCGTCTCACCACTTTGGCAGGGTAATTTATTTGTCCATAACATCCTCGACCAGAGTTCGTGCATCTCTTCTCACAACTGGTGCACCCTCGGAAGACTGACGTTTGAACAACTAATCCAATTAAGTCGCTTTTCAATACTTACTGTCATTCCATTCCTGGCTGATGTTTCCTTCTGACCTCGCATCGCTTTCTAGGGGCGATTCTTCACACGGCCATTGAATTCTTCTCGCCATAATCTCTTGCTTGTACCGCGATCTACAACTAGTGGTTCCTCTTTGGTGAATACCTTTAACACGAACCATAGCCGAACGTTACAAAGACGTGAAGTGTTCCTTATGTATTCTTTCATGTTGCATAGATGTGGTGGTATCCGCTTTAATTGACATTTTCTAGATCCCTGTCAAGGCCACCACGACACCATCAAATCATCCCCCATCTCCGACGACCAATTCCGCAGTTGTTGATCTAACAAGCCTTGGAAACTCGATTGACCTCCATGATGGAGCTCCCCCAGAGTATTCCCCCACACGTGACACCTCGAAGGATACATGTGCCCCCTTCAACTGGATCCCATGCATGGAGCTATTGTTTGAGTTACAACATGCTTCGGAAGTTAACAAGGTTCTCCTCGTGATTATTTTCATGTAAGGTTTGCCCGTCATTGAATGTGTTGGCTTTGTCAATCCACACCGCACATGACACGAGTTATGCTCAAGGAGGAACTTACCCTGTGCTACGATGCGTCACCTCGGGTGCACCTTCGAGCATCTTTATATTATTCAATAAGTAAACTTGGTAGAGGCTTACGTCGTTATTTTGCAGAGCTGACACATCATGTTCTTGGTTTATCCATTGCCCATTACCTCGAGTACTTCTGCATGGCTTGTTGCCTTACATCTGCGCTTGTATGTCGCACATCTGCTCTCTCCTGTGCACTCTGAACTCGTCCACTATCACAAAGGTTCTACAAGAGACCCGCTTCGTGGAAGTAGAATTACCCGAAGCCTCTTAGTCACAGAAATGTTTTGGCCTCCCAGTCGCACGCATGGCGACCCACCCATACAAACACACGCCCTCTCTCTGCTACCATATGAAGCTCTCCCACCACAGGCCTCATCAGACCCCCCTTTCCAGTATCCGCGTCTAGTTCCATCACCAAAGGATTGCATCTACCTCTGCTGTTTTTGTTTCCGCTGCAAACAACTGTACTCCCCTTTTCCAAACGTCCTATTAAAACTGTGCTTGCTGCTCGCAGCCGAAGATGATGGCATTACCATCACTGTCTTTGAAGCTTTGGAGATCCAGGATGTAATCACTTCTACTTGATCTTGTGGACAAGATCGATTTTGAAGAGCGGATTGTTAATATGTATATTGATGCACCCTCAGTTGCATCCAAAGACGCATGACACATGCGTCATATATATTTATTACGCACGTATTTATTCTATATCATGTATTTCTTTTATGCAAGCGTTGTTCTTTGGAGTTTCGGCTCATCTGTTTGACCACCCGACGAGACCTTAAATAAATAGTCCGGTTATTTTAGTAGTTAGGACGGTAAAGGCTGGCACAAATTATTTATTGACGCATAAAATTAATTAGGGAAGATCAAATTTAAAATTGCTTTAATTATTCAGCATAAAAGAACATTTAAAAAGTAACCAAATGGGACAATATTATTTGGCAAGAAATATTGGGTATTATTCAAAAAATACTATTTGGAAAATTGCCAGTCTATTTAATTATGGCACCATCTTGGAGAAAGAGGAGAATCAGACAAGCAGAGAAACTAATTTGGTTTCTCTGCCCGTGTCGGTCCCTAACCGTCGTTGGAATTGCCACCACCACTTCAATCCCATGCGCCGATTGTTGTTGGAATTGTCCGCGCTGCTGCTGCTGCATCCTGTTCTGCGCCGACGTCCGCTGGAGACAACTGCCCTCTGCTGGAGGTCCATCGCCGATCTTTGCCTTCCGTGCCAACACCCCGTCGCTTGCGAGAATCACCCGCCCTGTTCCAGTTCTCGTCCCTGCAGATCCTGTTCGTCTGTCCGACCAACCGTCGTTGTTTTCCCACTCCACCGAGGTACTGCTGCCTTGCCGTGCCTGAAAGACTTTGGAAATACTGATCTGTTTTCCCACTCCTGCATGGGTTGTTGTTGACTTTGACACCATCTTCTGGCAACCTGTCAAAGAAGGCCCTCCCACCCCTGTGTGAGGGGATTTGTACAGACCCGAGTCTTTATAGTAACATCACCGCATTCTTGCTCCCCATAACTTAGTTTTTTTTATGTAGTCCACTTAAATATTTTGTGCTTTCCTCAAACATTCTTTCTGCTTAATTACCGCTTATTCATAAATTATTGCTGTGAAATTTTGCTCTAGGGCATGTGGAACTCGCGAAAGATCTAACTCAGAACTACACTCGGGAAGGTTAACTCAGAACTACACTCGGGATATAGTTATGGCCGTGTGCCTTCTTCCTCATCCTCCCACTGTAAGATCGTTCCTTCTTCTTCTATTGCTTCATGCTGGATTTTCTTTAGCTTTCTATATATGGCTGGCTGTTGTGGGGAATTAGATAACTGTTTGCTTTTTGATTTTGCCTTCACTAGTTTATTTACTAAAGAGTGGTGGTTGTATTTTCATAATAACTGGGCTTAATATTTCAGTTTGAGGAGCGGGTTATTCTGACTGACCGGCTGATTTTCTATTAGTTTCGGACATATGGGGATATAGTTTTGGCCGATTATTTGTTGTTCCAGGAATCACATCATTTTGCTTATCGACATATATTTATATATAATCCGAAGCATGTCTCAGATTTATTTATGCACTTTGAAGATTTTGAGGCTAAAGTTTTTAAGATTGGCTGATTTGGGGGCTTTGATTTAAAAGTGATTTTGGAGTCTTTTTATACTAATTTACCTATTTTAAAAAGAGATTTTTGCTGATTTTGATGTTTTAAACATGTATTTTCACTTTTAAAACCCATGCAACATAATAGATTCCCAACCCTAGACATCTTAGAGTCAACATCACATTTAAGTAATGCAACCAAATTAAATGATGCCAAAAATTACACATTTCCGTGGATGGCCTTTCATGACATGTCTAATGATGATTCCAAGTAATTAAAGGGAAAAAGGATAGCATCGATGAGTACTTATCTCTGTAATTGTGCATAACTTTAAAATATTTTTAGAATAGAAATTGTATAGCTTTTTTATTCATAAATGAATTTAATGCTTGTGCATTGACATAAATTGTTATGAAATGAAAAGAGACAAAATTGCTAAAAGATGCTGAAAATGATTAAAGAATTCAGATTGTAATATGTAAATAAAGAACATGATGATATGAGAATTTGATGCAAATACTGATATGGAAAAACCGAATAAGAATGCGCGATTGAATTTGTGAAGAAAACCAGAAACTTGTATATACTTTCTCAATAATCAAATACAAGGTAGGAATACACATTTATAGGAGGGAGAAAAATAGAAGAGATCCCTATACATAATGTGGGCCTAAAGAGGAGAGAAGAGAAATAAACTAAATGGGCTCCAACATGAGCCTCTTTACATGGGCTTTTCCAACACTCTCCTGCAAGTTGGAGCGTACAAGTCATAGGCACCCAACTTGGACAGGAACTGATAAAATAGGGTACTTGGTAGGGCCTTTGTGAGGATATCAACAACTTGTTCAGTACCCGAAACATGCTTCAATTCTATCTTCTTCATTTGAACTTTCTCCCGGATGAAGTGACAGTCCACTTCAATATGTTTCGTCCTTTCGTGGAAGATTGGATTCTTTGCTATGTGTATAGCCTCTTGACTGTCACATAATATGATGGCTGGTGAGGGAAGTTTTACTCCTAGATCAACGAGGAGACTTTCAAGCCATGTGAGCTCAGAGACAACCGATGCCATCGATCGGTATTCTGCTTCAGCTGAGGAACGAGCAACCACGACTTGTTTCTTACTCCGCCAGGTAACAAGATGACCTCCAAAATAGGTACAAAAGCACTGGTGGACCGCCGATCATCCAATGAACCAACATAATCTGCATCTGAATACGCATCCAACGTTGGAGTAAAGGATGAGGTTTTGTAAACCAGCCCTTGACCTGGAGCTGTTTTAACGTATCTTAGGATGTGTTCGACGACTTGAAGGTGAGATATTCGAGGGGCATGCATAAACCGACTGACAACCCCAACAACAAAGGATATATCCGGTCTTGTGACCGTTAGACAGATCAATTTTCCAACAAGTCGTCGATAGTATTTAGGATTTTGGAGAGGAAGATCTGTATCGGAAGCATGCGCACACAGTTTGTGATTTGCATCCATTGGAGTAGTAGTCAGCTTGCATCCAGAGTATCCAGCATCTTGAAGGAGATCGAGGCAGTACTTCTGTTGGGAGAGGACAAGTCCATCCGGACGTCTCGTGACCTCAAGACCAAGGAAGTATCGAAGGTGCCCCAGATATTTTGTTTGAAAGACGGAGCCAAGATGTTTTTTGACCGCTTGGATTCCCTTTGAATCATCTCCAGTGATTAAGATGTCATCAACATATACTAACAGAAGAACCGTTCCTGTTGTCCGATGTCGAGTGAACATAGAGAAGTCTGCTGAGCTCCGAGTAAAGCTAACTTCCCGCACTGCCTTACTGAACCTGTCAAACCATGCCCGAGGGGATTGTTTGAGACCATAGATGGACTTCTTAAGATGACAAACTTGGTACTCCCCCGTGGTCTCAAACCCGGGAGGTTGCTGCATGTAGACTGTTTCCTGGAGGTCGCCATTCAGAAACACATTCTTGATATCCAGTTGATGTAAAGGCCAGTGACGATGCACAACCACAGAGAGGAGGACACGAACGGTGTTGAGCTTGGCTACTGGAGAGAATATTTCATCATAATCGAGACCTTGTTGTTGGGTGAAGCCACGAGCCACCAGTCGGGCTTTCAGACGATCAATTGTCCCCATCAGGAGCATGTTTAATGACAAAGACCCATTTACACCCAACTGATGTTTGGTCGGTAGGTAGAGGTACTAGGTTCTATGTCTGATTAGCTCAGAGAACTGTCATTTCTTCTTCCATGGCTGCCTGTCAGCCAGGGTGTTGAAGAGCCTCCTGCACATAGTTAGGTACAGAAACCAAGGATAATGAAGTGGCAAATGTTTGAAGCTATGGGGATAGGCGATGTAAGGATACATAGTTCGCCATGGGATGAGCAGTTGATTCTGGTACCAGATCAGCAGGACGCGGAGCGTCAGAAGTTGAAACCGACTGCATTAGGGCAGCTACGAGTGTAAACATGAATAAGAGGCGGCTTAGGAAGAGAGGGAGCCCGGTCAGGAATTGGTGGTGGTGGAGTGGTAACGGGAATGACAGGTCGTAGGACGGGTGGTGGTAGAGGAGTTGGATTTGGAGCGGAGAAGAAAGGAAGATTCTCCCTAAAGGTAACATCAGCAGAGACGGTCACCTTGCGAGTAGCAGGAGAGTATCACATGTAGCCTTTTTGAGTTCGTGAATAACCAACCAGGATGTGTTTGGCCGCCCGGGGATCCAACTTGTTCGTGGGCGGACCAAGAATGTGAATGTAGCATGTATAACCAAAGATGCGGGGGGTGAGAGAGAATGCCGGAGTAGAGGGGAACAGGAGGCTGAACGGAGTGGCATTGTGGAGTATGGGGGAAGGGAGACGGTTAATCAGATAGCATGCCGTTGAGAGCGCGAAGTTCCAATAAGCTTTGGGGACCTGCGTGTGAAGCATGAGAGAGTGAGCAACATCAAGCAGATGTCGATTCTTACGTTCCGCAACTCCGTTTTGTTGGGGGGGGGGGGTATAGGCACATGATATTTGGTGAATGATCCCAAATTCAGAACAGAGATTCGCAAATTCGTTGCTAGTGTATTCACGAGCATTTTTGGTGCGGAGAGTTTTGATGTTCATGGAGAATTGCGTGCGAGTCTCAAGGATGAATGCCTGGAAGACACGAGGAAACTCAGAGCGATCACGAAGTAAATATAGGCACATCATCTGAGAATAATCATCAATAAAGGTTAAAAAATAGCGATACCCAGAAATGCTAGTGATTTTGTACGAACCCCAAATATCAAAGTGTACTAAAATAAAAGGAGCAGAGCTCCGAGTACAATGAGATGGAAAAGATGAACGGGGCTGTTTGCCAAAAATACAAGATTCATACTGAAAAGGAGGAAGAGATACATCTGGTAGAACCTTCTGGAGGACCCGTAAAGGGGCATGCCCAAGACCGAGGAGAGGATAGTAGGAGAGTCATCAAGAAGGTAGAGCCTGTTCTGCAGTCGTCCCTTACTAATGATATTCCGCGTTCGTCGATCCTGTATCAGAAAAGAAGATGTAAATGTTACAGAACAATCCAAATCGACAGTGAGACGACCAACAGAAAGTAAATTAAATGGGGAGCCCAGAACATGAAGAGCCGAGCGGAGGGATAGAGAAGAAGTGAGAGGGATGTCAACAGAGCCGGAGGCCGGAACAGTGTCCCCATTGGCCACTGTGATACTCTTAGGATGAGGAGAATCCAAGTACAGATGTGGCCGCAGTGAGGTTATGTGATGAGTGACACCTGAATCCACTATCCAACGCGAACTGGTGGAGAGACAAGTGATACCTTTCATTCGAGATGGAGACAACGGAGGCAGGTGGACGACTGAGCAGACCATGAAGTTATTGGAGCTGAAGTCGGACCTCTTCAAGGTCAGTACGAGTGATAGATGAGTCGTTTGCAACAACTGAGGGAAGCAGACAAGGAGGAAGCCAATGCTTGCGGTAGCAAGTGGCCTCAAGGTGGCTGTCCTTACCGCAGAAGGAACACTTAGGTCGTGGCTGGCCACCCCGACCTCTGCCCCGAGAACCTGAACGTCCCCCATAAGCAGGAGGGAGAGGCAGTAAGGGCGCAAAAATCTGCTGAAGCAGGGTCGGTGACGGAGGTCCAGAACCGTCAGGAGGTGGTGAAACCTTGAGCAACATGGAGCACACATCAGATAGAGACAGAGTAGCAGTGGAGGAGAGGATCTGAGCCCGAATTCTGTAAAGATGAGGTGGGACACGAGCCATCATCATGACAACACCGACAACTTCTTTTTGGGCATGTTGGACAACAAGATCCATCGTAGGGGGCTGATGTTGAATCCAGGCTTCAACCAGAGTCTTGGCCCGAGCAACAAAGGAGGTGAGGTCGGCGGCCCCGCCAACGTCAATAATCTGAAGATCTGTTATGATGTCATACAGGTGTTGGAGACTATCTTTGCCGGAATAGAGAGAATGAAGCTCATCCCACATCGCCTTAGCCGTCTCGTGATACATGACCTTGCGATAAGGTTCGTCATCAAGGGAGTTGAGGAGCCAAATCTGAACTCGACCATCGTTGCACAACCAGTCTTCAGTGGGAGCAGCGGGAACAGCTTGGGTCAAGTGATGTAGAAAGCCTTTGGACAGAAGAACCCGGCGAATGAGTGCACCCACTCCACAAAGTTCTTTTTTCGGGCTAAAGAAATAGTGGTGATCCGCAATTCATCCAGGAGTTCAGGTGTAACACCCCTTCCCAGTATTTCAGAAATCAGCCGTCCGACCAGGTTAGCGATATAAAGAAAACTAGGAAACAATATTAAAAACTAATATACAGCAGGTAAAGAAACATCTATTAAAAATTTACAATTTAGAAAGGAAGCTAGAAAAATAAACTAAGGGTAAACACATACCTCAAATCTGGGTTCACAGAGCCACTAAACATAAATGGAATCGAAATAACTGAAAAATCTGTATAACATTAATAATCTGATACAAGTTATATAAAACATTAACCAGGTACATTGTCCACATCTACAAGTACATGCTGAAATAGAATAAACTAAATAGGAAAAATACTACAAATTGACGCCACCATAACGCTCATCCCAGACGTAGTTTCCCACCTGGGTCACCTGAAAAACATTGCACACGAGGGGTCAGAGTAAAGAAAAATAACTCCTCCTAGTGACACTAAAAACAGTTTTCATATGATGAATGCATGCCTTTAGAAAAACAGTTTTGTGCATTAAAAACCTTTTATGCTATATGTTATGCATGTCTTCGCATTACTTTCTGGTCAAAACATCTATTTGTCTATGTACGTGACTTTTAGTTCACTAACCCAAGTCCCGACGTTCACTATCTAGTGTACTGTCTCACGTCAGGTCTATACTTGAGTTGTAGGTGGCTTCTAACCTGCACATCTACTTGGAAGGCTTTAGGCAGAGTAGCTCCTAACGCGCAACTGAAACTGGCGACCCGAGACCATCTTACGAACTCAATTGTTCTAGTATCGCGCGGACACAGTCGCGAATCTACTAATTGTCTCAAAGGGAAGTAAACTTCCAAGACTATACTGCTCACAAGATACCATATGCCTTATGAGAAAGGTAGTGCGCCTCTACCGAGCACGGAAAGACTTGTGTGCTCAATGACCTTTCGGTCTGATGCTACTCTGCTTGGGATATCTCTTTTGGTGGACTACTGAGCGACCCTTGACTTTCTTGTGGTCGACTTGAAGGGACATTTACGCCCTTGGTCGGACAACCTCCAAATCCACGTACGCGGGTGAAGTTTCGTATCTAAAACAACTGTTCATAATTTGGCTAACTTGGGCATGGAAAAGGGCGTCATCCTACACGTTTTCCACGACCATTTTCCTACCATCACAACTTTCCTATGCATGTTTATGATGCTTGTACGAAACTTACTCATGCGTATACAAAATATAATTTTTGCTACATCTAACTAACAGTAATTAAATTTCCTTACAGCGGTGCTGCAGCGCTCGTAGACTCGGCGCGACGACATTAGCTTTTCCGAAGGCAATCCTACTGCTGGGGATCTTCAGAAAACTGCTTCGACCCCTCCAAAGTTCTGCAATAAAGGGCAGCCCTAATTTCATAATTTTTCCTTTACAATTTTCCGGAGGAAAATTTCTATATAACTAGGGTTGTAAAATACAAGTGCTAAACTTCGGATATTACCTTAACGGGGAGGGGAGTGAGGCTCCCAAAATGCCCTACACAAATTCCGCGGTGGAACTCGAAACCCAAAACATAAATAGGGCAAAGGAAATGAAAACTTAGTCTATCTTAACTTCCAAATCAATTGATTACCATGTAGGAATAAGGAGAAGGGAGACATAGAACTCATCGGAACCACAATCGTTGACCTAGCCTTTGATTCCACCGGCTAGGGTTGAAACCCGACACTTCCACGACCAAGGAATGAAGAGGAACACTCACCGACGCTCGTAGAGGAAGGAGGAGAAGCCAGAGTGGACTTCTGGAGGAGAATCGAGCGTCGGCTAGGGCAGCGGAGGCGTCATCGCTTGCGGAAACGGAAGGCGTCGGGCTGCGGTTCTGCGGTTTTTCTCCCGTAAGAAATGAGAGGCGTGCGGGTTATGAAATGTCGGGAGAGGGGTTTATGTGTTTCGGGTATGCGGTTCATTGATAACCGCATGAGGAGAAGGGGGGGAAGTTGCTATTGGCACCCTATTTCCACCCAAATACAACTTATTAAACGGCTATTGAAACACCCAAACTCCCACTAATTCTTTTGAATACTTACCGAAATTGCCGCGCGCGTCGATTCTAAAAAATAACATGTGTTACGCACTATTATTAACGCACTTAACGAACTAACGGTCGCTATCATTTGGAAAAAGTAACATTATACCTTGACGACGCGCTGTCTCGATCAAAAATCGTCGCGACTTGCCCCTACAATTTTAAATAAAATTTCGCGTCAGCATAGGATGTTACAAATCTCCCCTCCTGACAACAATTTTTGTCATCGAAAATTGAAACCATACCTGAATCGAAGAGAAAAGAATAGTCTGCATTGCTCTTAAGCTCATCCTCTCGCTCCCAAGTATACTCTGGACGGCCACTGTTCATCCAAAGGACTTTGACCATACGAATCTCTCTATTCCTGAGCTTCTGAATCCTTGAATCCACTATTCTGACTGGTCTAACCCCAATACTAAGATCTGTCTCAATTGGTGCTTCCTCGGTACTGATGATCTGATTAGAATCTCTGACTGCTCTCCTCAAATAGGAGACGTGGAATACATCATGTACACCACTCATTTTCTCAGGTAAGGTCAACCTATATGCAACCTCACCAACTCTCTCTAGTACCTCAAAAGGACCAACGAATCTGGGGCTCAGTTTCTTCATCCGCTTTATTCTAGAGACTCCTCTGACTGGTCTAACCTTCAGATAAACGTAGTCTCCAACACTGAACTCTACTGACATATGCTTCTGATCATGATACTTGGCCTGGCGATCCTGAGCTGTCTTCATACGCTCCTGAATGAGCTTGATCCTGTCAGTGGTCTTATCAATTCATGACTCCCTGATAGAAGATCTTTCCTCACTTTCAGCCCAACATAACGATGTACGACAACGTCTAGCATAGAGGGCCTCGAACGGTACCATCCCAATACTTGTCTGAAAACTGTTGTTGTAGGAGAATTCCACAAGAGTAACAAACTTCTCCCACTTTCCTCCAAAATCCAAAATACACATCCGTAGCAGATCCTCCAAAGTCCTATTTGTGCGCTCAGTCTGTCCATCTGTCTGGGGATGGAATGCGGTACTGAAATGTAATCTGGTACCCAACCACTCCTGAACGTATCTCCACTCCCTGGAGGTAAATCTGTCATCTCGGTCTGAAACAATAGTCTTGGGAACACCGTGAAGTCGAACTACCTCGTCTAAATATAACTGTGTCAGCTTCGGACCTTGATCCGTCTTCCTAAGAGGAATGAAATGGGCGACCTTAGAAAGTCGATCAACTATAACCCACAAAGAATCATTCCCACTCTGTGATCTCGGCAGACCATGAATGAAATCCATGGATATATCCTCAAATGTCCACTCGGGAATGGGAAGTGGCTGCAACTTGCCTCCAGGCCTTTGACACTCGGCCTTAATCAACTTGCATGTCTCGCACTTTCCTACGTAATCTGCAACATCACTCTTCAAACCTGGCCACCAGACTACCTTCTTAAGATCTGCATACATCTTCGTGCTACCAAGATGTATAGAATATCTGGAATTGCGTGCCTCAAAAAGAATGTCCTTGCGAAGGTGACTAACATCTGGGATACACACTCTGCCATCATGCAATAATAACTCATCCTGAATAGAGAATCTCTCTTTCTGACCTGACTGCACTGAGATCCAAATCTCTGTCATCTTTGGATCCAAAGATAGAGCTGTCTTGATTCTATCCTTAATGTCGCAAGTAATCTCCATCTAACTCAACCTTGCAGAACCAAAACTACAACGAGACACAACGATGATGTTCAGTCTCTCCAGCTCTCGTATCAACTCCTTCTGCTGAGTGAGAAGGGAAAAACACGAACCTCTACGGCTAAGGGCATCAACTACAACGTTCGCCTTACCTGGATGGTATCGTATGTCTACGTCGTAGTATGATAGAAACTCTAACCATCTACGCTGCCTCAAATTGAGCTCTCGCTGATCAAAGATATACTTGAGGCTCTTATGATCAGTAAAGATCTCACAACGCACTTCATAGAGATAGTGCCTCCAAATCTTCAGAGCATGTATGACTGCTGCAAGCTCCAAGTCATGCACGGGATAGTTCCTCTCATGAACCTTTAACTGTCTGGAGGCATAGACTACGACCTTTCCATGCTGCATGAGAACACAGCCCAAACCCTGACCTGAAGCATCGCTATAAATCTGAAACCCGTCAGGCCCTGAAGGTAAACTCAAAATCGGTGCGGTCATCAACTTGTCCTTCAAGTCCTCAAAAGCCAACTCGCATTCAACTGACCATACCAAACCCTTACCCTCCCTAGTGAGGGAAGTCAGTGGTAAGGCTATCTTTGAGAAATCCCTGATGAATCTCCTGTAGTATCCAACAAGACCCAAAAAGCTGCGAACCTCTGAAACTGTCGTCGGCCTTGGTCAATTCTTAATAGCCTCTATCTTTTTCGGATCAACACTAACCCCTTTTCTGACTGATGATGTGGCCTAAAAATGCAATCTCTGAAAGCCAAAACTCACACTTTGAAAACTTAACATACAATTAGTTCTTCCTGAGGGTGCTCAAAACAATCCTGAGATGTGCGACATGATCTTCTGCACTCTTAGAGAACACCAAGATATCATCTATGAAGACGATAACAAAACGATCCAAATACTCCCGAAAAACCCTGTTCATCAGGTCCATAAATACTGAAGGGGAGTTGGTCAGCCCAAACAGCATGACCACGAACTCGAAGTGTCCATATATGGTACTGAATGCCGTCTTCTGAATATCCACGTCACGAATCTTCAACTGATGATAGCCCGACCTGAGATCTAACTTGGAAAAGGTGCTCGCTCCCACCAACTGGTCGAACAAATCATCAATCATGGGAATCGGGTACTTGTTCTTTACGGTCAGCTTGTTTAATTCACGGTAATCTATCCACAGTCTCAGACTACCATCCTTCTTTTTCACGAACAGTACTGGGGCACTCCATGGTAAAGTACTGGGGCGTATAAAACCCAAATCAAGCAACTCCTGCAACTTGCTCTTCAACTCTACTAATTCCCTTGGAGCCATCCAATAGGGAGATTTGGCTACCGGTGTAGCCCCAGGCTGCAAGTCTATCGGGAACTCAATCTCTCTATCTGGAGGGGCATCAGGGAGCTCTTCCGGGAAAACATCGGTAAACTCCTGCACCACTGGTACCTCTGCCAAGTCAGTCTTAGAGTGTGCTCATCAGTACTACGAAGGTTTCACAACCCTTACTGATGCACCTTCTTGCTTGGACTGCAGATATGATCATCTTCACTACTCCCTTCAAGCCCTGAAAAGAAAAAGATGTCTGGTTGGGGCCCACAAACTGTATCTGCTTCGCCCTACAGTCAATCCTGGCGTTGACTGCCGAAAGCCAGTCCATACTAAAAATCAAGTCGAATCCTGCTATAGGTAGCTGCAAAGCTTCCACGATAATCTCGGTATCACCAAACTGCACCGGTACCCTGCACTTATCTCTGATCTGCAGAAGGGATCCATTCAGCATCATGACTTCCAGCGGTACTGCCTCTGGGACGACTTCTAAATCCAACTTACGCACTAGAGATTCCGCGATAAACGAGTGCGAGACACCCGTATCAAACAGAATCTTAGAGGGTAAATTACAAATCATAAGGATGCCTACATAAATGATTTATGAAGGATGAAAAATAAATGTGTCACTACGGAGGATTTAAATAAACTTGTTAAGTAAATAAAGCACTTACCAGTCACTACATCCTCCTGATCCTTCGCCTCCTGCTGACCAAGCTCGTACGCTCTGGGCTGCACTAAGTCTTGACCCTGCTGCGGTCTCCCATCAGTGATCATCAACGCTTTGCCCTTATCTACCCTGCTAGAGTCACCAACCTCGTACTTGGACTGTAGGAATAAATTATATTTAAGATCTACTGTAATTACATAAATGTATTGAATACAACAAGACTTTGATTACCTGACTTGCACCAACTTCCTGACAGAAGCGAGCTATGTGTCCAGGTTGTCGGCATTTGTAACACACGCCAGCGCTGGACAAACACTCTCCAGGATGGCGACGCTGACACTTGGGACAAGTGGGGTAGTCCTTGCTCCTGTCTCCAGACTGACCATTCTTCTTAGCCTCAGGCTTCAGCTTCTTGTTTCAGTTCTTCCCTTGATCATTCCTGCTCTGCTGCGGCTGATGCGAATCCTGAGATCGCTTCGCACGGAAACTACTTCGCTTCTGAACCTTCTGCTGATCAGCCTCCAGCCTGCGAGCCGTATCCACTAAGCTCTGTAATCAGCGTTGACCATAGTCATCAGCGGCTGCCTCAACGAGTCACGCAAGCCATCCACAAAGCGGCTGCACTTCTCAGCCTGATCTCCCTGCATCACGCCCGCATATCGAGCCAGATGAGTAAGCTCTCTCTCGTACTCAGTAACTGTCTTGTCCCCTGGAAAAGCCTAAGATATTTCTTCTGGAGACCTCGTCGTGCGGAAGAAGGCACGAACCAGCTTGCAAGGGCTCTAGAAAACTCGCCCCAAGTAAACATGTCTGGTGTACGACCTGGCCAAACATATGGTCATATAATTTTAAAATGAACATATCACTTTCTAAAATAAGAGGAGATTTCGTATCGCTTTACCTGCAGTATCATCTACGCGGTACTTGTCCCACCAGACCTTCGCCTCTCCTTGGAGGAGGAAAACTGCCAGAGGAACCTTCTTATTCTCCGGGCACTCCAAAACGTTCAGCAGGTCTCTGGTGTTAGCTATCCAATCATCTGTGTCCATCGGGGTCTCATCCCCACTGTAGTTCGAGGGTTGAAGCTCTCTAAAGTTTCTCAAGTAGCGCTCCAGGGTCATCTCAACGGGTGCTGGGGCAGGAACTGGTGCAGGGACTGGTACTTGTACTGGAGCTGGAAACCCTGCAGCCAGTCCTCTCTGAAACACCCCTTCCCAGTATTTCAGAAATCAGTCGTCCGGCCGGGTCAGCGATATAAAGAAAACTAGGAAACAGTATTAAAAACTAATATACAACAGGTAAAGAAGCATATACTAAAAATTTACAACTTACAACGGAAGGTAGGAAAATAAACTAAGGGTAAACACATACCTCAAATCTGGATTCACAGAGCCACTAAACATGAATGGAATCGAAATAACTGAAAATCTGTATAACATTAATAATCTGATACAAGTTATATAAAACATTAACCAGGTACATTGTCCACATCTACAAGTACATGCTGAAATAGAGTAAACTGAATGAGAAAAATACTACAAACTGACGCCACCATAACGCTCATCCTAGACGTAGTTTCCCACCTAGGTCACCTGAAAAACATTGCCCACGAGGGGTCAGAGTAAAGAAAAATAATTCCTCATAGTGACACTAAAAACAATTTTTATATGATTAATGCATGCCTTTAGAAAAACAGTTTTGTGCATTAAAAACCTTTTATGCTATATGTTATGCATGCTTTCGCATTACTTCCTGGTCAAAACATCTATTTGTCTATGTACGTGACTTTTAGTTCACTAACCCAAATCCTGGCGTTCACTATCTAGTGTACTGTCTCACGTCAGGTCTATACTTGAGTTCTAGGTGGCTTTAACCTGCACATCTACTTGGAAGGCTCTAGGCAGAGTAGCTCCTAACGCGCAACTGAAACTGGCGACCCGAGACCATCTTACGAACTCAATTGTTCTAGTGTCGCGCGGACACGGTCTCGAATCTACTAATTGTCTCAAAGGGAAGTAAACTCTCAAGACTATACTGCTCACAAGATACCATATGCCTTATGAGAAAGGTAGTGCGCCTCTACCGAGCACGGAAAGACTTGTGTGCTCAATGACCTTTCGGTCTGATGCTACTCTGCTTGAAATATCTCTTTTGGTGGACTACTGAGCGACCCTTGACTTTCTTGTGGTCGACTTGAAGGGACATTCACGCCCTTGGTCGGACAACCTCCAAATCCACGTACGCAGGTAAAGTTTCGTACCTAAAACAACTGTTCATAATTTGGCTAACTTGGGCATAGAAAAGGGCGTCATCCTACACGTTTTCCACGACCATTTTCCTACCGTCACAACTTTCCTATGCATGTTTATGATGCTTGTACGAAATTTACTCATACATATACAAAATATAATTTTTACTACGTCTAACTAACAGGAATTAAATTTCCTTACAGCGGTGCTGCGACGGTCGTAGACTCGACGCGGCGACATTAGCTTTTCCGAAGGCAATCCTACTACTGGGGATCTTCAGAAAACTGCATCGACCCCTCCAAAGTCCTGCAATAAAGGGCAGCCCTAATTTCATAATTTTTCCCTTACAATTTTCCGGAGGAAAATTTCTATATAACTAGGGTTGTAAAATACAAGTGATAAACTTCGGATATTACCTTAACGAGGAGGGGAGTGAGGTTCCCAAAATGCCCTACACAAATTCCGCGGTGGAACTCGAATCCCAAAACCTAAATAGGGCAAAGGAAATGAAAACTTAGTCTATCTTAACTTCCAAATCAACTGATTACCATGTAGGAATAAGGAGAAGGGAGACATAGAACTCACCGAAACCACAATCGTTGACCTAGCCTTTGATTCCACCGGCTAGGGTTGAAACCTGACACTTCCACGACCAAGGAATGAAGAGGAACACTCACCGGCGCTCGTAGAGGAAGGAGGAGAAGCCGGAGTGGACTTCTGGAGGAGAATCAGGCGTCGGCTAGGGCAGCGGAGGCGTCGTCGCTTGCGGAAACGGAAGGCGTCGGGCTGCGGTTCTGCGGTTTTTCTCCCGTAAGAAATGAGAGGCGTGCGGGTTATGAAATGTCGGGAGAGGGGTTTATGTGTTTCGGGTATGCGGTTCATTTATAACCGCATGAGGAGAAGGGGGGGAAGTTGCTATTGACACCCCATTTCCACCCAAATACAACTTATTAAACGGCTATCGGCACACCCAAACTCCCACTAATTCTTTTGAATACTTACCGAAATCTTCACGCGCGTCGATTATAAAAAAATAACATGCGTTACGCACTATTATTAACGCACTTAACGAACTAACGGTCGCTATCATTTGGAAAAGTAACATTATACCTTGACGAAGCGCTGCCTCGATCAAAAACCGTCACGACTTGCCCCTACAATTTTAAATAAAATTTCGCGTCAGCATAGGATGTTACATCAGGGACAAGGGCCGGACGGTCTGCTGGAGGAGAAGCCGCCTGTCCGGTAGAATCAAGAGAAGACCCCATGGCAAGGCGGTCAGGCGGCTAGATCGGCGGCAAGAAGACCAGCGAAAAGAGAGGAAACCGCACAAGCAAATCGAGCGATCAGAACAACGAGCAAAAAGAGGCCGTACTGTAAACCTCTTGAGAAGACCGCACGATCTCGGTGACAACACACCAGCGGCAAGGAAGAGGTCACGATCAAGATGCAAAGTGGTTAGAGAGGAGAAGCCGCCGCGACTAGAGAAGAGGAGAAACTGCACGATCACGGTGACAACACACCAGCAACAAGGAATATGCCACAATAAAAATGCAGTGCCCGCAGTAGAGAGGAGAAGCCGCAACGATTAGAGAAGTCGTAGCGACCAAGAAGCAAATAAGCCGCGTGAGAAGACCGCACAGTCACGGTGACAACACACCAACGACAAGAAAAGAGGTCGCGACCAAGATGCGGAGCCCGCAACGTTTAGAGAAGCCGTAGCGACTAGATAAGTCGCAGTTAGAAGAAAGAGGAGACCGCAGCGAGAAGGCGAGTAGACAACCCCGCGACGAGAAGGCGAGTAGACAAGCCCGCGATGAGAAGGCAAACACATGACGAGAAGGCGAGAACGTGGTGTCAAGGCGAGTAGACAAGGAGATCGCGTAAGGAGACCGCAACGAGTAGAAAGAGGAGCGGGTAGACAGGAAGAAACTACCCGGTTAGATGGGGAAAGGAAAAATGGCCCCACCTGACAGAGAGAGAGTTATAAGAGGGCTAAGAGGAAGAGGAAGAAAGGAAGGTGGAAGCCACGAGAGAGAGCAAAAGGAAGAGCGGTTAGAAAAGACCTAACCGCTCGGGAAGCAACGATTAGGGAAGGGTAGACTGCGCGGGAAGCAGCGGTTAGGGAAGGCTTAACCGTACGGAGAACCTCGCTTTGATACCATGTGGAGAAAACCAGAAATTTGTATATACTTTCTCAATAATCAAATACAAGGTATGAATACACATTTATAGGAGGGAGAAAGAGAGAAAAGATCCCTATACATGATGTGAGACTAAAGAGGAGAGAAGAGAAATAAACTAAATGGGCTCCAACATGGGCCTCTTTTACATGGGCTTTTCCAATAGAAATAAATATTATAGACCGTAACGTAATAGGAAAAGATAAAAGATGTTTAAAAATCTGCATATGAGAAATATTATTGATTGAATCCTATAATGTAGTGTAACAACCCGTGTATTGGAAGCGATTTATAAGATAATAATAATAATAATAGTGGTGATTTTGTAATTATAAGAGGGTTTTCCCTCTATAGCTAGCCGCATCCCCCCCTCAATTAAAACTTGCTTGGTCTAGGGTTTTACCGATTCCGTCTCCTGCGATTCCGTCACTCCCGATTCCGCATGCCGTGGCCGCCAACTGCTTCTCCTCCTCTCCCCGCATGGCGTCGACAATAGCTCCTCCCCATCCAGCCGGTGGCCTCCTTTCTTGAGGCCGACGCCTCTTCCTCCTATCATGGACGACAGGAGCTCTGCCTCTTTCCCAAGCAGCGACATCCTTAGTTGTCAAGGCGCGCGCATAGGCGCGCCTAAGGCGCCGGGCGCAGCCCGTCGCGCCACAGCACGGCTGAGGCGGGCGATGTGCCCCAAGCGCGCGCCTTACAGGCTCCCAGGCGCGCCTGGGCCTTTGAAGGTGTTTTTTTTTTAAAAAAAATTGATATGGGCAAAAACATGATCTTAGACGCACCCGAGGCACCCCTAAGCACACTTGGGCGCCCAATTTGCTCAATTTCAGCGAATTGGTCGCCCAACATATGTTAAAATTCAGCGAATTCGGTGCCCAATTCGCTGAAATTGAGAATATTCGCTCAATTTCAGCGAATTGGGCGCCCAATTCGCACAATTTCAACGATTTGGGCGTCCAATTCGCTCAATTTCCATTTTCCCCTATTTTTGCGCCTCACGTGCCTCAGGCGCGCGCCCGCTCCTTGCGCCTAGGCTCCAGGGGCCCTTTGTGCCTCGGTGCGCCTTGCGCCTTTGATAACTTAAGCGACATCAAGCCCTCCTCCTCTCCATTTCTTGAGGCCAGGAGCAAGTCTCTCCTTATTCGGCTGACAGCAGCCTCATCCCTCTCTTCCTAGGCCGACAACCCCATTTTTCGGGCTTCTTGGCCGGTGATTTCAAGAGGAAATGCCCAGGGTTTAGTTCCCTCTCCTCATTGAGCTCGGATTTGATTTCCTTTGGGGTAAGATTCCTCCTCCTCCACCCTTATTTAGATTTTCTCTATAAGCCTAATGATTTATTTGTTTCCTAATTTGCGTACATTTGTAATTCATGATTTTTGCCCTTATCATAATCGTGTAACCTTTGGGTATTTGTGATTTCCGACGTCGTTTGTCGCTTCAATTGACGGTTCGTGAAGGAAGCCCTCTCTGATTTAGGGTTTCCCCAAGCCTAAGCGCCTCCAAGTCTTCGTCTCCGCGTGGTGTCTCTTCTCCCCTCACTTATGAGGGGGTAAATCGCTCTCTCTCGTGGTTTTGGTTTTGTAAGTAAGTCCCCATGCTAGCGTAAATTTTCGTCTTGTCAAATATCAATTGTGATTGTTCTTGAACAGGTTTGCTTGGGGTCCTTAATTGTTGCTTGTGCCACTTGCCTGCCCCCGTCAGATTCAGCCTCCTTCAGGCAAGTAGATCTCTCTCTCTTTTGCAATCATTGAACTTCAATTACTTGGTCTGTTCTTATGATTATACAAATTCACCCTTGATTGTTTGTGTTGTCAAATGAATTAAAATATCGAATATCTAATCCAGCAAGTTAAAATTTTAGGGTTAATATATTTGAAATATCATGAGATTATGATTGCAGATAATTTTATTTGAATATTCACTTATATGAACAGATTTCTCGTTTGATGTATAATGCGAAGTATGTTGGATTTTTTGATATGATTAGCAAATATCATAATGATAATTATTAAGAATTATATGAATTGTATTAATTGGATTCACACTTATATGAATTGCATCTCATTTGATGAATAATTTGAAGAATCGTAGAGCGTTAATCACGAGCAACATTGTCACGATAATAATTATAACGAATTCGGGTTAGCAAGTATATGATTGGTTTTTTGATATATCATGCTCGTAACGCACTTTTTTTACTTGGAAAATACTTGTGTCAAATGATAATTAAACCTAGATGAGTACTTGATATCTTCGATCCGATACATTTCAACTTACCTCTACTATATGCTCGAAAAATCTTCTTGATAATGCAACATTTACCCCTCAAACCCGCAACATTCAAAACGTACTGTTTGGTTTCTTCTGTGTCGTCGAATCTGGTTTCTTATGTCTGTCTGAGTAAAACTTATTCTTGATCTGATCTTTCACTTTTAAGTGAATTCGTTTCTGCTAATATCTTAAAAAACCGAATCACGTAACTCATAATATCATAAGCAAATATTGAAATGTGTTGGGATCACTTGGGTTGCAGCCTTCACGGTGCCAGTTGGGACCCACTAAGCCTCCTTGAGCCGGGCCTGGGTCGTGACAATGACCACGACAAGTAGAAAGTTTTTCTGATAAGACTTGACTTTGGACTGAGTGTGAATCATGCGCATCCACAAGAAATCACCTACACTCTTCAATGATTACAACTTATGATATTGTATGAGTTTATATATATTATTCTCCGGGGTAGTCTCTTGGTTCTAGTTATTTCCGTTGATTCATTTATTTGTCTGTTTTGGTAGCATTGTTTCATGAAAACAAGCACTTGTATATTTTTGTTTCTACTGTTCTGTACCTTACTTTGCTCACCTGATTATTTCAATGTTCTGAGACTTTTCTTTTTTATTTTGGAATTGACTTAGCGTCCGTGCAGCGCCACCAAGTTCCTGAGCCCATTTTGCGTCAAGCTTATGTTTTCAGAGATTAATCTTCCCGTCGTGTCAGGTTCTATGTTTAAGTTTCATTTCTTTAATGTCAGACGTTTCTTTTATGTAATAAATATGATCAGTAAATCATGGACAACTGTTAGGATAAGTATTATATGTACTAGAACTTAGCATCATTTGCATGTTCATTCTCTTTTGAATCATAATTGCATGAAATCTGTAACAGTTTCCTGAAAAACATGAATTTTACAAAATACATGTGCATTTAAAATTCTTACTGTTTTAAACTGTAAAACCTTCCGCATAAAAACAACTATTTTCTTTCAAATTAATTACTTTAAAAATATTTTCAGTATTCTCTGCTTTCGTCTTAGCAGACCTGGTTTTCTTTCCGCCCATGCCTGTGGCATCACGGCCCGCCGGAAGCGCACTCTGACTTTTGTGGAGACGGGTCGTGACATGTAGGGAGGTATCTACTGATGGATTACCTACGCATGGGATTTGTCTACGTTTGATTATCCCGGGAGGAGTGGGGCCCACATTTGATACATCCCTTGACATTTCCTAAGCTATGTAATTAAATGAACGAGTGATTGATATGTTTGAAACTATTGAATTTGAATGAGATAAATGATGGAATGATTGAATGAGATGTGAATCAAAAATTTGATTGAAAAAGAGAAACAGACAGAAAAAAGAATACACTAAAAAACGGAATATAATAATCTGAAAAATAACATAATGTTGTTGATATTGCATTTTTCGTTTATTGCTTTTGATATTATATTTTTATACTGAATTGAAAAATTGAAAACTTATGCATATTGATACTGAAATCTCTTGGTTGCATGTACAACAATTAAAAAGGTATGTTCCTCATTTAGTCACATCTTTATGACTAAGCCCGACGTCAATTTTATTTAGGTAGCTGAGGTGATCCAAAGTCATATTTTTATGCATATTGATACTGAAAGGTTAAGTTGACCGAAGAAGAGCGATAAAGACTCATAGCAAAACGACCCAAAATAAGTTTTTATTATGTGTTTTATTTTGTACTCATTCTCCTTACTTCATCCTGAGGCGAATAACTTGAAAGTAGCTTAGATAAAATTTCTTGTGGGGTCTGAATTGGGGCCTCACATGACCTACCTCCCCCGTCCGCTTATTCCGCGGTCGTTGGGATCCCGTCAACACGCTTTCGTCGTCCAACGCTTACGTGCTCAGAATTCCGCCTTTGCACATCCTCCCACCTCCGCTTTGCAGAGTCTTTTCCTGTTGAATCCTTCCTAGAGAGCTCCATTCTGCTTTCGTGTGCCCGTCTACAAGCCGATACTTTCCTTTGATGCTCTTTTCCACAGAGTTCAGCCCCGTACGAGTCCATTCTATCGCATCCAGTCCTGCAGTGTTGTCCCACAAAGCCCTGTCTTGCGGAGCTCTTTCCCGCATGAGCCTGATACGATGCGGTCTGCCACACACTGATATTTGTCTATGTAGCCCATGAGAATTATTGCACTTTGTATTTTCCCACTTGTTTATATATGAGTGGTAGTATCTTTAGATGGAAACCCTTTTGGAGTCTTAGGTTTTGGCTCTCTTGGATGGTGGAGTGCCAAGGAGGATCCAACCTCTGGATGCTTAGTGAGAACTTGTTTCTCGATTGTATCTTTATGTTGTTTAATGCAATACAATTTCATCTTTCGATCTTGATACAACTGTAGTGTATCAACTGGTCCGACCTGCCCTCGTTTATGGTTCCACTATAACGACCCAAAATATAAATTGAACCAACAAGAAATTCCCGATGATGAAGAGAATTTGAAATCTGTGTCAACTCGACATCGCACATTTTATTTTGTTTTGCAGTTCGAGATTTTTGATGTTTTTGCGACGGTTGTCTCGTTTGAAGTTTCATTTTGTTATTATTATTATTATTATTATTATTATTATTGAATGGAGATGGTTGGATTTATTTGGTTGGAATTTTTGGTATACGGGACTAGATTTATGTTTTTTTGGTGGGCTGGTTGTTGGCCTGGATTGGCTATTGAAAATGTCTGGCTTTTAGTATAGGGTTGGCCGGTTTATATTTTGAGTTGGCCGGGTTATATTTTGGGTTGGCCGGTTTATTGCTTGGGTTAACTGGTTATGATTATTATTACATCCTGTTATTAAATATCATTACATATTCTGTTATAAGAGCGGTGGCTTTAGAAGCGGTGAGGCAGTAGATTTTTCCTTCTTATATGGAATGCAATGCGCCAGCTTATTCATTTTTCAGTCTCCGTCTTTCATTTCCGTCACTGGAAGGGTTGTCACTGCTGCTCCACGCTAGGGCTTGCTCCAGTTTTCTTTTTTTGCTCGACAACTCTTCGTTCTAGCATCGTCGAGGCCAGAAGGGCTCGATAAGGGATGGAGCTTGGTTTTTCTACTGCTATTTCTGTCTTTGTGGGCTTTCTCGGTTGCAAACCCTCCACTGTGAGCCTTCTCCCTCTTCTTCCTCTTCTTTTCTTTTATCATTGCTGGAATATGAAATTAAGGTTATGATAAAGTAAATTGAGAATTTAGATTTACTAGGGTTTGAAGTAGTTCCTGCTTGGGTCAATTGAAGGATATTGATCATGAGATATATTTTTTTGGATTTGGCCGATTAATAGCTTTTTGATATGGGTGTTTTCTCCTTTCATACTCTGGTCATATGGGGGTTTTATCCTAAGATGCCGACTGTTTTTAGATTGGAGGGGAATTATTTTATTTTCCTTGATGTTCGGTTGTTGGGGTATGCAAACTATTAAAGTAGTTGATATTATTTTGTTTATGCTAGGCTGGATGCCTTGAAATTGGAAGGAAATGTATATGTTCATGGGATTTGTTGGCCGGTTGCTATGTTCCTTCCTGTTTGCTCTTAACTCTTATGTAAAGGTTGCTGTTTATTGTTGGCAATTATAGTAGACCCTTGTAAATTTGTGGCTGCCATAAGAGGCTTGTATTGGCTACACTTGAGACCTCTTGTAGATGCCATTAAAGGCTCTTATAGGCTGCCCTTGGTAATTATTTTGGCTGCCTTTTGTCTTCATTTTCCTCTGTTCAGATGGTTGAAATTGGATACTTGCAGAGCTGAAATGTTATATTTCTTACGATTTGTCGTTTTACGATTTCTACTTTAGTCCTCGCCTTAGACGACTCCTTTTGAGTCGTAATTGTAAACATTGACGGAATTTAATCGTAACTAATTAGCAACGCAATCCTAAAGTAAATGATTTCACTGATACTACAGTGGATGACATCCGGTGATAGGCGCGATGAAAATCCTGGTGCTGATAAAGGCAAGGGAAAATCAGTTAGATCTTACTTCTTTAATATTGCAGAGTTTTGTTTTGGAATATTAATAGCAACATTTTTTCTTACTTTGGAAAGTATTTTACTTTTGTATTTGTACATAATTCGAAGTTTTGGAATCATTGATATTTCAAAATGGCTAAAGGATGCGAAATTGGAGATAACAATTGTTAAAAGATAATTTTGAGGGGAATTGTAAATAAAATACATCTTGAATAACTGGACAATAATCTATAGATGTAGACATATATTTTTAGACTTATGAATACAGATGAAAGAAAAGAGGAATGCAAATGTTAAGCATCGATACAAATGAAATGATAAGAGTTAACCTAGTGCTGTGAGGGGGGTATGAATACTCATGACAAAATATTTTTGAAATTGTATGCGACCGTGGAAAGCCAGAAGCCGTTGAAGGCTCATGGGTCGCTAAAGACCTAGATGCATGTTAACATACCCTTATGATTTTTAATCATTAAGATAAAGAAGAAATGTAGTAAGAAAAGGGATAAAAAGAATACGGTGAAAATAGATAAAAAGAAATTGCATAAGAGCGAGATATATCGACAAGGATATTGAAGCTACCAGGAATAATGTGAACGATAAGTTACTGATTACATATGTATTGTATCCAATTTATTGTATCCTGCACATGAACATATATAAATATATGCATATTGTCACTAATGTTTATTGTTTCCATGGACAGTACTTAAAGAGGTATGCTCCTCACTTAGTCATATTTTTATTACGAAGTCCATCTTCTATTTTGTGTAGGTAATTGAAGCGACCGTAAGTGCGTAAAGGTTGGCTAGGTTAACTGTGGATGAACAAAAAAGACTCACAGTAGAATGCCCGAAGGTATGAGTTTTAAATTATGTGTTTAATTTGTACTCATGCATAGATAATTATGTTATATATGTTGCAACGAATGATTGGCAAACAGATATAGTATTTTTGTGGGGTCTGAATTGGGGCTTCACATCCACTGAACCTTAATTCTGCCGCCTCGTGTTCTTCCGTTTCCGCTAGTGCGGATTCTGCCTGATTTCGCGATCCAGCTGTGCGGCTGCTCTAACGAGTCTATTTTTGCTTCCAGCAATGCTTCTGCTCGATCATGCGTCACCAACACCGCCTTCGCTTCGGCCCCGCCTCGCTGTTCTTGATCTTCATCCCCGCCGACTGCTCCAGCCATTCCAGCGCCGCCTACTGCTTCCAGCAGCATTTTCGCGGAGTCAAGTGCCGTCAACCCCCGTCAACGCCTTCTCCACCCTGCTACGCTTCTGACCTACTCCTTCCAACCATTCCTGGCATTTACATCGACATCCAACGACCCTCCAGCTTCTTCACCTGCTTTCCGGAGGCCCTCCTGCGGGCTTCCAGTGGCCGCTTCTCCTCCTCGCCGTCTTCCGCCGTGTCGGGCCGCCTCCTATAGCTATTGCAGCCTTCCGAAACTCCTCGCCGCTACACCTAGTCTCTGCTTCATGCACACGAATTGAGAAATGACCCTCCACGCCGAGGAGAACACCTCCACCACTGCCATGTCGGGCTCTCATCGCATGGATCACATCGAAGCCCAGCTGACGGAGCTCACTCTCCTCCTTCAAGGACTTATCACAATAGTTAAATCGCCCTCCGGCCCCTCCTCCACCGCCACCAATCCAAACCGTTCCCGACCACGTGGGGGTTTTGCACCCCGCGTCGGACATTTTCCTGGCCCATCTCCATCGGATTGAGATTCTTGTATTCGATGGCACCGACCCTCTCGGCTGGATCGCCCGCGCCAAGCAATTCTTCGACCTGCAGTCCATCCCCGCCAACCAGAAAGTCCCCCTCGCCACTCTCTATATGGAGGGCTCTGCACTTCATTGGGTGTGTTGGATCCGCCAACAGGTACCTGACATTCCCTGGCCCATATTGAAGGAGGAACTTCTCCGACAGTGTGATAGCCACCAGACGGGTAATGGCTTTGAGCGCCTCAGCTTCATCCGCCAGTCTGACTCCGTTTCTACCTACATCGACGAATTCATCATGGCCGCTACGCATGTTCCCGGCCTGTCCCCTGGCCACTACTTGGGTTATTTTCTTGCGGGTCTGCACCCCCACCTACGTGTGTGCCTTCGGGTCCACAACCCGACTATTCTTTCCCGCGCAATGGAGCAAACTCGATATTTCAACAAGAAACTCTACCCAGCTCCACCATCCTCCTTGACCCGTCCGCCCCAACCGCCACGACCATTACCGACACCTCTTCCGCATGTGGACCCTCTGCCCCCACATGGGCCCCAGCTACTGATTTCGCCTCCGCAGCCACCAACTCCACTTCCGTATGCCCCCCAACGGCCCCATCGTCTGTCTTACCAACAACAAGTCGAGCTTTGTTGCATGGGCCTCTGCTTTCGTTGAGAGCAACTCTTCTCGCTCACCCACATCTGATCTCTCAGGAATCTATGTGTGTTGTTGGGATATGAAGATGCTGATCCGGACTCCCGGGAATTGGATCCGCTGACGCTTTCTGACGACCCCGTCGACCCTCGACCTTGAGGAGTGTCGTTTTTCGGGCGGAGAGTGTTGATACGAGGCGGGCCACCACATGCTGATATTAGTCTATGTATCCCATGGGCATTATTGCACTTTGTTTTTCTCTACTCGCTTATATATAGGAGTGGTAGTATTTTTAGATGGGCATGCTTTTATAGTGTTAGGTTTTGGATCTCTTGGAGAGTGGAGTGTTAAGGTGAACTCAACCTCCGGATGTTTGGCGAGAACTTATTTCTCGATTTTATCTTTATGTTGTTTAATTGAATGCAATTTCATCCTTCGATCTCGATACGACTGTAGTGTATCAAGACATTCATGCATCCATTTCCAACCCCTAATGCAGCCGACGAGACGCCACTACACCCAAGACATATAGATGCTCGCCTCGACGCCTTCGAACGTCGCTTCAATGAATAATCCAGTACCTAACCTCGATGCAAGCGATTCTCCAGTGCTTAGGCTCGTGAGGCTCGACTAGACAACCAATTCACTAGACTGCTACCTCTGGATGACTCGTTCTCTTTCATTGGGCAACTGGCCAGCTCTACGACGACTCATTTGCTAGCCGCGCTTGCCATGGAACATGAACCACGTACTCTCGAAGTAACCCATTACAATGGGATCGACCCTCTTGGGGTGATTACAAAGGCAGAACAATTCTTTGACATCCAGAGCACTCCGAACACGTAGAAGGTTTCATTGATACTCCTTGCCATGGAAGACTCCACCTTGCATTGGGTTGGATGGCTCTGTCAGACACCTCGCTTCTCTTGTAGACCGGCTTCAAGCAAGCATTGGTCAAGCACTCTGATTGTTGCTACTCGGGCAATGCCACAGAAATTCTATGTGCCCTTCGCACACTTGTTCGATGGATCAGTATATTGACGAGTTCATCGAGCGCATCAACCACATTGTCGGTCTTCCTCCTAATCACAACATGGGTTTCTTCCTTCAGAGTCTCCAACCCGACATTCGCTTGTGATTTCGTACTTATCATCCCCATGATCTTACTGACGCTATAGAGGTCACCCACTTGGTAGAGGAGGATTTCTCGGTCTGGGCGATGGACCGGCCTCTTTTCCCCTCGACTGCACCAAGCTCCTCGACTCGCTCCACGCTCATTCCTCTTTCCCCCCCCCCATAGCTTTCCGCGTAGAATCTGCCACCCACGACCACGTTCCCTCCCAAATGCGCCCTTCACCCTCGACCCTCACGACCATCTACCCCCAACCGCCTCTCAACACATGAGTATAATGATATGCACAATAAGGTTTGTGCTTTCGCTGCAAGTTACCCAACTCTTTCACACACGACTGCTCGCTTCAGCAACTGTGGGTTCTTATGTGTGACTATGTGAAAGAAGTTACGACTACTGATTTCGCCGCCCTTATCCTTGATGATGCCCTACAGGTGGACCAGGCGACATCCTCCTTTCATCATTTAGAGCTCTCGTGTTTTTCTATTGGGGGTATTTTGGGACCGCGCACCATGAAGCTTTAGGGACTTCTGTCGTGCACATCAATGGTGACTATGATTGATAGGGGTGCTAGCCACAATTTCGTCTCCCACGACTTGGTGCCTCATTTGTGGCTGCCCACCGCCCCGACGACGAGGTTCTTTGTTTACACATGTGATGGTCGTCGCTCTCCGACTAGTGGCCTCTGTCGCGGCCTCCTGTTGTAGTTGGGTGATTATCGCACCTTCACTGACTTTACGTCTTTCCTTTGGGCGGAGTAGATGCTATCCTCGGCATTACGTGGGTACATGCATTGGGCGACGTCAATCACTACTACGCCTCTATGAGGTGAGTACCCTACAGAGTGAGGTGGAGGCCAACCCGACTTTTCGGGCTATCTTGGACAGTTTACAAGTGGATTCCACCGCATACCAACCGTATATCCTCGTTAGGAGTCAGTTGTTCTATTGGGGCCGATTGGCCCTCTCTTCTTTGCCGATTAGTATTATGTGTCTCCTCGCAGAGTTCTACACTACTCCGTCAGCAAGCCATATAAAAGCGTTCCACACTTACCGTCACCTCGCGGCCGCGCTATATTGGTGAAGGGTGATGCGACACGTGGAGCAATTTGTCGCGACTTGCCCTGTCTGCCAGTGTTAAGAATGAGGCCACTTTCCTTGGAGGTCTTCTACATCCCTTACCTGTACCTGATATATTTTGGGATGACCTGACGATTAATTTTATTACGCGCCTCCCGCGCTCCTCCGATTACGACTGCATCTTTGTGGTAGTGGACCACCTGTTAAAGTATGACCATTTTATACCCTTGCGGCAGCCCTCCACGACACTCGTGGTGGACGAGGCATTTTCTCCTACGTGGTCTGACTGCATGACTTCCCTCGTTCGATTACCAGCGATCGTGAACCAGTTTTTATGACACCTTATGGCAGGAGTTATTAAAACTTGATGGACGTAGCTACGGATAAGCTCTGCCTACCATCTCCAAACGAACGGGCAGTCTGAGATCCCAAACCAATGTTTGGAGACTTACCTGCGTTGTTTTACCTCCGACTGACCGTGCGATTCGAGCAAATGTTTTGGTACTACAACACCTCTTTCCACTATTCAGTAGGCATGACACCATTACAAGTTCGTTCACAACCGACGCCCGCCCACCTTGATTCAACATCTACCAGGGGAATGCCATGTTGAGGCGATGCACTCAACTGCTGGATAGAGATGAAATACACAAGGTCTTGAAAACCCATCTTTGCAGCGCACAACAGAAGATGCTTTACTGAGAAAACAAGCGATGCCGCAACATCCAGTTCCAAATGGGGATGTGGTCTTTGTCAAGCTCTAGTCATGCCATCAAACTTCAGTGATAAACTGTCTCCATCCCAAGTTGTCCGTCCGCCTATACATCCCATTTACGGTGATCGCTCGCATCAACAAAGTGGCCTACCCCCTTCACCTAAGCTACAAGATAAATATATATGTAAAATCATTTGGTAGGTCATATTCATCTTGTTGTCCACATCTTCTAGCTCAAGAAGATGGTGGGCGATGACACCGTCATGAAGACCTTATCTTTGGATATCGCATTGGACGGCTCCATCGTCTATTTTCCAATAGCAATTTTGGCCCAAAAACCCGTCACGGTGGATTATCGGGTTCGCGAGCAAGTGTTGGTGGCGTGGAGGCAATGTCCTAAATCTAATAGGACTTGGTGGAATCGTGACGACTTCCACACCTAGTTTCCTGAGTATTTCCCTGAGGGCAAGAAATTTTTTCCAGGTTTGCTATTGTTACGGACTTGGACGACACAAAGCGTGAAGGTGCATTGACATGGCAAATCTACTCCAGGAGAAAGGGGCCTGCGACCGTGACACAGACATGATTTTATTATGACCCGAGAAGGGTGTTAGTTCATTAAGTTGTATCTTTAATTTTTGTTTGAGTATTTACGCTTATGTCACCATGATGAGTTCTAATAACCCAGCTCTCTTGTATCATGGTATCTGGTATTATCTTGAATTGAAATTAGAGCCTAGAGCTAGACAAAAGTGTTTGTCCCTTGGATTCTGTTCCTTCCCCTCAATCTTCTTGTTCTAGAGCTGTGAAACCCTAAGGGGTAACACACTACAATAACCGATTAGTATGCTAGCTTGCAATTAGTGAAGTTGTGTCTACAACCCATAGTTTTTTGTACCCCCTACTATAAAAAGGGGAGTAGGGCTATTGATACCTTGCATCTTTGGAGTCTTGGTTTAAAATCTCGCTTGGAGAGGAGTCTTCGAGAGAATCCGCCCTCAAGAGCGTGATGCGAGTATACCTCAAGATTGTATCCCTCTTACATTTTATTGCATTCTGATTTGGCACTCCCACATGTCCAGGACTATTATTTCTTGCGTATTCATGTAAAATTATGCAGTGTTTGCATTGAGAGGAAACTTTTTTTTAATCAAGAATAGGCATCTAACTTAGTGCCATCAATCTTGCCCTCAATAGCTTCAATTCGGAAATATCAATATCATCAGTATCTCATCATAGTATTATATCTTACCCCAACTTTATTTTACCAATTTAAAAGAAGATAACAATTACTTATTATGCAGATAGCTGAAGGAAAGAAGCTTAATTATTCATAATTGTTATTTTCTGGTACCATCTTGGGAGTTGTAAATGCACTTTCTAATTTCTTCTGTAAATGTTTTGGGAAAATTTAAGACATACATATGCTAGTTTTCCGTACCTTGCTGTTTCCTCTTTAACAATCTTCATGGGCTGCTTATCAAGTAATGCAAATAACTCTCCACCACGACAAAAGTCTGTGATCAAACAAACGTGTGTTGTAGTCTGAGGAACGAAGGTGGAATTAGTACATATTATTATATGAAAACCTGAGACCTTTATTCAAAAAAATTGGTTGCAATACTTGCCCAGGAGGCCAAAAACTTTGTGGCATGAAAAAAGAAATTTCCCATTAGTGTCTAGTGATCTCCCCTTCGATCTTAATTTAACTTCTTATGGTAGAATCTTGGACATCCGTGGTGATTTAGCATTTTTTTAGTCATTTTTATGGTTCCTTATATGCAGATTACCATAATTGTTTGATGTACTTTGTTTTATAATTCTGCTTCTATTTATTCTGATAAGTTTTAAATTGCTCTCTGGCACATATATCCCATGCACTTAGCATGATGCAAATATACAAAATAATAATGTAATTAACCTGAAAAGAAGTGTATAATGTTGGAAGGAAAGGATGGTCCAGTAATGAGTAAATCTCCCTCTCCATGCATGCTCGGTGCACCTGTAGAAGTGGCATTGTAGGAGAGTAATCATTCTCATAACTGTAGAAGTGGCATTGTAGGAGAGTAATCATTCTCATAACTATAGAAGTGGCATTGCAAGAGTAATCATTCTCATAACTTTGTCGTAGTTTGCATAATCATAAATGTTCATGTTTACTAGTATATTAAGGAATTTTTCTGTTAAGGGCAAAAAGGAAGAATTTGTTGTGTGGGATCCTTTTCATTCGGCTATAAGTTTGAAAATTGAAGCTGTGAAACTGTACCCTTCACTGACAACTTAGAATCAATCTATGAAATTTTAGCTTAGAACCTTATTGCGGTTCATCATTAATGCTTTGTCCATTGCCTTCATAGCAAATAGCTCGTTAGTGCCTGCCAGTTCCACTAGATGTACGCTGCAACAAACAACAAGAGAACCTTATTAAATCACATGTTGACATAAAACTGCAGCAACTTTGTTGAATTTACATTTGAATATTTTATCCGAGAAAATGACATAATATATTTGATTGTGATGCGGGTCGCCGATTGTGAGCGAGTCCATGGCCGTGAGGGGGTGTTGGATCTGCGAGGGGCGGCCGGACCTTTGGCGGAGGTGGGGGTGCAGCTACTGGAGGCGGCCGTTTGTCGCGTGCGGGAAGGCGGGCTGCGACGGAGGGAGGGATTGCGCGGAGTCGCGATTGGTGGGTGCGTACGCGGGCGGCAGGTAGGGAACCGTGAGATAGACATAGAGATTTAGAGAGAGAGAATGAGAATTAGATAATAGCTTCCTTTCTTTCACTTGGCCCCAGCCGACCCTAATAAGAGTTACAAAGAGTACCCAAAATGTCCCCTCCTTGGGCTTAGACACGGAGGATCAAATACACATAATAAAGATAGAAACTAGATAACATGACCCGATGCGGGACCATAACATCCCCACCCCGCCCGACGACAAGCTTGCCCTCAAGCTTGTTCTGTGGTGGCGGAGGTCGTTGGGTCTCCTGTGTCCGTGTCAGCATCTCGTTCTGCAGAAGGGTCGTCCAACTCCAACCAAAAGAGGTGCTTGCAGTAATGTTCGCGGAAATGTGGCTCGTCGCAGTTGTAACAGAGTCCCTTGGCACAGCAGTCGGTTATCTCCTGTGCAGACAGTCGGGGGATGGTGGGTGGACCGTCGACATTGCGGTCCTGAGCTATGTGGCTGTCTGTGGGTGATGAAAGAGGGCGAGGGATTCGGTTGGGCCCCCCGTTGTGTAGGCGATGGAGATGAGAGCGATTCAAGAACAGATGTTTCTCTCAGATGCGATCCAAGCTCATGGCAGTCGTCAGATCTGCGGGGGCTTGAAATTCCACATCCATGCGGAGGCGCTCATGGAGTCCCGCCGTGAATATGGGCACCTGCTGGATAGGAAGAACTGAGGAAATCCGGGCCAGGTGGACTTGAAACTGTTTGAGGTACTCATCGATTGGGCCGGTCTGTCGAAGAGAAATGAGATCAACCAAGTGATTGTTGCGGAGGGGTGGGCCGAAACGGAAGTTGCAGTTGAATTTGAAATCCTTCCATGATAGGAGTGGTTTCTCCCATTGCAGTTGGGAAAACTAAAGTTGGGATGAGCCCATCAGATAGAAATAAGCGACATTGAGCTATTCTTCCCAAGGGGTTCACTGATTGACAAAGTACTGCTCACAACGAGAGAGCCAGACCAAGGGGTCTTCGTGGCCGTCGAAGATCGGAAAGTCCATCCGCATGTATCGTGGCACACTGTTGCCCTCGTGTCTTGGAGGTAAATATTCTGGCGGGGTTCGCAGGATTGACACATCATTGGAGGAGCCCGATGCCGGTTGGACTGGTCGGTTAGCCGCTAGTTGGGCAGTGACGGCGCTGATGAGTGCGGTGTTGTTATCCGCTAGGAGCTTTGCGAGTGACTCAAAAATTTGATATAGGGTGGGCGGTTCGTCCATGACCGGAGGAGAAAATAGAGGGCTGTCGGCGCCGGAGGGGTTGGAGGACGGAAGGATCAGTGGAGGAAGTAGCCTGGTAGAGGCCGCGAGCAAGGAGCGCCCATCGATGGAGGATCCGAGTAGAATGGGCGATGGATGAGGACCGGAGGAAAGCGGCCGAGGAAGGGCCAATCGGGCGGAGCTACTGGGGGGTCGACACACATCGGGGAAGGCGGGATTGGCTACAGCGGACGAAGAGGGGGCGAGATCTGCAGTTGCAACGGTAGGGAGGAGAGTTCCCTCTGATACCAGGTTGATGTGGGTCGTCGATTGTGAGCGAGTCCACGGCCATGAGGGGGCATTGGATCTGTGAGGGGCGGCTGGACCTATGACGGAGGCGGGCGGTGCAGCTACTGGAGGCGGCCAGTTGTTACGTGCGAGAAGGTGGGCTACGACGAAGGGAGGGATCGCGTGAAGTTGCGATTGGCTGGTGCGTACGCGGGCGGCTAGGGCGTCGGGTAGGGAACCGTGAGATAGAGAGAATTTGAGAATTAGATAATAGCTTCCTTTCTTTCACGTGGCCCCAGCTGGCCCTAATAAGAGTTACAAAGAGTTCCCAAAATGCCCCATCCTTGAGCTTAGACACGGAGGATCAAATGCGCGTATTAAAGATAGAAACTAGATAACACGACCTGATGCGGGACCGTAACAGATTGCTTGCCAATGATGGATTATTAGCATTATCTTGTGTAAATGATGATTGTAGTTTACAAGCCTTGCAAAGACTGATTATCTGCATTATCTTGTATGATAGATGATTGTAGTTTACAAGCCTACCAAATGGTTTTACATATATATTTATCTTGTAGCTTAGAAGTACTTTTGAATCTGCATGCAAAATTTAATGCAACTAAAGCCATGCAATAACTTGTACCAAAACGATTCTCTTAAAATATTGTTAAACAGCTAATTTGGAATTCAGTGAGAAAAAATGGACAAAGGTTCTTAAATATGGCCCAATTTATTGGGATATGAATAATGATGAATATAAATAAAAACGATGAAACAGAAACACTCGTAGCGGAGTATTCATGTCCGGTACTTTTTAGGTGCTCTAAACTCTTGAATATTGTATTGGATATGACACTTTACATTTTCATTTCAAAAGTTTGAAGTGAATTTAGATTCTATCTAGGACTTACACTATGTATTAAAATTTCCAAAACATCGTAATACATCTCAATTGTAGACAATTGCGAAAAGGTTATTGATGATGTGAGGTGGTGTGTGGGGGTTGGGAGTTGGGGGGTTTTTGAACAGTGGAGATGACACATGGTGGTATGGGTTAGAGAATGTTAGGGAAAAGTATGTAAAAGCCCGAAGAAATGTGGCACAATTATAAGCCCATTTATTTTTCTTGTTTGTCCCACATTGTTAGTTTTGAGACTCTTCTCTCTCTTTCTTTATATATATTTGTACACATACTTGAAGTTTAGGTATATACAAGCGGTCCATAAGTTTTGGCTCCATACTTTTCTACGTGGTATCAGAGCCAAACTTATCCTTCCCGCGATTAAACATTTTTTTGACCACCTGCTTGCTTTACTTCCTCTAACCCCCCCCCCCTGCGGTTATGTTTTTCCTAACCGCCTAGCTGGCTCTCACCTCTCAACTCGAAAGGGGCCATGGTCTCCTCCTTTTTTAGCCGCATCTCCTTCTCTCCCATAGCTTCCACCTTTTTTTCTCCTCTCCCTTGGCTTTTATAATTCCCAGTCTCCTGACCAGTGGGTCCCTCCTGTTTTTCTCTTCCCGCACGACCTCGTTTGCTCGTCGTTGTCTCCGTTGTTCGTGCTTGCAGTCTGTTCGAGGTCTGTTCGCGGCCTGCTTGCGGACTGCTTGCTGCTCTCTACCTGCGGCCTTGTTTGCTCCCCGCTGAATTCTTCCTGTGGTCTGCTCGCCGAGGCTACTCCTCTCTGTTTAGCTTGCGATCTGCTCGCCGTTGTCGCCTACGGTTTGCTTGCTGCTCTCCTTTCTATCCACTGAAGACCGCAGATTCCTCGTTATTGCTTATCTTGTTGAGCCTTGCTACTGCGGACTTGACTGCGTGCTCTTCTGTTTGTCGCTAGTCTTCTGTCTGCGGCCTGCCGTGTCTTAGCCGCCTGGGTTGCAGTTTACTAGTCGCTTGCCGCTGCCTGCTTGCCTGTCTTGCGGTCTTCTCTTGCCGCTTTTCTCTGTTCGCCTACCGCTGCTTGCAACCGGGCCGGCCTTGCCTTGTTGGCTTCTTTTCGCCTGGTGTTGTTTGCCTCTTCTCTTCATCGTTGCGGATTCGCTTACTCGCCGGTCGCTGCTTCTCTACTGTTCGCGACTTCTCTGCTGGTAGCTTCTTGCTGCTCCTCTGTTCGCCAAAGATGTTCGACTGTTCCTGCTAGTCTTGCTCGCGGCTAGTCTTGCTCGCGGATAGTCTTGCTCTTGGCCGCTGCGGCTCCGGGCTGCTCCAGGTTGCCCTCTTCTTGCTCCAGGATTCTGATGCTTCCCTTCTATCCGTACACTGCAGTTTTTTCTCTACCAGGCTGGCCCTTGTCCGACGGTCGTCCATGCTTCATACAGTGTTCACGTTGACATTGCCGCCCTGCGCACTCAACTACATCTACTTCAAGAGCTACCTTGTCGTTCATCTGGATCTGTTGTGTTTATCTCTGATGAGGGTATTTCTTGCCTTGCCCACGGTTCCTCCTGGATTTTGGATTTCGGGGCAACACATCATCTTACCCCAACAAAACCTTTAAGATATTTGATCTCTGCGTATCCCAAGTTCATTACTGTAGCCCGGTTCTTCATGTTTCGGGCTCTCCTTTCAATCTCCTCTCTATTAGCCGGCTTATACAAGATCTTGATTGTTGTGTGACTTTCTCTTCTACCTCTTGTGTTGTGCAGGATTGTCGGACGCAGACTGTTATTGGTAGGGGACAAATGGTTAATGGCCTTTACATTTTGGACCACCACCCCACAATTCTCTCCACCATTAGTTCTGTCGATTGACATCGGCGTCTTGGGAACCCCCCTCTTCGCATCCTCTACAAGGCTCTTCCAGACATGTCCCTCACTGAATTCACCTGCGATTCTTGCATTTACGGCAAACACCATCGCTCTACCTTTTCACCGCATTGTACTCGGAGTGGTGCTCCTCTTGCTTTAGTTCATTCTGATATTTGGGGACCCTATAAAACTGCGAACGTTTCTGGTTATCGCTACTTCGTTACCTTCATTGGCAATTACTCTCATGTCACATGGTTATATTTTCTTCATGATCGATCTAAATTGCCTACTGTCTTTCGTGTCTTTATCCTTCTAACTCGCAACCAATTTTCCACTACAATTAAAACTCTTCGCGCCGATAATGCTCGTGAATACACAGGTCATGGGTTTACTGACTTGTGTACTGAGTTCGACATCATCCATCAAACCTCCCGTGTCTATACCCCTCAACAAAATGGTGTCGTTGAATACAAGAATCGTCATCTTCTGGAGGTTGCTCGCACCCTTATGTTTCATATGAATGTTCCCACAATATGCTGGAATTTTGCGATTTCTACGGTCTGCCACCTCATTAACCGCTTGCCCTCCTCTATTCTCAATTTTCAAACTCTTTTTTCCCTTTTTTCCCTCCACACCCCCATTTGCAGTCACTTGTGTTTTCAGTTGTGTTTGTTATGTTCACTGAAAGTCTTTGTTTTCAAGGTAGCTTGCAACCTAGAGGAGGGGGGGTGAATAGGTTTGTTGGTATCTTGTGACTTTCTTTAAGTTTCTTCTTTAAGTGCTTAGTGTGTTAGCAGTTATCAGCTTTCAAGAACCTGCAATAAAGAAACAACACAGAAAAACACACACAGAATATATAGTGGTTCCCCAGATTATGAGTACGTCCACTCTTCTCTCACCTTTCTAACTTTCAATTAGACAAGGAACTTCTCCAAAACTCAGCTCAAAAAGCTTACACCTCAGATCCCTCAGGATCTCTCAGTCTCCTTCAAGACTTACAACTCAGGCACTAAGCCCTACAACTTAGTGATCAACTGATCACCTACCTCAGGCCAAAGGCCCTATCACTCAGGCTGGGAGGACAATCCTACCTCAGAGAAAACTTGCTCCTATCTCAGAGAGAATGACTCTCCTACAGCTCAGGCACAAAGGCCCTACCTCAGATCCAAAGGATCCTACAGCTCAGGCACAAGTGCCCTACAACTCAGAGAGAATGACTCTCCTACCTCAGGCTCAAAAGCCCTACAGCTCAGTGATCAAATGATCACCTACCTCAGATCCAAGATGGATCCTACACTCAGAGAGTATAACTCTCCTATAGCTCAGGCAAATTTGCCCTACCTCAGGCTCAAGAGTCCTACAGCTCAGATCCAAAAGGATCCTACAGAAATACAGTGGTTTTAATTAATTTGACACAGAGAAATTTCTCTGTGTCAACTCCTAGAGCTGAGTTATCTCAGCTCTTAGAGCTGAGTTATCTCAGCTCTATCTGTCTTCACAGCAGCAGGAAGATGTTCTTCAATAAAAGGCTGCCTCTGCTGGAAGTAACTCAGAATGTTGTTCTTGAACTTGCTGTAGAAGACTGAAGATCTGTTATGTCTTGAGTTCTTCAAACAGCTAACTGAACCTGCAGAAGACTGAAGACTCTCCTCTCTTTCTTTATCAGAAGTATTTCTGATCTTGCTGTAACAAAAGAGAATGCTACATCTAACTGAACTTTTTGTTCTGCTGGATGACTTCAAGCTTTTTCTCGGCAGTAATGGTGAGGAAGATGAAGTCCAGCCGCTCTTTTTTTTTTTGAATAAAACCCTAAAAGTTGCGTTCAACATCCAGAAGTTGTTCCTTTTATCTTCCGCCGATTAACGGCTCCAAGAAGCTGTGGGGACCACCTGCAGACAATTGCATCTTGCTTTAACGGAAGAAGACGTACAGTAGACTTCCGGCAGTGTTTGTCGTGTTCTGTAGCTTTCCCGCACTTAATTTGAACTCCGTTGACTTGTTGACTTTGCTGACGTCACCATCTGTGAACTTAGCTAAAATCAAACATCTTTAATATAAGCGTTGAGTAAGCTTCACTCAACACCAAAATACTTAGACAGATTTCTGTCATTAGGCGTTGAGTGAGCAACCTTCACTCAACGCCAAAACACTTAGAAAAAGTTCTCTATCATTAGGCGTTGAGTGAGCAACCTTCACTCAATGCCAAAACATTTAGAAAAGTTTTGTCATCAGGCGTTGAGTGAGCAACCTTCACTCAACGCTAAAACACTTAGAAAAGTTTTCTGTCTCTAGACGTTGAGTGATTGAGCTTCACTCAACGCCAAACTGTTTAACTAGAGTTCTGTCACTTGGCGTTGAGTGAGTAAGCTTCACTCAACGCCATAACGCTTAGATTTGATTTTAGTCACTTGGCATTGAGTGAGTAAGCTTCACTCAACGCCAAACTACTTAACAGATTTCCTTCTGTTACCAGGCGTTGAGTGAGCAGTCTTCACTCAACGCATTTGGACTTAGCCAAATTTCTGTGAAATCACGGTCTCTGACTGACTAAGGTTCAGTCAACGCTTTTTTATCACATGACGTTGAATGAGTAAGCTTCACTCAACGCCTGTGGACAGTCAAATATCTACACAGATTTTATGTGGCGTTGACTGTCTGAGCTATACTCAACGATTTATCTTTTTTTGTAGGAAGGACCGATTCGTCGCACGCTCTTGCTTTGACCCTCCACGCGGAAGAAAGCCTAAGGTTGCTTTGCCCTAATAAATTATTATGTCTTGCTTTGAATTATTTGCGTGGAATTTTATTATTTATTATCTAATTTAAAATCTCACCGTCGGATTTACATGACATGTAGGGTTAGCGTAACGTTTATCTGCCGCCTATAGATTCGTCCTACATTACCAGGTGGCACTGTTTGTGAGAACACAGTGAGCCAATGGAGTTATTGATGGGTTGATATGGGCTTGTGTGACTTTAAGTGGATGTTGTGCTGTCCAATTATGGGTGCAGTAGTAACCAATGAATAGTGAAATTTGGTGGAGGTATTAATTTGTAGTTAGGAGTTTGGACTAGGTGATACAAGTTGCAGCTGGCTATATGTGGTGGTCAATGGGGAGTGTGTATGGGCTTCATAAAGTTGTAGGCAGTGTGACGTATGGAGTATCACGAGTGGTCTGCGACGCGAAAGTCGAAACACAAGAGAGGGTAATGAAAAGCTCTCGTGGGGCAGAATGGTACATCGTTGAACAATAGAGCATTGATTATGTGCAATATGGACCTGTGATTGAAGCATGGTGTTTCACTGAAGCGAAAGAGCGTGGTAAGAAGTGAAAGCGGGCGCATCAAGGTAGGAGAAGGTGGGCCCGCTGCAGCTGACAACATATACTTTTGTGGTTGCCGGACTCCGAATCATGGAGGCCTGGTCGACGATGTCAACTGAGGCTCTGTTTGTTTGGGCGTTTCGCTGCTCCGTTTTGGACAAACGCTGCTGGAAGGAGGGTAGACAAATGAACCTCCGACGGCATTTGCTCCGTTTCCACCCCCCTCCCCCTCCTTGAGAAACGCCCCAAAAAGCTCCATTTGGAGCAGTCACCTCCCCCCTCCGATTCGAACACTCTGTTTCCACCCGCCCGATCGACCCGCCACCGCCGAACCAAATGAAGCCTGAGTGAAGTGTCCTATTGACATAATTAGAAATATGTGAAGGGGGCAATTATTCTGGTTTGTGCGTGCTAGAGCTAAAGCATTTTCTTGTAACAACTAGTCAGATAGAGTGAGAGTGGCTGTCATTGGGTTGAGTCCGAGCACATGCATGTTGTTGGTTATCAGGGCTTGTGAGATTTGGAAGTCCGCAATTATGACATGAGGGTAAGTTGCTTTTGTCAAAGGTAGTTGTGGGATGAACTTGCCAGTTACGCCATTGGGGGTCGCTTGGGTTTGGTTTGCTATTGAAAACTGGGTCGACGAAGTTGCTAGAGAGGAGGCCAAAAGAGAGGGACTACAATAGAGAGGCTGTCTTGGGGATTCATGGAATGATGGTGGAGGTGTTTGGGGTCGTGGGCTTGGAGTAGTGAAGGGTGTCAGAGTGAAAGTAGAGCATGCCACTATGAGCAGAGGAAAGATGGCGTTGAGGAAAGCTGTGTGTGGAAGATGTGGTTGTTGATGTCACACAAGAGGTGTTTGATAGCGATGAAGTGTCCATGTGATTGAAAATTGCATGCATGGAGGTGACAGTTTGATGCATCTTTACTATGGGAGTGGGGGATGTGACATATAATCCAAGGAAGGAGCTGTAATTTGGTGGAGTGGTTAGGACTGATCAGACCATTTGATGGGAACACGACATTTGAGAAGTAAGAAGAGAGGAATACATTAAGAACACAAAAAGATTACGGCTCGAGAGGCATGCTCTGAGGTAATGCTAAAATATTGTATAAATAGCAATTTATTATTTAACATCTAATATGAATAATGAGTGAAAGAACAAGCAATACCTTCCAGTATCCCCACATCCCAAAGGCTTTATTGGCTTGAAGTGCTTCAAAGTGATTTGCTCACCTTCTTTTCCAGCTATCTACAAATATTTGAAAATACAAGATCATTGCTAGATATCAGCAAGAATTGAGTACTAGGTAGCAAGGTTTCTTCCTCCTATTTTTATCTACTTAATTTGAAAGATACAAGCACTTGTTGTAAAGAGTAAGTTCACTAGATTCGTCCAATTCATGATTATCTTTTCTTTTTACTGTTCTGGTTCATGAAATAGTTACTCAAGCCTTTCAAAACTTCAGAAACTACAAAAAAGTATGTAAGTGTTTTAAAATTTACATCTCTTGATAAAGAAGAAATTTCAACTCATTTGGAGTATGGTAGAGCTTGTTAAGGGTTTTTTCTTTTTCCTACAGACTCTCCAGGATTATTTAGCTAGCTGATTTTTATATGATTAATATCCAAAACATTCAGAAAACCCAATAGTTGACCAGTGAATAATTAAGGGCTATGTAGCATGGGGACGGAACGGAAACAGGATACGAGATATGATACAAAACGAATATAAGAAATTTGATTTAAAAAAACAAGGATACGGGAAACATTTTTAATTTTTTTAAAATATGTATTAATTAATATAAAAAATCAGACAAATAAATTAAGTGTACACATCTTGAATTGTAATGAAAAATAATTTAATAAGACTACAACATTGACCATACATATGAAAACCAGGACTTCAAACTTATATTATACATCATTGACATTTCATATAATGCTATAAATAACATTTCATCAGCCATGCTATGTTGATCAAACACTTAAATCCTTTGCAAAAGTATTAACACTATAATGAAAAAGAAAACTTATTTATTAGGAAATTTAACACAGTAAATGAAACAAATAGAACATTGTAGATGATTCCTACCACAACAATGAATGAAGATATCAGTTAATTATTTTAAAAACCATGGTTCCACTTCAAATAACAGGACAAGTGCAGAAGGAACATCTCAACAAAATGATATGAAGTCAAAACTCACATAAGTCTAACAAATGAATTAAGATGGATAAGTGCAAAGATATCAAATAAAACATTGTAGTTTTAATAGACTAAAAAACTGAAATGAAAAAGAAGAAGAAGAGGAAGAAGAAGAACAAGAAATAAAATGCAAAAGGAAAAATAAGGGTTTCAGGGAAGTCGAACTCACCCGAGAGGAGGTTTCAATAGAGGAGAACTCTTCGATGAGCGCACAAAGAGCAGCAAGAGAGGAGAGGAGAGGTTCGACAGGCTTTCGACGCTGAGCGGGGAAAGCTGGGACAGGCTTCGACTGTGGGGTCAGCGAAGAATGACGCAAAGCTACGAGGGTCAGGGGAGAACGACGCAGAGCTTCGGCTGCGGGGTCGTGAGTCACGTGTGATTCGTGAACCCTAATCCTAAAACTCAAATTATATCACGCTTTAAGTGAGTGGTGACTGTCGCTTGTGACGCGTGAACGAGAAAAGCGGGAAATGTGTATCCCGCAAGCAGGATACACGTTTTCCGATTATTATTTTAATTATTTAAATATTGTGTTTCCGACGTTTCGGAAATGCATTTCCGCGCGTTTCCGCGCGTTTTCCGTAATCGATACGCATTCGAGTCGATACATGAAGCTTTTTTAAGTATCTGTGCTTCGTAGATTATGGGTGTTGTTACTAGCAAACCTGATTTGGCTTCTAACAAACTATTTGTTACGCCCCCGCAACGCTTTGCGGGGCGTCACTATGTTCAGAGGAGCAAGGACGCGTTAAACAACGGGGCTGAACCTTCCGGTTCAGCCCCCGCTCAGTGAACCGGCCGGCCGGGGGCTGAACCAGGCGGGTTCAGCCCCAATTGGAGGGGCTGGCCGGCCCCTCTATGACCGGGTATTTATATACCCGGGCGGCCCCCTTATGGGGGTTATGCAAGAATATTACAGGTATCTTCTTCCCTTCCCTCTCAAACCCTAATCCTCTCTTAGCCTCCTCAATCTCCCTTAGTTTCCCTCTCTCTCTCTCTATTGTCCTAACATTTGGTATCAGAGGAGTGCTCTTCTCCGCCATGGTGACCACTCGCACTCAAGAGGAGTCCTCACGGCTTGAAACCCTAGAGGAAAACGTTGTTGGCCTAACCGACTCGATGACGGCCATGGAAGGGCGGATGGAAGCCCGGATGGAGGAGTTGAAGGCTTTGTTGAAGGGGAAAGCGCCGACGACGGAGGATTCGGCGGGATCGGGGCCCGAAATTGCTGCGGGTGTGCGGCAGGGTGCGGAAGGGGTCGGCGGCGTGCAGATCGGGGGGCGGCCGGAGGACAGCGGCGTGCGGATCGGGGGGATCCAGCCCGGCACGGGTTGGCAGGGCGCGATTCCGCCTGGTTCAGCGGCAGCGTTTGGAGGAGCAGTAAGCTCGGCGGCGGCGTTTGGAGGAACAGCGGGCTTGATCCCGCCTGGTTCAGTGGCCGGCGGGTTCGGCGATCCTGGATCGGGCCGGGAAATGTGGAGACGGGGCTGGGAAGACCCGGCTGGGTTCCGGCGGCCACCCGAGGTTACGGGACAGCAAAGGGGAGGGCTCCTCCCTCCTCCCCGTGGGTTTGGGCCGCCAGGTGTGGCTGGCTTTGGCCAAGCATGGGGCGGTCAGCCACAACCCCCTCCTTGGGGAGCGGGCCAGCACCCAGGCTACGAAGGATTCGAGCAAGGGGATCTCGGAAGACGGGAAGGTGGTCATGGTGCAAATCGCTTGACCCCCGGATTAACTCGTATGTACTTTTCGGAGTTCGAGGGTGGTGACGCTTTGGAATGGATTCAAAAGGCCGAACTATTTTTCCAGTACCAGGAGGTTCCTGAAGGGCAGTGGGTGCAGTTAGCGTCCTTTCACTTGAAGGATGACGTTTTTCAGTGGACGCAGTGGTTCCTGCGGGGACGGGAACACATGCCGTGGGGGGAGTTTGTGGATGGCTTTACGGCCCGATTCGGGCCATTGGAGTACGAGAACTTTGAGGCCCTCCTTCAGAAGCTTCGTCAAAAAGGGTCGGTGATGGAGTACCGCACGGAGTTCGAGAAATTGGCGAATCGGGTTCAGTGGCCGGAGAGGACACTCTACAGTTGTTTCATATCAGGTCTCAAGGAGCACATTCGTGATGAGGTGCAGGCACTCATGCCTCGTTCGTTGAACCACATCATTACCTTGGCGCGCATTCAGGAGGAGCGATTCAATAGGCAGAGAGCCCGCGTTACGAGTAGGCCGCCTTCGGCCCTTGCCACTGCAGCACGACGGGAACAGCCCACGGGTAGCAAACTGACGGTGATTCGGTTATCTTGGAGTGAGTTGGCCGCTCGAAAGGAGAAGGGGCTATGTTTCAATTGCGACGAGAAGTTTGTGTCTGGCCATAAATGCCAGAAAATACAGGTCTTCATGTTGCATCAAGATGCAGACGAAGCGTCGGCTCCCGACGAGGAGTTGGAGGTGTGCTTGGATGAGACTGAGTTCGGGGTTTCTCTACATGCTCTTGAGGGGTGCGCTCCCCCGCTTACTATGCGGCTGGCGAGTTGGCCGCTCGAAAGGAGAAGGGGCTATGTTTCAATTGCGACGAGAAGTTTGTGTCTGGCCATAAATGCCAGAAAATACAGGTCTTCATGTTGCATCAAGATGCAGACGAAGCGTCGGCTCCCGACGAGGAGTTGGAGGTGTGCTTGGATGAGACTGAGTTCGGGGTTTCTCTACATGCGCTTGAGGGGTGCGCTCCCCCGCTTACTATGCGGCTGGCGGGCCGGATCGCCCAAGAGAAGGTTACTATTTTGGTGGACAGTGGAAGCACCCACAACTTTATACATCCCGACGTGGCACGGCGAGTCGGGCACGTGGTTGACAGGGAGGCTGCCTTTCATGTTATGGTGGCGGATGACAGCAAGTTGCAGTGTGAAGGGGTGCTGAAGGAAGTGGAGCTGAGGATACACGGCTATGTGGGACGGACCGACGTCTACCTGTTGCCTATTTGGGGCTCAGACATGGTGTTGGGAGTTCAGTGGTTGTGCCAGTTGCAACGGGTGACCTTCGACTGAGAGCACATGACTATGAAGTTTGTGCACGGAGAGAAACAGTTCTGCCTGCGGGGTATCGTGTCATCTCCTGTTAAGGAGGTTTCTCTTCGCAGCATGCAGCGGTTGAGCGGAGACGGACACCTTATGGCCGTTCTCCGGGAGGTCCAGACCGGCTATTCCGCCCCTTCTGAGGTACCAGTGCAGTTACAGTTACTTTTGACGGATTATGCTGATGTTTTTCAGGAGCCACGCACTTTGCCACCGCCTCGGTTCCGGGATCACCATATTCCGCTCAAGGCGGGTGCTGAGCCTACTAATGTCCGTCCATATCGCTACCCACACATTCAGAAGGCGGAGATTGAGCGCAGTGTCCGCGAGATGTTAGAGGCAGGCATCATCAGGCCGAGTACGAGTTCTTTCTCGGCCCCCATTATTCTGGTCAAGAAGAAGGACGGGTCCTGGAGATTCTGCGTGGACTACCGTGCTTTGAACGGTGCCACAGTCAAAGATAATTTTCTGATTCCTCACATCGAAGAGTTACTGGATGAGCTACATGGGGCGCAGCGGTTCACCAAGCTAGATCTTCGTTCCGGGTATTATCAGATTCTGATTGCGCAGGAGGACATCCACAAGACGGCCTTCCGGACACATGACGGCCATTATGAGTTCTTGGTTATGGCCAACGGGTTGACTGGAGGGCCCTCTACATTCCAGGCCAATATTAATGAGATTTTCCGGGATTTCCTACGGATTTTTGTCCTGATATTCTTTGATGACATTCTCATCTATAACGCTAACTGGGAGGATCATGTGGGCCATGTGGAGCAGGTCCTTGCCAGACTTCGTCAACACCATCTTTATGCCAACCGTTCTAAGTGTTCCTTCGGTCAGGAGGAGGTGGAGTACTTGGACCATTTGGTCTCGAGTCAAGGCGTCAGGGCTGACCCACGGAAGATTCAGAGCATGCAGTCCTGGCCGCGACCGGTTACAGTCCGGGCTTTGCGAGGTTTTTTGGGGCTCACGGGGTACTACAGGCGGTTTGTGCAGGATTATGGGAAGATAGCCCGGCCCTTGACTCAGCTGCTGCAGAAGGATTCCTTTTCTTGGAGTGAGGAGGCCGAGGGGGCATTTCAGTCTCTCAAACGGGCCATGACTACCACGCTCGTCCTTGCATTACCAGATTTCACGAAGGAGTTCGTTCTAGAGACGGATGCGTCGGGGGTCGGCATTGGGGCAGTTTTGATGCAGGCCGGGCGGCCGTTAGCCTTCTACAGCAAGGCTTTGGCTCCTCGCACTTTGGGCCTTTCGGCTTACGAGAAGGAGATGTTGGCGATCATCCATGCGGTGGCTGTATGACGGCCATACTTGTTGGGCCGGCAATTTAAGATCCGCACGGACCATCAGAGTTTGAAGCATTTTTTGGACCAACGGGTCTCCTCGCCTCTGCAGCAGAAATGGGTTACGAAGCTTCTTGGCTACGACTATGAGATTGTCTATCGCCGCGACAAAGATAATGTGGTCGCCGATGCTCTCTCGCCTACCAGAGGCTGCTCTCACTCATATTTCGGGACCATTGGTAGATTCCTTGGAGGACATTCAGGAGGAGGTACTGCACTCCGACACTCTACGGCCGTTGGTGGAGGCTTTACAGCGGGGAGAGACAGGCGCGGCTGGCTATCACTTATGTAATGGCTGGCTTTACTATCGGGGCCGGGTGGTTGTGCCCGCCGATTCAGCATGGAGGACAGTACTGATGCATGAGTTCCATTCTTCGCCGACGGGAGGGCATGCGGGGGTGCTCCGGACCCTTCAGAGGGCCAGAGCAAATGTCTTTTGGGCGGGCATGCGTCGGGACATTCAGCAGTTTGTTCGACAGTGTGAGATCTGCCAGAGGCAGAAATATGAGACTTCTTCTCCGGCAGGGCTGCTCGTGTCGTTGGACATTCCGCAGCTTATTTGGGACACGGTGTCCATGGACTTCATTGATGGGATGCCTAAGTCTAAAGGGAAATCGGTCATTCTGGTCGTGGTGGATAAGCTTTCCAAGTATGGCCACTTTTTGGCACTCAGACATCCGTATACTGGTGAGTCGGTGGCCGCACTCTTTGCTAGAGAGATAGTTCGACTGCATGGCCTTCCCCGCGCCATTATTTCTGATCGGGACCCCACCTTTGTTAGTGGGTTTTGGAGGGAGCTGTTCCGGTTGCAGGGTACTCGCTTACATTTCAGCACGGCGCACCACCCGCAGTCGGATGGCCAGACGGAGGTGCTCAATCGGGGTGTTGAGACATATCTTCGTTGCTTTGTGATGGATGAGCCTCGGAGTTGGCCGGAGTGGTTACATTGGGCCGAATACTATTACAATACGGCGTATCACACCGCCAGCAGGATGACGCCGTTTGAGGTGGTTTGCGGGCGGCCGCCCCCTACCTTGGGCAGTTATGAGCCAGGCAGCACAGCTCTTCCAGCGGTTGATCGGGCTCTTCTAGATCGAGATCACATGTTGGTCACTCTCCGGGAGAATCTCCGCTTGGCACAGGATCGCATGAAGACGCAGGCGGACAAGCACCGCACAGAACGGGAGTTCGCAGTTGGTGATGAAGTCTTTCTCAAACTCCAGCCGTACCGGCAGTTGTCCGTCGCTCGTCGTGGCAACCAGAAGTTGTCCCCGCGCTACTACGGCCCCTTTCGGGTCATCAGCAGGGTGGGGCCGGTAGCTTATACCTTAGCGTTACCGGAGGGTTCCCGCATCCATCCTACATTCCATGTTTCTTTGCTCAAGCGGAAGGTGGGTCCTCATGTCCAGCCAAGTACTCTCTTGCCTGACGTTACTTCTGCGGGCGAGCTACGGCCGCTCCCGGAGGCTGTTTTGCTGCTCCGCTGGAAGCACCGGGGCACGGAATACCGGCCCGAACTCTTGGTCAAATGGAAGAACCTGTCGTCAGCACATAACTCTTGGGTGGACTTCTTCGATTTCAAGGACCTCTACCCCGACTACCACCTTGCGGACAAGCTGGTTCTTGATGGGGAGGGGAATGTTACGCCCCCGCAACGCTTTGCGGGGCGTCATTATGTTCGGAGGAGCAAGGACGCGTTAAACAACGGGGCTGAACCTTCCGGTTCAGCCCCCGTTCAGTGAACCGGCCGGCCGGGGGCTGAACCAGGCGAGTTCAGCCCCAATTGGAGGGGCCGGCCGGCCCCTCCATGACCGGGTATTTATATACCCGGGCGGCCCCCTTATGGGGGTTATGCAAGAATATTACAGGTATCTTCTTCCCTTCCCTCTCAAACCCTAATCCTCTCTTAGCCTCCTCAATCTCCCTTAGTTTCCCTCTCTCTCTCTCTATTGTCCTAACACTATTAATATTAGCAAACCTTTACATTTGAAAACCTTTTTGTTACTAGTAAACCACCATAAAAAATAAACAAAAATCAATTTTTATTTAAAGACAAGTATTTATTCAAAATAACAGACCACTTTCACTGATATGAATTCCTACATATAATATAAAACAGAATAACATATATAAGCTCAAGTTTTTTTAAGCCTAAAAAAGTTTGAGCTGGTTCTCCCACAATACATCTGAATTTGGCAAATAATATATGCATTTTGTGGCTAAGAACGAGATCTAAAACTTTCATGCTGAACATTCTATCAAAATTTGCACGGTTTAGCCAGAATCTAGCCCGAAAGGTTGCTGGCTCGAAATGAATATAATAATAATAAATTTCAAAATTCGAGCAAGCAACCTTTCGGACTAGATTCCAGCTAAACCGTGCAAATTTTGGAAAAATGTTCAATCACGTTCTTGGCTATAAAATGCATATATTATTTGTCTAATTCTGACATGTATTATGAGAGAACCAACTCAAGCTTTTTTAGCCTTAAAAAAACTTGAGCTTATATATTCCAAACCCAATATAAAATATGTCTGCTGAAATTAATATAATATTTTTGAGATACTATTGTTGAGATCAATAGAAAATGTTTTTCCTCAAAGATGCAGCACGCATAGCTTAACAATGAAATTATTTTGTGAACTACCTATCTTTATTGTTCCACGACAACTTTTATTTTCCTTAACCCTTCTATGCAATCCGGAGCTAGCTTTGATTGGGTCGTGCTTGCTGGCGGTGTTGATGAGAGACGAAGTCGTGTATGTTAACAATGTCGCCGCAGTCTGCATGGAAGGCAGCCGAGTTGCTGAAGTTTATATGGAAAGAAGCCGAGTCGTCCGAGTCGCCGAGCCGCCGGAGTCGCAGGAGTCGCGAACGGGAGAGGGAGGGGTGTCGTCGGGGCAATACCTAGGATTCACGCACGGGAGAGGGAATGGAGTCACGAATGGGAGTAACAAAGGGGGTGGAAATGATTAGGGCGTGGGCTTGCTGGTAGCAAAAATAGGCCTTTCAAAATAATGAAAAAAAATAAATTTTTGAGGGATTTTGGGTTTGCTAGAAGCCAAATCAGGTTTGCTAGTAACAACACCCATAATTAATGCTTGTCAATGCTATATGTAGAATTAGGTAACTTCAGAATGTTGGCTTCTATGAACTTGTGATATCTGATTTGTTTGTTCTAAATATGATAAATATGCGCATTTTCTATCATTACCATGAATACATTTTATGCTTACCCATGAACATTATATGTAAGGATGTTTATTGAATTAAAGATTATGTTCATTTTTTTCTGTATAGGGCCAGGTTGTTGCAATGTTCTTTTTCCTCCATTGGGGTCTAGAAGATAGTTGTTCCAATTTCTGAAAAAGCCTCTTTGCAATACATAGGATAAGACAGGTTTTGGGCGGACTGCTGACAATATTTTGTGGCTACAAGTGTGTGCATGTATGTGCACATGCAAGAGCACATATGTGCCTGCACGAGAATGCCACAATGTCACATGCATCAGGATGCTATTGTAGCAACAAGCTTATTGTAGAAATTCGTTAACTAAAATAATGGTTTTATAAAACCATACCTTTTCTATTGCTTTCCACGAAGAATTATGCTTCTTGTGAGGCTTCGGAAAGATAGGTTTTGAGTAGACAGCCCACAAGTCCTCGGGTCTCTGATATAAAATGGAATTGTTATTGGTAAAATAACAATTTTGCTTAATAATCTGCTAATACTGCATAAATGCGTTACAAAAATGCAACTTCTAGAGTATAGTAGAGCTTCATGCTCGTGTACAACAATTCAAGAATACTGTCATGTCAATTATGTAGGAAAACTAAAACACCTAAACATTTTTTGCATGAATATAGTTGGACTTGACAGTATGTCATGATCTCCAACGAACAGTTATCCTTTTAATTTTATTTCTGTTTTAATTTATGTTCTTGCTGACGCATATCACGTATTTTAATTATCGGGTTATCGTGTGCCACATGTTATTTTATATAAGTCCAAATATCCAGATTTATTGCATTTTTGTTATCTTGTAATATTATATACGCCGTGATGGGGATTGCGATTGACTTGCATGATGATCGAAACCGTTCATCTTATGCGGATCGACGATCGTAGCATTGCTTCTTCTTTCCATTTTTCGTTTTGAGTTATATTTTTACTTATTTTTGAGTTTGGACTACCGACCAATCGTAGCCGTCCGTTGGGTGAGGGCTCACGTGTGGTTTGGTTAAGGGAAAGGTGGGGACTACCCAAAACTCGGCTTCGGCACCGAAATGACCAAAGGATGGCTTCAATGCTCAAATCCTAAACATATAGCTAACAGGAGAGAACTTGACCCAGTTTCTCCTTCTAACCGACCAATCCTCCCATTTCACGTGGAACAACCTATCATTACTCCTAATCTTCAGCCCCACCTTTCCCTTAACCAAACCACACGTGAGCCTACATTTCCTCTTTCCCCATATAGCTAAAACCCCTCTCCCTACTTCCCTCTCTCCGTAGGAGTTTCAATCCAGCCAACTTACACTCCTCCCCCTCCTAACTGCATGTGTAACCACCATAATTCCCCTTCCAGCAGCCCCCTTAGCCCCACTTTTCCTATTATCCGATCCCTCTCTATCTAGGAGTCCAACTAGCCACCTTTCCACCAGTTCCCCACCAAAACTGTTGCTGTCCAGGCCCTCCAAACTGCCCTGGATCATAACCCTTGGGTTATGATTGGATCATGAAAGAAAGTATGAAAGTTCTTTCCTTTTCCTCTCTAGTTCTTCTGATCTCCCTCTTCTAGGGCTAGGGTTAGGGTTGAGCTCTGCTCCTCCTCAATTCTTTGTAGGTTGAGCTCAACTCCCTTGTATCTCTGCCGCATCAGCACCTTTGACAAAATTCTGACGCCTTATGGGATAGACACGTAACAACTTTACATCAGAGCCAAAACAACTTCGAGGACGACTTCCACTCAACCCATAAACGTTTGAGGATTGCCTTCCTTCCATCAACATAACTTAAATTTTCTCCATCTGCAGCTCAACCGACTTCTGTTTAGCAAAAGAAGTTGCATCCCGACATCAACCCAGTTTCTCCTTCTAACCCCGACATGATCATGAAGGATCGATTTCGACTAGGGCGTGTAAAGCTCCATCCACCAAGCATAAAACTCTACCCTGGTAGGAATTACTGGATCATGAAGACGCTCCAACCGACTCTCCCCTGTGGTCACCCTCTTCAGCCCAGAATTGTCGTTCACTTCCCTTTGGACCAACGCCCAACATTGTCGCTTGCTTCTCTCTGCATCAACGCCTAGCATCAAGGTCGTCTATCACGCAGGCCACAAACTTCTCCTTCCTACAAGAGGAGCCCTCCAGCGTCCATACCCTTGAGCATTGCCATGCAGCCCACAATCTCTTATATTGCCCAGAGAAGCATACCTCCCCTCTTCGTTTTGCTCTCAACAGGATATATTCGGCCACAACTTTAATTATTTGAGCCTATCACATGTTTGCTGCCCTTCAAACCTAGTGCTTTCCCCGGTTTTAATCGAGCCGCGCGCCACCTCCAACACAAAAAGGGTTATTAACTAATTACTCCATTATTGGATTAGTTAATTGATTTGTTTGCCAATTGGAGAAGGTAGCGTTTTCCTACAATCAAAATGAACTTCGTTTGATGATCTTGAAATGATTGGAAATGTAGCATCACATCAAGTCGCAATTTCACGACTAACTGTCAGGATTGACATACTCCCAATATTTGGACAATGAGGAGACCCGAACCTACTAGAGTAGTTGTCGATCCCACCATGGAATGAAGAAACTCCACTAATCTTTGCAGTTCCCATTGCCCAATTGAGATCACCGTCAGTTGTTCCTTTCTCGCATTTCACACAATAAGCACCTTCACCGCCAAGCCCAACAGTTGTGCCGCAGTAATTTGTAGCACCGCCGACTCCCTACATTTCTCGTCCATCCAACACTCTTAGTTACCACTTCTCTAGTCGGTCAGACGCTTCCTCTCCAACCGAAATCATAGTAAACCATCTCAATCGGCCTCGTACAAGGGACCCCGCTACCACTTCAATATCACAATGCAGTCACACAAGCTACAACCCTCTCACAATATCACCATCCTTCGTAACATATGTGAGTATGACGAGGGCTTGCCGCTCGATTCAATTTTTGCGACAGCGGTGCACTGTTGTAAGCTATTCCAAAGGAAGTTAAGTGATGGGGATCGACAAGGCGGTGGAGCACGAGTTTCGGACTCGTTTGGGGCTGATCTATCACCTGCCATATTTATCGTCGCCAGATGGATGATCCGAGTTTATAGTTGTGTCCGGATCAACGTTCTTCATCATCTGCATGAGTTATATGAGTCTAATGAAATCTATAAAGCTTATGCAGATAGCCACAAAAAGATTTTTCGCGAAGGCAAGCATGTGATGGTTTAGTTCTGTATGGATAAGATCCCTAAGGGGCATGCTAAAAAGTTGAATGTCAAGCGAATGTGTTACTGCACAGTTGTGAGAAGGAACGGAACAGGTGCATAGAAGCTCGAAATCCCTAAGAGTACGAGCATCTATCCCGTATTCAATGTTGAATACTTGACACCTTACTTCGAACCTCGCGAGTATGCAGACCCGTACCTTGAGCCCAGCCTTGCACCTCACCATCTCCATCTTGACCCTATTCTTAAGTCTCACTCTCCCCAATGGAAGGCACATACGGTTTCAATGGCACCACGAGTGGTCTCTTCAAGACTACCAGAACATCATTTGACTTCTGAGAGTAGTACTAACTTCGTGGCTCATGAGTGTATAGCCACACCCGATGGACAAACATAGATGTACCAGGTTCATTGAGAGGATGCTCTTTCATCGGCGGCCCTTGAATAACATCCAAAGAGCCACATCAATTTGTTTACCCGGCATACATCGTGATAAGGCTCATCTCCATTCAACAGGAGATGAATTCTTTTAGTTGGGGAGAATGATGTGATCAACGAGACGATCGAGTGCTAGTTTTGGGCTTATTTGAGGTTGATTTCTCACTTGCCATATTGTTGTCACCCTATGGATGATCCGAGTCCGCGGTTGTGTCCGGATCGTAGTTGTATTGTCCTCTTTTACTCTTCTTTCCACAAATATTGTTGAAGGAGGCTTAATTATCTAGTTGTGAATGAGCGTGGAAAGGAGATAAGAACGCACGCGACATTGTCAAGGGGATAGGTTCGTGACAATAAACTGTCATGCGTACAGAACTTCAGTAGAAGGCGGGTGCGACACTTGCCTAGTTTTCTCCACAAACTTGTGTTAACCAAGTAATTCTTGCTTCAACAATGCATCAAATAGAAGAGAAAACCTTTGATTATACTTCTGAACAAAGTTACAAGACAGTTCAATAGATAGTTTACCAAGACATACAATGATCAAAACATACAACAACACTCAGCACTAATAAGCACAGTCAAGTCTTATAAGAGGAAACTCACAACCACAACAAGCTCCAAACTATAGATGCTTTTAAATGAGGTCTTCCCCTTTTATAGGCCCCAAAGAATTTTCCCTCCAAAGCATGGAAGGATTTAGAATCCCTATTATTCTAGATTATTTTATGCATCTCTAGTATTTACAAGATTCATGAATCCTTTATCTTAGGTTCCATTTGTTTCGGTTGTTTCTGATCAAAAATGTGATGTTAGAAATGGAGTTTGAAAATGAGTTGTTTTTGAAAAATCGAGTTTACAGTAAAAATCTGTTTCTATAAATGGAGTTTGAAGAGATGTTTGAAAAGCAGTGCATAAAAACCGTTAGTTATCATAAAATACGCTCGCTTCATGAGCACAAAAGGTTTAATAGTGCAAAGAACAGAGAAGGCTAAAATTTTGTTGTAGAAGAAAATATCTAGGATGAAATATCTGCCGAAAAAGCACAATTATAAAAGGGCATTGTTATATATAGACTAGGTTTGGTTATATATAGACTACGTTTGGTTATATACAAACCAATACTATAATCAAACCATAATAATTCAAAACCGGCTATATGCAGACAATTTTTATATGCAGACCAATGTAAAAATTAAAAAAAATCAAAAAATTTGTATAAGCAATCAACTACTATTATATTAGTAGAACATATAAAACATGTTATATTAGCAAAATTATTCATGTATCTTATTCTCTTGTCTTTTCTGTCTCAGTAGCCTTATGTTTAGCAAAATTATTCATGTATATTATTTTTGATCATCTTACTTCATGAAAATTGACATCGCACTCATGAAAACAGACACAAGTCTCTGATAAACCAAACCTCATTTTAAATTTTATGAAGCATAACGACCCAAGCAAACTTTACTGCTAGTATCTTAGTTCAAAACTTAATTAGTCAGTGCCAATAGAAAATTTTAGATATCTGTTCTGCTAGACCCATTGATTAAGAGGCCTCATCTGAGACACATGTCAAATCCTAATAAACAAAATGAAAGGGCTGAGGTTTTGAATACCTCATTTTGGGAGGAGAGATCCAAAGAAAACCGGGCGGAATCGCTTAGGTCGTTGTAGTCCGGGAGACTTTTTCCATCATCATCGCCGAAAGAGGGCTGGTTGCCGGCCTTGCAGAAGGTCCCTGAAGTGATCGCTGAAGATTTTTTGGTCGATATTGGCCGCCGGAGACCTTGGCATCCGCACATGAGGCGGGATCGAGAGGGGTATGTGAGAGAGCATGTGAGTGGGGAGTGGCTAGGGCTTAAATCGTTTAGAAAAGTAAATTGAGATTTTGATTTCTTTTTTTTTGGGGGGGGGGGAGTATTAAAATGGTTTGTATATAGTAAAAAGAAAGACCACAAAAATCAAAATTTTGATTTGTATGTAGCAAAATGTGATCTATATATAACAATGCCCATATAAAATCAATAAAAGTTGAAGAGTCCTCCAAATGTTAAGGATCCAATATGTTTTCAACCACAGAGAAAAATCAAGAAAACCCTCTTATTAATCCTCCTCTCTTCTGAATGACTGATTTCAATTCTCCTAACATGAAAACACAACAACAACATTCAAGCCTTTATCCCTCCCTCGTTTAACATGCCTAAGTACACCATGAAAACACTATAGTGGGGTCGGCTATATGGATCCTTTGTCGCCATTGTGCCCAATCTTTTGGCATAATCTCACTAATGCCTAAGTACACCATGTATTTCCTTATAGTTTCATTCTAAGTCTTTATTGGTCTACCCCTCCCTCGTTTAACATGCCTAGTTACTAGACTCTACAACGCCTAACATGAAGACACAAAACCAAAAAATGAAAATAAATAACGTTGGACCGTATCCGGATTATAACATCAAACAGAACTGAGTAGTGCTCCTCTCTTGTGGATGTTTTTTATGAAAGGAACTAATATTGGAGTTATATTTTTAGAATCCTAACATCACAAAACTGGTTTAGGGTGAATCTAAACATCAACATAACAGTTAGGGGGAAAAGAAGAACTTGCAAAGAAGCTTAAGGGGAAGATAGGGGAGGAGGAGCCGTATAGAGCAGTTAGAGTAGGGCTATGAAGCACGGATACTTCCCTGAAGGCAGCGTACCCGTACCGGATATGTATCCAGTACCGGTACGTACCCGATACTCGACGGATACACCTATGTGGACACACTTGGACTTAGAACAATGAAGAAGAAGAAGAAGAAAAGACTGATGTGTAGACATAAGTTTAATTTTATCTCTTTCGGTTAAACATATAAGATGTTAAATTTTGTTATATTTATGAATGCCTAATGTTTGAAAACTTCATGTTATGTTGCATTGATTTGTGGACTTGTACTTTAAGTTATGATTTATGTTTGATGTTTCAATGTTTTGATAACTATTTAATGCACTTGTGATATATATAAATTTTTTTTGTTATAACGTATCATGTCGTACCCGTATCCGTATTTTTTAAATTTTAGCGTACCACCGTACCGGGTACGTATCGTACCCGGTAACCGTACCCGTACTGGTGCTTCCTAGGAGTAGGGTGAAGTCAGATGAAAATCCCGGGGAGAAGACACTAGAGCTGAAGAAATCGGATGAGAAAGTACTGGTGCTTCCTAAGGATCCACATAATTAGCACTGTGGGATGACCGCGATAGTCCGGAAATTTATCCAAATTATATGACAACTGAAATCAGCCTCCCCAGACTCCTATTTATAGGCGAAAAGGTCGATACGTACGGGCTAATTCATTTGGAACATAAAATCACTAATTTTACATTAAATAATAATAATATAAGAATATGTTATCGCTTTGAACGTGACTACCGGTTCGGATCATCTACGACGATCTTATCTTTGCCTCCTGCATATGTAAACTCATGCGAGTTCTAACAAGTATCTGTTCGCCCTCTATCCATGATCCCCACCAGTAGGATTCTAGGAGATTATACTAACTTTGGTGCCTTTGGTGATTTGAGTTCCAGGACTTTTTTTATTCATCTGACATACTAAATTTTACTGCAGAAAAAAGCTGGTTCTTTTCTGTTTAAGCCGAAAAGAAAAAAATATATAGCAGAATTTATCCATTTATTTTATAGTGATGCAATGCCAAAGATGTACCTTACCAAGTTGGCATCTGGAAGTTCTCTAACAGCCTCGTCAACATTTTCTGCTGTGGCTTTAACCTGGTGAAAGTTCATATATCAAATTCACTTGTAAAGAAAATAAACTGTTTTAGCACTTTCATGAATGTAACTGCCTTTTGGAGACTAGTGGTTCATGCTCAAGTAGGGAAATTAGTCAATGATCATCGTCATATATGAGTACCACTCGGGAGATTTCAATCTGTGATAACACCACAATTTCTTAACTGTAATGATGGTATTGCAGACATCTGTTTGTCAAGATAATCGCATTGAGAAAATACAATTACTATTTACTAGTACAGTCATGTTGGAGTAGCTTTACAATTTGTATTTAGTCTGATTTTGTTATGCCGCCACATCCGCTACAGTTTCAAGGGCAGACGTACACTCGGCGGCCAAAAGAACGGAGGCCAAACAACGGGGCTGAACCATCCGGTTCAGCCCCCAACCTATGAAGGCGCCAAGGGGGGACTGAACCGACCCGGTTCAGTCCCCAAGTGGGGGGGCCGGCCGGCCCCCTTGAGCCCCAGGTATTAATAAACCCGGGGCTCCCTTTGGATGGCATGAACGATTATTCCAAGGTATTTCCTCTTCCTCTCTCCCTAAACCTAATTCCTCTTCTTTTCCCTCTAAATCTCCCCCTAGATCTCTCTTCTTCTTGCAACATCTTATCATTTGGTATCAGAGCAACATCCTGCGACGATGGTGACTCGCTCCGAAGCGGAAACCGCGCGACTCGCATCCCTCGAGGAGAACTATGTTGGGTTATCGGACACGATGACGGCGCTCGAAGAACAAGTGAAATCCTCTCAAAAAACCCTAGAGGATCGCTTGGATGCGAGCATGGAGGAGATCAAAGCCCTACTTGCACAAAATCTGAAGGGAAAAAATCCTGCGGTGGAAGGATCGGAAACGGAGGCGTCATACCAACCACTGGCGCCGAATGGCACTGGAATCGGAGGCGGAATGCAGCAGGGGGACGGATCGGGGCATACGGGGGCCGGTCTCTCGATCGCGGGATCGGCGGAAGCCGAAACCGCGCGAATCGGCGCGTACGCCTCCCGTGCGGCGGGATCGGCTCCGGAGGGGTACGGGGGACCTGGGGGGGCACCGGAGGTCCGGCGGAGGCCAGCTACCGCCGCCCCAGCGGCTGGAGACCGCCGGAAGGCTCAGCGGCCCCATACGGGTCGATCGGCGCCCAGAACGCCTGGAACGGGCCCGGGATGCAGGCTGGTCCCTCTTGGCGGGGTCCGGGGCAAGGAGTGGCCCCTTTTCGACCAACGGGAGCGAATGCGGTTCCAATCGGAGGAGTGGCGGGCATCCTACCGATACCTCCGCTCTTCGGAGGACCGGCGGACTATGGAAATGGCAACCCATGGGGTGGAGGGCAGCAAGGAGGCTACGGCATGGACCGGGGGCGACCTGGGCCCGCAGCGGCCCCAACACAACCTTACCAACCAGCACAGGCAGAACCCCGGCCATACATGCAGCCCAAATTGACGCGTATGAACTTCCCTAAATTCAAGGGCGGCGACGCCCTAGAGTGGATCCAGAAAGCTGAGCTTTTCTTCAAGTATCAGGAGATTCCGGAGGGGCAGTGGGTCCAGTTGGCGTCTTTCCACCTGGAGGAGGACGCCTTCTAGTGGACCAAGTGGTTCCTAAGGGGACGCAATTACGCACCGTGGGAGGAGTTTGTGGAGTCCTTCTCGGCTCGTTTCGGGCCTTTAGAGTATGAAGATGTGGAGGCTATGTTACAGAAGCTGCGGCAGAAAGGATCAGTCACAGAGTACCGGACAGAATTCGAACGGTTGGCCAATCGGGTCAATTGGGAAGAGAGGACAATGCTGAGCTGTTTCGTATCCGGGCTGAAGGACCATTTGAGAGACGAGGTCCACGCGTACATGCCACGCAGTCTGAGTCATGCCATCAGCCTGGCCAGGATACAGGAGGAGCGGTACAATCGGCAGAGGACTCGAACGACAGGACGGGCACCCACAGTGACGGACGTAACCAGGAAGGAACCACCGGCCGGGGGCCGTCCCACTGTGACGAAGTTGTCGTGGAAGGAGCTGTAGGCCAGAAAGGACAAGGGGCTGTGCTTCAAGTGTGATGAGAAATTCGTTCCAGGGCATCGGTGTCAGAAGGTCCAAGTCTTCATGCTACGGAACGAGGACGGCGAAGAAGACACTACTGGCGACTCAGTTGAGGATGATCTGGATCTTACGGAGTTTGGAATATCTCTTCAGGCGATGGCAGGGTGCACAGCTCTCCTCACTTTACGGATCGCAGGGGCAATTGGCCAGGAGCGGGTGACTATACTAGTTGATAGTGGGAGCACCCACAATTTCATTGACCCCGAGGTGGCTCTCAAGACAGGAATTCAGATTGATCGGGAGGCCGCCTTCCAGGTCATGGTTGCAGATGGGAGCAAGTTACGATGCGAAGGAGTCCTGAAGGGGGCCGAGCTGCGGATGCCGGGGTACATCTGCCACACCGACGTCTACCTTCTACCCATTCGAGGCTCGGATATGGTCTTGGGAGTGCAGCGGCTCCGACAGTTGCGGCGGGTGACCACGGATTGGGACAGGATGACGTTGGAGTTTACTCAGCAAGGCAAGGACCACTGTTTGCAAGGCATCAGGACATCTCCACTCAAGGAGGTCTCATTCAGGGGTTTGCAGAGACTGGAGGAGCAAGGCAGGACAGTAGCCATGATTCTGGGGGTGACACCCATGGACTCGGAGGCTAGCGCGGAGCCAGAGCAGATACAAGCACTTTTGGGACAGTACGATGATGTTTTCCAGGAGCCATGCTCCCTTCCACCGTCCCGCTTTCGGGACCATCAGATCCAGTTGAAAGTTGGGACGGACCCCACCAACATCCGGCCTTACCGCTATCCTCATATTCAGAAGATTGAGATTGAGCGCAGCGTGCGCGAGATGCTGACTTCCGGTATTATACGTCCCAGTACTAGTGCTTTCTCCTCCCCGATCATACTGGTGAAGAAGAAAGACGGTTCGTGGAGATTTTGCGTGGATTACCGGGGCCTTAACAGTTCCACCATCAAGGACAAATTTCCCATTCCAATGATCGAGGAGTTGCTGGATGAGCTACACGGAGCACACTTATTCACCAAATTGGATCTCCGGTCCGGTTACCATCAAATTCGCATGAAGGAGGAAGACGTCCACAAGACGACCTTCCGTACCCACGATGGTCACTACGAGTTCTTGGTGATGCCATTTGGGTTGGCCAACGCACCCTCGACCTTCCAGGCAGTCATGAATGAGATATTCCGCCCTCTTCTTCGAAGGTATGTGCTAGTTTTCTTCGACGATATACTTATCTATAGCAGGAGTTGGGAGGATCACTTGGAGCATGTCCGCACCGTCCTCACCATATTGCGAGATCACAAGCTGTACGCCAAGCGGTCCAAGTGTTCATTTGGACAGCCGGAGGTTGAGTACTTGGGACACCTGGTGTCAGCACACGGGGTACAAGCTGACCCAAAGAAGATCGCGAGCATGGTAGATTGGCCACCTCCCACGACGGTCCGAGCTTTGAGGGGTTTCCTCGGGCTGACGGGGTACTATCGGCTGTTCGTGAAGGACTATGGCAAGATAGCCCGCCCCCTCACTCAGCTGTTGCAGAAAGACGCTTTTCACTGGAGTCCAGAGGCAGAGGTCGCCTTCCAGTCTCTGAAGGCGGCTATGACTACTACCCCGGTTCTGGCGCTTCCAGATTTCTCTAAGACGTTCGTAGTGGAGGCCGATGCTTCAAGGGTCGGTATTGGAGCTGTGTTGATACAGGAGGGCCGACCCTTGGCCTACTTCAGCAAGGCGTTGGCACCCCGGACATTGGGCCTTTCGACGTATGAGAAGGAAATGTTAGCCATCCTGCATGCGGTCGCCTTGTGGCGGCCTTATCTTTTGGGACGACACTTCCAGATCCGTACAGATCACCAGAGCCTGAAACATTTTCTGGAGCAGAGATTAGCCTCACCGTTGCAGCAGAAGTGGCTGACAAAGCTACTGGGATACGATTATGAGATTGTGTATAAGCAGGGGAAGGAAAATGTGGTGGCTGATGCACTCTCCCGCCTACTAGAGAGTTCCTTGTCCCATATTTCAGGACCCGTGATTGAGTCACTGGACGAGATACAGGCAGAAGTTCAACATGATCCGGACCTGCGAGCCATCATTGAAGCACTGCGACAGGGGGAGCCTACTGAGGCCGGCTATCACTTGCAGGGAGACCGACTTTACCATCAGGGCCGGCTAGTCCTCCCTGCCACGTCGGCCTGGCGGACGGTCATGATGCAGGAGTTTCACGCCTCACCCACCGGCGGACACGCCGGCATCCTGCGTACTTTACAACGGGTCAGGGCGAATGTTTTTTGGAAAGGGCTGCGACGAGATGTTCAGCGGTTTGTACGTGAATGCGAGGTCTGCCAGCGACAGAAGTACGAGACTACCTCTCCCGCCGGGCTACTGACACCGTTGGAGATCCCCCGTCAGATTTGGGACACTGTCTCTATGGACTTCATTGACGGTCTGCCCAAATCTCAGGGCAAATCCGTCATCTTGGTCGTGGTTGACAAGTTGTCCAAATACGGGCACTTCATCGCTATGAGCCATCCGTACACAGGAGCAACAGTTGCTGATGTTTTTACCAAGGAGATTGTGAGACTTCACGGAATTCCTAGCGCTATCATCTCAGACAGAGACCCCGTCTTTGTGGGCAACTTTTGGCGGGAGCTGTTTCGGCTACAGGGGACTTCCCTCCGCATGAGCACGGCTCATCACCCGCAGACAGACGGGCAGACGGAGGTCCTCAACCGTGGGGTTGAAACTTATTTGCGGTGTTTTGTCATGGATGAGCCACGCTCCTGGACTCGGTGGCTCCATTGGGCGGAGTACTGCTACAATACTTCTTTCCATACGGCCAGCAAACTCACTCCGTTTGAGGTGGTCTACGGCCGCCCCCCCCCGCCTACTTTGAGTTCTTATGAGCCAGCCAGCACTGCTCTGCCCGCAGTCGACCGGATGTTACAGGATCGCAACCGGACTTTATCGCTACTCCGGGAGAATTTACGCATCGCCCAAGATCGCATGAAGATTCAGGCCGACAAACATCGTACCGAGCGGGAGTTTGCGGTGGGCGATGAGGTCTTCCTTAAACTCCAACCATATCGGCAATTATCGGTCTCTCGGCGGACCAACCAGAAGCTGGCACCGAAATATTATGGCCCGTTCTGCATCCTCCGCCGGGTGGGGCCCGTGGCTTATACTCTTGCTCTTCCGGAGGGTTCTCGCATCCATCCAACATTCCATGTATCTTTACTGAAGAAGAAGCTCGGGAACTCCACTCCAACCTGCCCTACTCTTCCAGAGGCTACTAGCGGCGGCGAATTGCGGCCTTTACCTGAGGCGATTCTGTTGACAAAATGGAAGCGGCGGGGTGCCGAGTACCGGCTCGAGCTACTCGTCCAATGGGCGCACATGACCGCCGAACATAATTCTTGGGTTGACTTCTTGGACTTTCGCGAGGCATTTCCGGATTTCCCACTTGAGGACAAGTTGATGCTTGAAGGGGGAGGGAATGTTATGCCGCCACATCCGCTACAGTTTCAAGGGCAGACGTACACTCGGCGGCCAAAAGAACGGAGGCCAAACAACGGGGCTGAACCATCCGGTTCAGCCCCCAACCTATGAAGGCGCCAAGGGGGGACTGAACCGACCCGGTTCAGTCCCCAAGTGGGGGGGCCAGCCGGCTCCCTTGAGCCCCAGGTATTAATAAACCCGGGGCTCCCTTTGGATGGCATGAACGATTATTCCAAGGTATTTCCTCTTCCTCTCTCCCTAACCCTAATTCCTCTTCTTTTCCCTCTAAATCTCCCCCTAGATCTCTCTTCTTCTTGCAACATCTTATCAGATTTTTAAGACATAAATTGCCATTTAAAGTTATATGTATCTTCAATATTCAAACTATGGATAGAAGTAAACATTCAATGAGCAAAGTGTACTTGTTATCTACAATGCTGATATGAACTGTTGAAAGAATAGAATTTAGACACGGACTATGACTACAGAAAATTTTAATTTAGCCACAGATTATGAAGTTGGTTGAAACTGATATATAAAATATCTACTCACCATTTTTGCACTCGTAATCTCTGTTCTCTCTGAGAGACGATTGCGAAGGGGTTCGACATGGTCACTCCCATCAAGTTGTACACCGATGAAGTATTGAAGATTCCCCTTTTAAGTATAGCAAGAGCAGTCCATGATTAACTAAATCCAAGGAAGGATGAAGCAATGAACATATTAGGGGAGGATTGTGGAATGATACCTTTTGATCGCGCATAGGTTGTAAATGAAATAGGTTCCAAAATTTTTTCCCTGAATATTCCAGGAAGTAAAATTAGTGCAGAATTTGTATATTTAGGTGGTTTGGTTATTATACATTTTAAAGAGATCTTATGCAAACCATTCTGGTTTATTTATAGCTTTAATTAGATGGATGGTTTATTTATCGCGTGTGTGATGCATGTCTATTTTGAACTGATGTGTGGGTTTTAATTTGTTTCCAGCAGTCATTTCTTTGTTTCAACATTAAATCTAATTAAAAAGTAGATAACTGTACCACTTCTTGTGTAATTGATAAGTTGAACAGTGATTTCCCTTTGTTCTTTTATAGCATCTCTTATCTTTGAGACTGTTGTTTGCTCTGTTTCAGGTCCTTGAAGAAATCTGTAAAGTCATATGGTCAATTATGCAGCTTACCTAGAAGACGATGCTCTCGCATATAGATGCGCATGCAGGCAATCAATGGTTCACCATATGGTAAGAAAATTTGCAAATTTTGTTAATATATTTTTGGCAAGTACTGTTGTTTCTTAGTGGATCCAGCCCACAATAAACTATAATCACAAAAAATAGATTAATAAATGCATCTCATTTTGTGATTATCCGCATCTTTCAGTACTTGGTGAAGACTATAATTGGAGCTTTAATTTGCAGCACTTAACACCTCTTGAAAGTAAAAAAAAATCTGAACTAGCAAAGCTCATGGTTCCTAAAAACATCAAATAGTCAAGATAAATGTCGGAAACGAACCAGTTTATCATGCGAACCAGAAAGAAATTTCTAGTTTTACCTACAGTTTCTCCCTAGAATCTCTTCCCGACTATATTCTGTCAGCTCAAGAAAGCTATCTGATGCAAATATCTGTAGAAGAGGGGACAAAAAGTGTAAGTGAGACAATGAAATTGAAAGATGTTATCAAAGTTTAGAATGCAACACAGTTAGCTTTGAAATTGGCCCTGCTTTGCAAATTCAGTCTTGAAAATCATGAAATATATTTTTCATATCATAAAACTTACTGATGACTCACACAAAGCCCATATGAAGTTCCATGTTCGTAACTCATATGCTCATTAGTTGGCTGGTAAGGATGTGAAAAAATATAGGAACTTGAAATTATTTTAAATTTGATTCTTCTTGAAATTAATTTCTATTCAATTTGAGCTGCGCTTTTGACTTGAAATCAGTTGAGTTCTAACAAATCGCCAGAATATAGTTCAAGGTGATGCAACAGTAGTGCATCATATATGCTATAATCAATGTTGTTGGTACTTAGTAACATATGCATTATTCATCTCTATGTATTATACATGGTAATAAATAAAATAAATGTATTTATATTATTTGCATGTCTAAATGGTAAATTCACTTTTGACTCCTCTAAACACCAGTTGTCAAGTTGATTGGAATTATATTGATTTTTATATAAACCTGTAACCTGAATCAGTCTTGGTTTCGTGTCAATTTTATGTTGAGAAGGTATCAGATAATTTATTTTTTAGTCGAACTAAATTAGGTCTAACTCGTCTCACTCTCTGCCATATCACCAGCCTAATCAAAAATGTCTGGTAGGCATTTCTAACTGGCAAAATGGCATTTTTATGTTGTAAATATAATTAACAGATTTATTTTCCTGCAGCAGACACGACTGACATCATGCTGTTAAAATTCCATTATTGAAATTTTATCTTACAATAGGGTTATCAGGAAGTCTTGGATCAGTGATAACAAAATTCTTCTCAATTCGCTCCAATGTTGTAGCAAGATCTATTGCTTGTCTTATATCCTTTTCTCTTTCAGCACTGTCCCAGCTTTCTGTACGCTGTTCATCTCTGGTCATTAGAATCTCCGGCTCTATTTTGACTTCGGGCTTTTCTGCTAAACTTTGTTTTCTTCTGAAGCTGTAAAATAAAGAGCAGATTGGCAATACTCTTGCAATATAACTAAGATTGTTCTACAGTAAGAATTAATGCACTGGAAGACTGAGAAGCAGCTATCATTTGTATAAATTCTTTAGTAGTTAACAATAAATTGTTACGGGCCTACTTCCGTAACAGTGGTAACTCGTCGGAATGGTGGCCGGAGGTGGAGATGACGATAGCGGAGATACCGTGGAGCCGAAACCGTGGCTGCCTGGGCGGGGTTGCTCGTTAGAGGAGAGTGCTACCAATATATCACAACAAGGAACAAGAAAAGCTAGACTTCATTTCATAGAAACCAACATACAATACACATGCCTTTATATAGGCTACAACAATATAAGAAGACAAAACACTAATGATGACACCTAATATTAGACCCGGGGCTCGAGGCTCCTACATATTGATAACAACTAGAAACCTAAAAATAATAATTATAATAATATGCATCACGTAACATCCGCATCACGTAACAGAAATCTCCATAACATTGACTCAACCTCTTAAGGAGCTCGCTCTTTTGAATGTTGATCTTGGTGACTTCGGGCATAAGTATTGGCATAAGGTTGATGATTATGACAATGATGATTCAAAATGTAAAATAGAAATCTTATCTGCAAAGTCATTTAATATTCAAGGATGTATACTTCAAAAGCCCCGTTAGAAATTGGTAATGAGTTGAGTGTGAACTAGTGTCCTCCAGTTTCAACATAAAATAATCTAGTTAAGCTCCATTTAAAGTCCACGTGGAAGCCATGTCTTTTGAATCAAGTAAACTACGGGTCATAATTGATATGATTTCGAGCAGGCTCAACTTCTTCGGGGAAACTCAAAATATAAACTAAAAGATTGATGGATGGAAGCCTTGAACTTGAGTCTTTATGCAAGCAGTAAGAACTTCTAAACGAAGTGTCAACTAACAGGTTCTCTGTTAAGCAAATTTCTTATGAACCTAATGAGAATTTTGTCAGAGCAATTGAAATTATTAGGTTTTAAACATTCAACTTTACGGAAACATAACTTTTCAATCAGTGGAGAGAGTCTATTTGTGGCCGTTAGTGTCAATCTCCATTATTATCAAATGTAACTTTTATATGGCCGTTAGAGTCTATTTGTGGCCGTTAGGTTTTAAACATTCAACTTTACGGAAATGTAACTTTTATGTGAATTTTGCGGAAAAGTTAAAAACTATTTTACTTGGCTCATTACATCCAAACAGTCAATGGCATTCAACATTCATTTTTGTACCAAGGCTTTATTTGGTTTGAAGGATTTGAAGGAGAAGATTTGTGTTATGGTTCCACACGACCACTTATCTATGCCATTAATTAGCGTTTGTCGTCTATTCATGTTAAGTTGCTTTTATTAATCGAGTTGATGTACGAGTCCTTAATGACTTTTATTGTTTCTTGCTTTGGGGTTATTTACACTTATGTCATCTTGTAATATTTAAAATAAATCCCTTGGGTCATGTAAGAAGATATGAAATAAATTAATCACAGTTCTCCTTCTATGTTTCTCTCTCTAGTTCTCTCCTCTTCCTATTTTTAGAGTTAGGGTTGAGCAAGGCTCCCATTCTTACTCGCCCCTCAGCATTCTCCACGGGTTGAGAATGCGAGGGGAATCAGAAGCGTAGAGTTGTTCTGTTAGCGGAATAGGATCAAAAAGCTCTGATGCCAAAATGTTATGGGCCTAGCCCGTAACTGAGGTGGTGGTGGAGGTAGGGGGTACAAGGGGAGCCGAGTGTTATAGGTCTCACACCGTCAGTTATATGTTTGCGGCCATATTATTATGAGCTTTTAAGTATTGGAGTTTGAGTTGTATGAGTTGAGTCGAGTATTTAGAGTCTTGATGTTTTATGGTTAATTTTTATTTAATATTTTAGTACTCATATCTTGTGTTACAATCCCGGAGAGGAATCTGGCAAGAGGGAGGAACGACGGTGGTGAGGAAAAAGAGAGGGATTATGGTAGAGAAGAAAAGCTTAGTGAACAGTCATAAATTTCATTCATCCAAATATAATAAAAAAGAGTACAACACCACCCCTTATAGGCGCGGGGTGTGGATAGCGAATGGACGGTGCGAATAAAAAAGCGTACACAAAACATAATATAAAATAACATAATGCAAATAAAAATAATTATCCCAGCACCGCGTCTTCGATCTCTCCCCCTCCAGACGGACTCGTTGTCGTCTTCCTTCGTGTGTAAATCCGCCACGACGTCTCGTCGACGTGCACGTCTGTAACATCTTGTGTGTCTATAAATAGACCCCCTTTGTTCATTGTATTGGTATGAAATGACTTAACCAAGTGTTCTTTATCTCTCTAAGTTCCTCTCTCTTTCTCTAGTTCTCTCATCTTCTTACCATTTCTAGCGTTATAGTTAAGCAAGGCTCCCCTTCTTCCTCTCCCCTCACATTCTCCTCAGGTTGAGCTCGACTCCCCTTCTATTTTTGCCTCCACCGCCACCTCTGACGACATTACATGCAAGGCCCATAACATGTTGGAATCAGAGTAATCCTTCCTCCATTTCTTATATTTTAACGGCAAACAACACCCTCAACTACTCGTCTACAGAAGCCGCAACATCCTATGTCCTTGTCATTCTGCAATGGAAATCACACTGCATTCCTGTTTTGTCATGAAAGGTCTTCTGCTTGCAGCTCCTCCACGGTCCTCCTCCGCTCTCCCGTACCCAACAAATCTGTCGCTGCAGTCAGTTCTGGTTTGCGTCGATCCTTTTCTCGATACACCGCCAACACTAGCTCTGTCATCTCTCACTGCTCTACCAACGACTCGTCAATGCACTTCCACTCGACGTCAGCGTTGCCGAAGCCACCCACCGCAACTTCGACGACCTCGACACCTTAATTTCTCCTCGTCCACTTCCAGCACGGCCACAACCGCTCCCAATGCCATTCATCTGTCGTTTCCTTCTCATATTCGATCGCATGAAGGGAGTCTGGCACCTGCAAACACACTGCCTTTGTTGATCCCCCACGCCCATCTCTTAAGCCCCCCACACAGTAGTCCTCCTGCAGGAGAAGCACACACCATCTGGGATTAAGTCATCCGCAGGATGATTGGATATGTTAATTCATTAATTCATTACCTGAATTAATTAATGGATTAATCCTTTCTTTGATATCTCGTGGAATGTAATTAATGGATTAATCCTTTCTTTCATATCTCGTGGAATCCGTTAACCAATCCTTGCTTGGATTAATTGCTTCATTAATTCCTTAGGTGGAGATGAGCCCCGATGAGCAACTTGCCCTCCATTCAATGTTCCATAAATTATTAGAGATGTCAGCGTCACATGATGTCCTGCTCTCGGGGCTCACCGCCAGCATCAACAAAGTCTACTTCAGAGGCCCGGTCCTATCAGATAAGTCATTGATCCCACCCGCGCCCCAAAATGCTCCACCACTCTCTGCAGTTCTTGTCGCTCTACATTGCCTCCAACCATTCCCTCCCCTTTGTTCACACAATCAACATCGTCGCCTCCAGGCCCGCGGTGGTTCCGCTACAATTCGTGTCGCCTCCACCAGTCTCCGCGATCTTCATTCCGCAGCCTTAGCTCCGTCCAATTGCTCCACCTGCCCCCTCTGAAGGCATTATTTCAAATGATCGTCCACCGCCCGCCCCCCCCCCCACACACACACACACACAACCGGCGCTGCCTCTTCTGATCATCACATCTTATATTTCGCTCATCCCTTTGTTTCCCCAACTATATACAACCATCGGACACACTTGTCTCGTCTTGAGATATGTCCGACCGTCACTCCTCAGTAAATCTCTCTACCACGCTTGCTCTTTGCAGTCTCTTGTGCTATCTGTGAGTGCAATGATGGGCTACCCTTCGATACAACTTCCGTCATAGCTACGCGCTACCAGGAGTTGTTGTAACGGCCTCCCCAACATACAACTCGAAAGGACGGTCGTCGACACCCCCATCATCCAGCTCGAAAGGGTTAAGCCTCAACAGGTATACAGATCATGCACCTTAACCCCTCTCCATCCACAGACAGGTTGTTGGAAGCTGCAACCTCTCTTGCATGAGAAGTGAAAGAACTTTATTGTTAGGCGTGCTCGGATGGGAGTAGTTCCAGGATGGGTGACCTCCTGGGAAGTCCTCGTATGAAAGCTTAACTGGATCACTTCTCATGCAAGGGAGGTTGCAACTTCCAACAACCCACCTGTGGATGGAGAGGGGTTGGGGTGCATGGTCTGCAGACCTGTTGAGGCTTAAGCTCAATTGGTGATGAAAAGTGAAAGAATTTTTTTGTTAAGCGTACTCGGGTTGGAGTAGTCTTGGGATGGGTGACCTCCTGGGAAGTCCCCGTAGGAGCGCTTAACTAGATCATTTCTCATCAAAAGATAGGTTGCGGCCTCCAACAACTCGTCGGTGGGCATGGAGAGGAGTTTGGGTGCATGGTATGCAGACCTGTTGAGGCTTAACCCTTTCGAGCTGGATGTTGGGGGTGTCGGCGGCCGTCCATTCGAGCTGTATGTTGGGGAGGCCGTTAAAAAAGTACACTTTTTTGTAACGGTCTCCACAGCATACTGCTAGCAAGGACGACCGCTGGCACCCCGAGCACGCAGCTCGAAAGGATGATTGTTGGTACCCCCAACATCCAGCTCGAAAGGGCTCAGCCTCAACCGATCTGCAGACCATGCACCCCAACCCCTCTCCATGCCCACCGGCGGGTTGTTGGAGGCCGCAACTTATCTTTTGATGAGAAATGATCCAGTTAAGCGCCCATACTGGAACTTCCTAGGAGGTCACCCATCCCAAGACTACTCCTGCCCGAGCACACTATAAAGTTCTTTCACTTCTCATCACCAATTGAGTTGCAGACCTAAAAAATCAAACTCGATGTCGGGAAATCAAAGATCCCGATGACCACGTCTTGCAAGTCTCTTTTGAGCATGAGGACAAACTTGATGTCAAGGACAGGTAGAATGTTGTGGATCTCATGTCGTCAGTTATCTATTAGCGGGCATATTATTAATGTTAGAGTTTTATTTGGGTATTTTAGTATGTTCAAGAATTACTCCCACACTGTGGGTTACGTTTGTGAGTCATGTTGTATTTCTTATATATTACCCCCATTGTGGACGAATAAATTGCACCAAGTATTTTATTTTCTCTCTTCCAACATAGTATCAGAGAAATCGATCTGAAAGCCTAAAAAATATTTTTTTCGTGGCTCTCTGATTTCTATTTTTCGTGTCTCGTTCTCATCTCGTCAAGCCTCGGTTGTGCACACTCCCGTCTTGAGCTTCTATTGCGCTCCCATCGACAGAATCGACGTCAAATTCCATCGACGAGAGCGGATCTTGGCCCCTTTGCGCTATCGTCGATGCGTCCACTTCTTCTCTTTCGATCCCTCGACGGCGCCTGCTTCTTCGACAACGCCTGCTTCTTCGACGACGCCTGCTCTCTTCGACACCTACTCTCTTTGACGCCTGCTCTCTTCGACACCTACTCTCTTTGACACCTACTCTCTTCGACGCCTGCTCCGACTGCTTCGTCATCGCCTCCGCTACTGTTTTCGCTGCAGCTTCTCTCGTCAGCCTCAGCTCAACCCGTGCTCTCCTCCAACTTTCCTTCTTCTTCGATGAGATCGTGCTTCTGGGCCTTGTTGTTTCTTCTCTATTGCGCCAGTTATCCTGTCTTCAGGTAGAGCCCTGCTGTTGCTGCTGCTGTGCCTGAGCCTCTTCTTCTTTTCGGTCGAGTTGTTGAATGCTCTCGGTGCTCCCTTTCTGGTCAAGCTCCTCCACCGTTGTTGTTCTCCTGCATCAGGCCTTCTTCTATCCCATTCTCTCTACTCGTCGGGGATATGGATCTCGTGGCCCACGTCTCTCGTCGCTGATGGTGTTGATTTTTTTTAGTTTTTGTGTGTGTTGTGTTGTTGTGTTTCTCTTTGTTTGTCTCCATGGGGCCTATACATTCATGAACATATTCTACGTGATGAGGAGTGTACGTCACGGCATCCAGGCGCAATCTATGTCTTCATGCACGTATTCCACGTGAGGTTCCTGTTTGTGATAACGGCGACTCAGATGGCTCTTTCTCGACTCCTTCCTTAGTCACACATGGCCTCCAGGTGTAGCTTATGTTTTCATGCACAAGATCCACGTGAGAGGGAGTGTTTGTGATAACGGTGACTCAGATGCCTCTTTCCAGACTCCTGCCTTAGTCACACATGGCCCCCAGGCATATTTCGTCAATTGGTTGTCTCCCCGCATTTTTTCTTCGATTTGAGGTAGGATTGGTTTTGCCTTTCTTGGTTGACCTAGTTTCAGCTCCGGGAGCATCCGGCATGATCATAGTCGGTTTGTGGACCAATATCTTGTGGCTTATGCCCTCGGTGGCTGTTGTTTTGTCCCACAGTGTCAACCATCTTTTACCTCTCTTTTTATGTTGTGCTCAAGCTAGAAATTTCCTCTCCCGCTTGAGAAGCTGGAGATTTCCTCTCCAACTTGAGGGGGAGTGTTGGAGTTATATTTGGGTATTTTAGTATGTTCAAGGTTTAGTCTCACCCCGTGGGTTAGGTTTGTGAGTCATGTTGTATTTCCTATATATTCCCCCATTGTGAAAGAATAAATTGCACCAAGTATTTCTATTTCCTCTCTTCCAACGATTATGAGTTTTTAAGTATTGGATTTTGAGTTGTATGAGTCTGAGTTGAGTCTTTAGATTTTTATATTTTAGGGTTACCTTTGTTTTAGTGCTCATGTCTTGTAATTCTATAAATAGACCCCCTTGAGTCATTGCATGGGTATGAAATGAAGTAACCAAATTTTCTTTATCGAAGTTCCTGTCTTTCTAGTTCTTTTATTTTGTTTCCATTTCTAGGGTTAGGGTTGAACAAGAGTTTCATTCATCCTCTCCCCTTGCATTCTCCGCGGGTTAAGCTCATCTCCCCTTTTATCTCCGCCTCCATCACCACCTCCAACGAAGTTACGGGATAGACCTACAAAGGGAGCCGAGCTTAACCCGTGTAGAATGTGAAGGGAGAGTAAGAAGGTTAGCCTTACTCAACGCTAACCCTAGAAATGAGAAGAGAAGAGAACTAGTGAGAGGAACTTATAGAGAAAGAAAACATGATTAATTTATTTCATATCCTCTTACATGACCCAAGGGGTTTATTTATAATATTACAAGATGGCATACGCGTAAATAATCCCAAAGCAAGAAACAATAAAAAGCACAAAATATTTGTATATCAACTCAATTAATAAAAGAAGCTTAACATGAACACACGACGATGCTAATTAACGACATAGATAACTAATCATGTGAGACCATAACAATATGCAAGAGAGAAATGAGAGATGAAAATGTTAATAATAAAGGAATTTAGTTGAAATTAGTTTTCAATCACTTATTTGGTTGATTAGAGAATTCCATTTTTGTTTAGTTGATAAATTTTCTATTTCTTGTGAGGAGGGGACATGTGTCACAATTATGCCTTTAATTTAGATTTTGTTCACATTTTCAAATTAAAATTAATTATTTAATACATTTGGACCAAACACCCAATGCTATATTATTAACTAAAATGCATTTGTATAACAAAACATACCCCAATGGTTCTGTTAGAGTTATCATTCAAGTATTTCTTTATACATAAAGTGCATGTTTTAAGTGGCAGTACTAGAAGCACAAAAAAAGTAGTTGATTTTGCTAATGATTTCATCTATCAAGAAATGAAATCTCTCACCCCATTAAGGAAAATCGACTTGATTTCCTAGTGTTTGTTGCCAAAGATTCATTTCTATTTTCATGAAGAGGAGTCATTCTCGGCGACCTAAGATTCTTTATATCAGGAACACCTTGAAATGGTGAGGCTGCATAGAATTTCTCATGATCGTCGACCCTTGAAGTCATATCAAGTTCTGCAGCTGTTGAATGAGTTTGTGGATGTTTCACTGTCTGCACAACTTCCGTATTCCATGACATCGCTTTATCTCTCTGTCGATCTAGTTTACATAGAGAGACAAGTAAATGACCTGCATAAATTGCAATAAATTCTGAATTTATTTGATATTTCTTCTCACCATCATAACGGATTAACGACACCGGCATAGCATTAGGCCGCAGTGCTTTGTCATTTAACCCCTCTGTGTATTTGCTGACCTCAACCTGCATTCTGAATACAACAATGAAAGCTTCGTTATTATTTGAATTACAGGAATGAAAGCTGATGAAATTCTGGAAAATTATCTGTACCAAGACATTTTTGTACTTTAGATCACATAACATGTTCAAATAATCAGGTACTGCATAATGGAAGTGGTATGACATTTAATTTTTAATAAAATTGAGACCTCTGATGCATTTCACCGATCAAACTGAAATTACTAAAATATGCAGCGAATCTTTTCATAATGCAGAGTGCACTATTTGAAAGCTCGACGATGACTACTGAATCTATCATTTCATGAAATGATGAAATAACTTCAGGAGATAGCCCAGCCGATGGTAAAGTTAAACTCGCTATTTTATGATCATCTTGCAGCTCTTGTTCTTGTGGACGATTGCTTGCTTGTTAGTGAATAATTGCAAACTTTACTGCATCATAATACCGGAATTGTCTTTTATTCACGGCACATTTAAAGATGGAGATCTTACTAGTGTTCGACTAAAAAAAAATTCTTTAGACAAGTAAATAGAGTTAGTATCGAAGGATTAGGCAGGAGAAGGGTAACTAATACGTTTATGGGGTCGACTATAGCATGGACCCCACAAAGGGTACCCACCTTTACCCTGGTGGGCACCCTTTGCAAGTAATTTTGGAGCATTCTCACTCAGCTAAGGATCTCAGGACTTGTCACATTTTAGGAACTTTCATCAGTTATTTTCCATATAAATGTAATTACTACTTTTTTTTTGTTTAGTGTATTAATTACATGAAAGAGGCCAAGTTGTAGTATAAATACCTAAATGCAATAGTGAATGCGGATTGAACTTTTTCAATCTTAGATTTTGTGTTCTTGTTTGAAGGTGGCGGTGAATATTTCTAACCTACTTCATGTGTGGCTGAGCTATCGTTTTTTCTCACCCACCCAGTAATAGACTTTGGCTCCGTTTAGGGGACTTAATTAAGGCCCGGTACATGAGTCCCCCCAAATGGAGCCTTCAAGTAACATGGATGAAATTTATTGAAGATAGTTTGTGTAGTTTATATTTAAATCTCTGACATCATTTGATTAGAGCGAATAAACAATGAGATTCAAGATGCCAACCCCATAACTTACCCAATGAATTTAATAACATCCCCGCTCTCATTCCTTATTGGTGTTATGGTCAAAAGGTTCCAGAAAGGAGTTCCATTTTTCTTATAGTTCAAGAGTCTGCCACAGTAGCTCTTCCCTGTTCTCACTGCTTCCCTTATCTTTGCAACTTCTGTTTCGTCTGTGTCAGGTCCCTGAAGAAATCGACTGCAACATATAACAAAGTTAATTTGGGATGATTCATAGAAGGTTAGTCTTCAAATTTAAGGTTATGTTTTTTTTTTGAAAAATTATTAGGTGATTCATCCCAATATAGAGCTATGTCAATCTTCTAATATTAAAAAAACTCAGAATAAAATGTTATTTCGAACAATTTCTGCTGAACCTCAAAAAAATATTTAGCTTAAATTCCCAAAAACATCCAAATTGCACTGTTTCAGGAAAATGTTTGTGATAACAATTTAAGGTCAAAATATGAAATTCCCCAAATTTTAATACCTTTTTTGAATTGAGTTCTAATTTTTTTTTTTTAATGAGATAAGTCCCAAACTAAACTTCTGTCAAATATATAACGGATTCACTCCATCGTACTGTCTCTAGTGTGGCCTAATGCGTAAACTTCAATGCCCTCCACCATTTTTGTGGTGTTCGTATACATCTAATCTTCTTTCACCGGATCTCAATCTCCTAAAAGTATTGTAGATACGCCCACCGGATCTCAATCTCCTCTAGGAAGGGAGATCCATGAGAGGCGGGACTGGAGGAAGGAGTCATGGACGATTCCCAGGCGAGAAATTGGACAGAGAAGTTGTTGGGGTAGATAACAGAGGACAAGAGGTTGGCGCGGTTGAAATCTACGACACCGTAGAGAGAAAGTGATACCATCCTTTTGGGCTACTGAGCCGCTCCGCCATGGATCCATGATCGGCCCCAGAAGATCGCATCAGGGCCGCGATCCATACACCCCAACCCATCTCCCTAAGGACACCGAGCCGCTCCGCAATGGATCGATGGTCGGTCCCGTAGGGCGGGATGTTGAGGCTGGTGCTCGATCCCCAGACCTCCTAGACAAGAGGCTTAGTTGATGATAAGTGTTTGGGAGAGCCTAACTTATCTAAGAGATCTGGGAATCGAGCCCCAACCTCAACATCCCACCCTACAGGACCGACCATGGATCCATTGCGGAGCGCCTCGGTGCCCCTGGGGAGATGGGTTGGGGTCTATGGGTAGTGGCCTTGGCAATCTTCTGGGACCGACCATGGATCCATGGCGGAGCGGCGGCCTGGAAGGATCCTATAAGAGAGAGAGAGAGAGAGGCATGATTTTGAAGGAGATGGCCATCCTTTATTTTCAAAACATCCCCGTGTAAATAAAGCACAGGAAGATATTGTCAGTGCAAAATTTCAGCATCTGTTTTAAACAAAACAGAACTCCAAAACAATTGTTTCTCAGCCATGTCATCTCCATTGCCATCCAAACTTTCTTCAGTATCACTTTCAAAACAATTCCACTCGCTCTGCTATCTCCAACTTTCATTGACTCATACATCACCCCATTCATCACCATTACAAGAACACAATCACCCATCAAAGAAAACTCCATATTCTCCGCCACCGTCTTATCTGCAATCTCCAGCTAAAGCTTCCTCTGTTTTCATAAAGCTCAAGACAGAATCAAAATGTTTGCCACGTTCCTGTCAAAGCAAGCCCTTCAGGCTTCGGCTTGTACTGCATGGCATGGAAGCTGATGGTTGTTCGACATGTTTGGGATGTAATTCTTGTAACTTATAAATAGGGATTTATTTCATACAAAAAAAGGGTACTAGTACTTGTTTCCAAAAGGTATAAAATTTGAGGAACTATTTCATATTTTGGCCTAACATTTTTTTTTATGCTTCCATGTATGTAAATGAAAAAGAAACTTTTTTTTTATATTAGACTAACACAGCTCTACGTTAGGATGACTAATCCATAATGATTAGGAAAGAAAATCGCACCAGTTCTTTCCAATTACTTCCTCTGATGAATATCCAGTCATGTCGAAAAACCCAGCACTTGCATACATTATGGGGCAGTCCTTCCTTCTTGCATCAGAAACAACAAAAGTCTGCTGAAGAGAAGACAATGCATCTTTTAGTTCCTGGGAAACTCTAGGTAAGTTTGAGGATGTGGCATAGTTTGATTCATTTGATGTCCGTGCAGCCGCCGGAGGCATTCTCTCATTGGATTTTTTACGGCCCTCGCCCTCGATCGATGATGGAACAACCACAACAATTTGGTTGTCAGTATCGCTCATCACCGACAGACCCCATTCTGCTGCTCTTTGTGCTATTGATGGCTCGCTTCCCGACTCTATCTCATTTTGATTTAGATCTTTCTGATAATCTTTCACCGGAAATGCCATCCATTTCTCCACTTTTTCTTCTTCTGGGAGAGTTTCTGATGCACCCTCCATTGATGAGAGCTCCTCTATCTTAGTTTTTTCTGCCATATCTTCTCGGTGCAGCTCTTTAGATTAATAAATGCCTTGTAAGTCTGAAGGTTATAAAGAGAATTTCTCATTATGCGGCAGATAAAAAAAATAACAGATAACCCTGACTTGTAAATTCTAGTAACAATGACATCTAGATAAGGCTAATTCAAACACCCCCTTACTCTGTTAAAGGAAAAGGATAGGCTTAAAAACACATAAATTTTAAGAGTGGACCATAAAGCGAACTCCATTGCATGGATGTTCTCCTTTCCCGAAATAGAGTATTACTATTGCTGGGAAGTATATACCGGCGAAACAAAACAAAAACACATCCAGCCAATAAACTTTATTGCCGTTCAGAGCCCAAGTCCCAGGAAGCGGATGGGAACTATAAAAAGAAATAAAAAGTTGTCTGCAGATTAATTAAGGGTCAGTTTTGCATAGCAGTGGAGGACGCCAACAGAGACTGCTATGAATTATCGTTCGTCAACGTCCGACCTCACCAATGGAACTTCATTCACTTGTATGCTCGCCGGAGTTTCACAAACAACAGTTCATAACCACCGTGTTATTAAGGTTTCGTTTGGCGGGGCGGATACTCGCCGGTCGCGTGTACCTCTTTGCTCTGATGTGCTTGATTTCCGTGGAAATCCTGCGGCAGGCCGGAGCCCCACTGCCCAACCGCGCGCAAACTAAGCCTAAGACTGCTTTAATGAGGAAAGTATATTAAAAATGACTATTCTCAGACAAAATTTTTTAATTTTGATCTTATGCTATTGAATCTTCCTCATGTTATATACAAACGTGTAGATTTCATTAGTTTGCTCGTCCACAAAGTTCAAAAAAAAATTTGTAAGCTGTCGGCGGTTAGTGTTTTTAATGTGCTTTTAACAGTACTATAAATGGCTTCGGTTGTCAACAAAGAAGAGGAAGAAAAATAAGGTGGAAACCTGATTATTGAGATTCACCAGTTAGATTGTATCTGCTTCACTGGTTGCTTGTATTTGCTTCTGGAGAAGAAGAGAGGCAGCAGAGGAAGCGAGGAGAGGGAGATAATGAGAGAGAGAGAGAGAGAGGAGCGATTCTAGCTAATAAATAAAGGCTTCATTGTTCTCGCAAAAGCTGATCCTGACCGTTGCTCGCATGCACGTCTGGCCCTGCCGGACTCTGATGGCCGTCCATCTTCATGTAGGCCCCTTTCCCGTTTTGTGGGTGGCACAGTTGCGAACGTGATCTTTTCCCAACGGTTCTGAGGCTGCAAATATTAGCCGCTGCATGTTGCCTTCCAATCTCTGCATCCCTTTGAACCAACAGTGGTATATTTGCGCGCGGGATTTTCCATTGCATTTATTAATATTAATTAATATTATATTATTATTACGATTTCCCTTTCTATATTATACAAAAAAATTTATTTTGCTTGAACAATCATGTATTTGCGGAGTGCTCATCAAGCCATCAGGCAGTTGAGGCGAGACCGGGTCCAGGCGACTCGGAGGGGCAAGTGAGGCAAATTAGCCCACATTCACTCCAGATTTGAGGCGAGTGGTGAGTCCCGGCTTCACCAGGTATTCGCCACTGTCAGGTGAGCAGGACTAGAACGGCTTGGACTCACCTAGGGGTGTAGTGACATTTTTCCTGGAAATCACATTTTGGTCTGCACTTAGTCATTTCAAGGAGCGGGATTCCGCTGTTGGCAGATCAATTTGGCTGCAATTAGTAAAATCAAAAGATGGGATTTCACTATCGGCATACCACTTTCAGAAAACAATAAATAGATTCTCAAGAGCACCTATGGAGAGGATTTCTTTTTAGCTTCTCTCTCTTTTGGTTGGTTCTGGTTGGCAAGAGCTCCAGTTCACTCCAACAAATGAGAACCTATGATAATATTTTGTAATATGTGGTTTGTATGTGAATGAAAAATAATGAATCGTCTTTGTATTAAGTTTGGCACAGCTGTCAAGGCCGTGAATTGTTATGAAAATGGGTCCGAGTGCGGATAAAATTCTCCTGTTTAAGTGAAATTTCTAACGGCCAAATTTATTGTTACGAAAGATAATAATAACGCATGAAAAAATAAACAAACATCACAAAGGAAGAGCATCAAGATTTAAAGTGGTTCCTCAAAAATTTGGGTACGTCCACTATGCAGGCAGAGATAAATCCACTAATAATTTCTCAAACATACAATACGGCTAAAATGGAGGAATAAAATTGAATCGAGAAAAAAATTAAAAATCTCGAACCCTCCAAGATCCGACTGTACGCGTTGCGACGAGAAATCAAGACGGCAGCGAGAGACGAGGACCGGCTACAAGGAAAGAAGGACCTCCGATTCGGCGGCCGGCGGGAAGAGAAAGTCGGCGGTAGGTGCTTCGAAGAGAAGTCGGCGATCTTTGACCAAAACTTGACTGCTGCACTGCACACAAGGATGACCGGTCACACCACTATATATAGGTGATGGAAGAAATCCAAAATAGGTATGACGGCCATCATGGAAGGAGATCAATCCCTTCCTAAAATCCTCCATCATCACCAGATTAATGAAGATGTCAAATTTGGAGCGGTCTTCAAAACGGGTTGGCGACAACAATGGAAGGTGATCAAATATCCCTTCAAATAAATCCTCCATAAATACCGGAATATTGAAGATTACATAATTGGAGTGGATTCCAAAAGTATCCCCGACCAAGAAAGGAGTTTGGCGGAAGTTTGGGAGGGGCGACAACATAACAATCTCCACCTTGACGTCTCTCCCATAACAAACTTCACCTGGTTGAGATAACTCCAAGATGCTCCAACGATCACCAATATCCAAAAGTCAAAGAGACAAATTGAATGAACTTTGAACGAGAACGGATCATAAGAAAACTCTTCTGATTCTGAGTGACACACAAACTGGACTGACGTGGTTGACTCGAAAAATGCTCCACCTTGAGCTAAAATACCAACTGCTCCACCTCCAGCGGTGGTCTCCCATAGCAAAACTGAACATGTCAAGACTTGTGGTCATTGATGTGCGCGCGCGAGAGAAATTGAAAAAATGCAGACACACCAAGAAAAGAATGCAAACAAACTGACCTCAGCTTGGAAAGATGAACCCCTATGAGAGCTGGTCAAAGACGATTTGACTAGACACACTCTAAGCTTATAAATGAGGAGTACCAAAAAAAAAAGCTTAGGTAATAGGGGGAATAAAAAATGCATTCAACAATGAAGTTCTTTACCATGAAATAATTCAAAATAAGAGTTATATAAACACAAGCATAGAGATAGCATGATTAGAAAAAAAAGGGAAAAATGATGGTAAGCAAATGAAGGAAAAGGAATAAGAAAAGATAAAAATTGCAGGAAGAAAAAAAATGCAGACCAAACAAGAAAAAAAATATATGTGAGAGAGGTACTAAATGACGTCCTCGTCGACATCCTCAAGGCATAGGGATACGACGCACTTTCCCTTATCATCACACAGGAATTTTTCTTTCTCCTTGTTTTGAAACTTCCAGTAATCCTTTATTTCATGACCCTTCTTTTTGCAGTAGTTGCAGTAACTATCTGAACTTTTCTTGGACTTGCCTCCTCTGCCTGAACCAGACTGAACCCGAGAGAATAAAATTGAGCTTTCAGCAATGCCTGAGCCGAACGACTTCTTTCGGATGTTATCTGAGAGTAAGGTTGTTGTGAGCTCCTCCAAGTCCAAAATATCCTTACTGTAGGTGAGGGTAGTGATCATGCCCTCGTAGGACTTTGGAAGAGAGTTCAGAAGAATAACTGTCTTGTCATCTTCCTCCATCTGAATATCCATGCTGAGACACTCAGATAACAGTTTATTAAAACTGTTCAGGTGGTCGTGTAGAGAGGAACCATCTTTCATGCCGAACTTGTGCAACTGCTGCTTGAGGTAGATGTGATTGGGGAGAGACTTTGTCATGTAGATACTCTCCAGCTTTGCCCATGTAACATCCCTAAATTATTGACGCAAAATATTTATCTAAATTGTAAGGGCGAGTCGCGACCGTTTATTTGAGAGTTGGGAGTGTGCCGATAGCCATGTATTAAGTAGTATTCTAGTGAAATTGGGTTGCCAATAGTAATTTTTCCCCCACTCTCCTCTTTACGGATGTGAAGGAAACCGCCGCATGCCCGGTCAGTTTAAAACCCGCACCTCTTCTATCGGGAGAAAAACCGCTTGCCGACCCGTCCTGCTCCGTCTTCCGCAAGAGTGCGAAGCCCGACACTCCCGATTTCTGCAGCCGCGCGCCTCCGACGCCCTAGCCGACGCCCGATACCCCTCCAAAAGCCATTTCCGACTTCTCCTCCCTCCTCTGCAGGCGCCGGGGAGTATTCCTTTTCCTTCCTTGGCCTTGGAAGTGCCGGGTTCAACCCTAACCGAAGGAGGTTGATTTTTTGTTTTGGTTCCGGTGAGTCGATCCCTTCCTTTTCTCGATTTCTTCAAGGATATCCTTCGTTTTGGAGGTAGACTAAGCTAATTTTCATTTCTATTGCGCTATTTTAGGTTTTGGTGTTCGTGGTTCACCGCGGGTTTTGTGAGGGACGCTTTGAGAGCCCCAATCTCTCCGCATATAGGTAATATGCACAGCTAGCATTTATATTTTTGCAACCTAAGGTGATTTGGATTTTTTCCACCGGAAACCCTTAGGGGAAAATAATGAAATTAGGGTTGACCTATCTTGCAGGACTTCGGTGGGGTCGGGGCAGCACTTTGAAGGTCCCCAGCAGTGGATTTACCTTCGAAATAGAAGATGTCGCCGCGCCGAGTCTACGAGCGCCGTAGCACCGCTGTAAGGAAATTTAATACCTGTTAGTTAGACATAACAAAAGTTATATTTTGTATACGCATATGTAGGTTTTCGTACAAGCAACATAACCATGCATAGTAAAGTGTGGCGGTAGGAAAATGGTCGCGGAAAACGTGTAGGATGACGCCCTTTTCCATGACCCAGTTAGTCAAGTTATGAATAATTATTTTAAGTACGAATTTTACCCGCGTATGTAAGCTTGGAATTTGTCCAACCAAGGGCGTGAGTGTCCCTTCAAGTCGACCACAAGAAAGTCAAGGGTCGCTTAGTAGTACACCAGAAAAGATATCCTTTGCAGAGTAGCGTCAGACCACAAAGGTCAGCCAGCACACAGAGTTTCTTCCGTGCTAGGTAGAGGCGCACTACCTTTCTCATAAGGCACATGAAACCTTATGAGTAGTACAGACTTGGGAAGTGTCTTCCCTTGAGCCAGTTAGTGGATTCGAGACCGTGTCCGCGTGACACTAGAACAATTGGGTTCGTAAGATGGTCTCGAGTCGTCAGTTTCAGTTGCGCGTTAGGAGCTACTCTGCCTAGAGCCTTCCTAGTAGATGAGCAGGTTAGAAGCCACCTTAAACTCAAGTATAGACCTGACATGAGACAGTACGCTAGTTAGTGAACGCCAGGACTTGAGTTAGTAAAATAAAAGTCACGTGCTTAGGACGAGTAGATGTGTGACCGGAGAATAGTGCGAAGGCATGCATAGCACATAGCATAAAGGTTTTAAATGCATAAAATTATTTTTTAAAGACATGCATGCATTCATGTGTAAAACTGGGTTTTAGTGTCACTAGGAGGGGTTATTTTTCCTTACTCTGACCCTTCGTGGGCACTGTTTTTCAGGTGACCCAGGTGGGAAGTTACGTCTAGGATGAGCATGTGGTGGCGTCAGTTTGTACTATTTATCTTCTTCAGTTTACTCTATTTCAGCATGTACCTGTAGATGAGAACATTGTATCAGATTAATGTTTTATCTAATTTATTTCAGACTATTTATGGTTAATCAGATTTTCAGTTAATTCAGTTTTACTTCCTGTTTAGTGGCTCTGTGAATCCAGATATCAGGTATGTGGTTACCCTTAGTTTACTTTATTCAAACTTCCGCTGTAAGTCTTAAATTGCTTAGTATAGCTTTTATTACCTGCTGCTACTAGTTTTAATACTGTTTCCTAGTTTTCTTTACATCGCTGACCCGGCCGGACGGCTGATTTCTGAAATACTGGGAAGGGGTGTTTCAAATTGGTATCAGAGCCAGGTTTAGGATCCCTGGACCCTAGAAAGAATTCACAGAGCCATAGGAGCGTTTAAGAGTAAACTTTTGTCAGTAAAGTACTTTAAGTTGCGATTAAGCCTTAGTGTTCGCTAGAGTACAAAATAAGTTGCTAGATCAGATTTCTTAGATGCTTGATAAATAATCAGATTTCCTTTATATATATTCTATCAGGCACCACGAGTTAGTGAACCAGGTGAATCTTCACGCCAGAACCCGACTCCTAATGCAACCATGGGAGACGCTGCCATGCCACAGGTACCGCCAGTTCCAGCAGCTCCAGAGGGCACTGACATAGCGTCTCAGATTGCCAGGGCGGTTACTGTTGCCTTGATGGAGTTTCAGAGAGGACTGGCTGCAGGGTTTCCAGCTCCAGTACAAGTACCAGTCCCTGCACCAGCTCCTGCAGCAGCACCTGTGGAGATGACCCTGGAGCGCTATTTGAGAAATTTTAGAGAACTTCAGCCTTCGAACTACAGTGGGGATGAGACCCCGATGGATACAGATGATTGGATAGCTAACACCAGAGACCTGCTGAATGTTTTAGAGTGCCCGGAGAATAAGAAAGTTCCTCTGGCAGCTTTCCTCCTCCGAGGAGAGGCAAAAGTCTGGTGGGACAAATACCGGACAGATGATCCTGCAGGTAAAGTGTTATGATCAATTTCTTTATTTTAGGAAGTAATGTGTTAATTTTAATATGGTATGATCGTTTTTTTTTTGTTTGGCCAGGCCGTACCCCAGACATGTTCACTTGGGGCGAGTTCTCTAGAGCTCTTGCTAGTTGGTTCGTGCCTCCTTCCGCACGACGAGGTCTCCAAGAGAAGTATCTGAGGCTTTTCCAGGGGGACAGGACAGTTACTGAGTACGAGCGAGAGCTGACTCATCTGGCTAGATATGCGGGCGTGATGCAGGGAGATCAGACTGAGAAGTGCAGTCGCTTTGTGGATGGTTTGCGTGACTCGTTGAGGCAGCCGCTGATGACTATGGTCAACGCTGATTACAGGAGCTTAGTGGATACGGCTCGCAGACTGGAGGCTGACCAGCAGAAGGTTCAGAAGCGAAGTAGTTTACGTGCGAAGCGATCTCAGGATTCGCATCAGCCGCAGCAGAACAAGAATGACCAAGGTAAGAACTGGAACAAGAAGCCGAAGCCTGATGCTAAGAAGAATGGTCAATCTGGTGACCGAAGCAAGGACTATCCCACGTGTCCCAAGTGTCAGCGTCGTCATTCAGGAGAGTGTTTGGCCAGTGCAGGCGTATGCTATAAGTGCCGACAGCCTGGACACATAGCTCGTTTCTGTCAGGAAGCTGGGCCAAATCAGGTAATCAAGGTCCTTTTTGTATTGATTACACTTATTGTAATTTCGATAGATTTGTAATGAAATTTATTTTCCTGCAGTCGAAGTTCGAGGTTGGTGGCCCTAGCAGGGTAGATAAGGGCAAAGCGTTGATGATTACTGATGGGAGACCACAGCAGGGTCGAGACTTAGTGCAGCCCAGAGCTTATGGGCTGGGTCAGCAGGAGGCGAAGGATCAGGAGGATGTTGTGATAGGTAAGTGTTGTTTGCTTGCAAGTTGGTTTTAAATCCTCCGTAGTGACACATTAAATGTTTCATCCTTCATAAATCATTCATGTAGGCATCCTTATGATTCGTAACTTACCCTCTAAGATTCTGTTTGATACGGGTGCCTCACACTCGTTTATCGCGGAATCTTTAGTGCGTAAGTTGGATTTAGAAGTCTTCCCCGAGTCAGTACCGCTGGAAGTCAGGATGCCGAATGGATCCCTTCTGCAGACCAGAGACAAGTGCAGGGTGCCAGTGCAGTTTGGTGACACTGAGATTATCGTGGAGGCTTTGCTGCTACCTATAGCAGGGTTTGACTTGATTTTTGGAATGGACTGGCTTTCAGCAGTCAACGCCAGGATTGACTGTAGGGCGAAGCAGATTCAGTTCGATGGCCCCAACCAGACATCTTTTTCTTTTCAGGGATTGAAGGGAGTAGTGAAAATGATCATGTCTGCAGTCCAAGCGAGAAAGTGTATTAGTCAGGGTTGTGAAACCTTCGTAGTACTGATGAGTGCGGAGTCTAAGGCTGATTTGGCAGAGGTACCAGTGGTGCAGGAGTTTCCAGATGTTTTCCCGGAAGAGCTCCCTGGTGCCCCTCCAGATAGAGAGATTGAGTTCCCGATAGACTTGCAGCATGGGGCTACACCGGTAGCCAAATCTCCCTATCGGATGGCTCCAAGGGAACTAGCAGAATTGAAGAGCCAATTGCAGGAGCTGCTTGATTTGGGTTTTATACGCCCCAGTACTTCGCCTTGGAGTGCTCCAGTGCTTTTCGTGAAAAAGAAGGATGGTAGTCTGAGATTGTGCATAGACTACCGTGAATTGAATAAGTTGACCGTTAAGAACAAGTACCCGATTCCCAGGATTGATGATTTGTTCGACCAGTTGGTGGGAGCGAGCACTTTCTCCAAGTTAGATCTGAGGTCGGGCTACCATCAGCTGAAGATTCGTGACGCGGATATACAGAAGACTGCTTTCAGTACCAGATACGGACACTTCGAGTTCGTGGTCATGCCGTTCGGGCTGACCAATGCCCCGTCAGTATTTATGGACCTGATGAACAGGGTATTTCGGGAGTATTTGGATCGTTTTGTCATCGTCTTCATAGATGATATCTTAGTGTTCTCTAAGAGTGCAGAAGATCATGCAGCTCACCTCAGGATTGTTTTGAGCACACTCAGAAAGAATCAGTTGTATGCAAAATTTTCAAAGTGTGAGTTTTGGCTTTCAGAGATTGCATTCTTAGGCCATATCATCAGTCAGAAAGGAGTTAGCGTTGATCCAAAGAAGATAGAGGCCATTAAGAGTTGGCCAAGGCCGACGACAGTTTCAGAGGTTCGCAGCTTTTTGGGTCTTGCTGGATACTACAGGAGATTCATCAGGGATTTCTCGAAGATAGCATTACCACTGACTTCCCTCACTAGGAAGGGAAAGAGCTTGGATTGGACGGTTGAGTGTGAGTTGGCCTTTGAGGACCTCAAGGACAGATTGATGACCGCACCGATTTTGAGTTTACCTTCAGGGCCAGACGGATTTCAGATCTATAGTGATGCTTCAGGTCAGGGTTTGGGTTGTGTTCTCATGCAGCATGGAAAGGTTGTAGCCTATGCCTCGAGACAGTTAAAGGTTCATGAGAGGAACTATCCCGTACATGACTTGGAGCTTGCAGCAGTCATTCATGCTCTGAAGATATGGAGACACTACCTTTATGGAGTGCGTTGTGAGATCTTCACTGATCATAAGAGCCTTAAGTATATCTTTGATCAGCGAGAGCTCAATTTGAGGCAGCGTAGATGGTTGGAGTTTCTTTCAGACTATGATGTAGACATTCAGTACCACCCAGGAAAGGCGAACGTGGTAGCTGATGCTCTTAGCAGGAGAGGCTCGTGTTTCTATCTTCTCACTCAGCAGGAGGAGTTAGTACGAGAGCTGGAGAGACTGGACATCGTCGTTGTGCCCCGTGGCAGTTTTGGTTCAGCTTGGTTGAGTTGGATGGAGATTTCGTGCGATATTAGAGATAGGATCAGGACAGCTATATCGTTGGATCCAAAGATGGCAGAGATTTGGATCTCAGTACAGTCAGGTCAGAAAGAGAGGTTCTCTATTCAGGATGAGTTATTATTGCATGATGGCAGAGTGTGCATCCCAGATGTTAGTCACCTTCGGAAGGACATTCTTTTCGAGGCACACAATTCCAGGTATTCTATACATCCCGGTAGCACGAAGATGTATGCAGATCTTAAGAAGACAGTCTGGTGGCCAGGTTTGAAGAGTGATGTTGCAGATTATGTAGGGAAGTGTGAGACATGCAAGTTGGTTAAGGCCGAGTGTCAGAGGCCTGGAGGCAAGTTGCAGCCACTTCCCATTCCCGAGTGGACATTTGAGGATATATCTATGGACTTCATTCATGGTTTGCCGAGATCGCAGAGTGGGAATGATTCCTTGTGGGTTGTAGTAGATCGACTTTCTAAGGTCGCCCATTTCATTCCTCTTAGGAAGACAGATCAAGGTCCGAAGCTAGCCCAGTTATATTTAGATGAGATAGTTCGACTTCACGGTGTTCCCAAGACTATAGTTTCAGACCGAGATGGCAGATTTACCTCCAGGGAGTGGCGATACGTTCAGGAGCGGTTGGGTACCAGGTTACATTTCAGCACCGCTTTCCATCCACAGACCGATGGACAGACTGAGCGCACAAATAGGACTTTGGAGGATCTGCTACGGATGTGCATTCTAGATTTTGGAGGAAAGTGGGAGAAGTATGTTACTCTTGTGGAGTTCTCCTACAACAACAGTTTCCAGGCAAGTATTGGAATGGCACCGTTTGAGGCCCTCTATGGTAGACGTTGTCGGACACCGTTATGTTGGGCAGAGAGTGAGGAAAGATCTTCTATCAGAGAGTCATGGATTGATAAGACCACTGACAGGATTAAGCTTATTCAGGAGCGTATGAAGACAGCTCAGGATCGCCAGGCCAAGTATCATGATCAGAAGCACAGGTCAGTAGAGTTCAGTGTTGGAGACTACGTTTATTTAAAGGTCAGACCAGTTAGAGGAGTCTCTAGAATAAAGCGAATGAAGAAGCTGAGTCCCAGATTCGTTGGTCCTTTTGAGGTACTGGAAAGAGTTGGTGAGGTTGCTTACAGGTTGTCCTTACCTGAGGAAATGAGTGGTGTACATGATGTATTCCACGTCTCCTATCTGAGGAGAGCAGTCAGAGATCCCAGTCAGATCATCAGTACCGATGAAGCACCAATTGAGACAGATCTTAGTATTGGAGTTAGACCAGTCAAGATAGTGGACTCAAGGATTCAGAAGCTCAGAAATAGAGAAATTCGCATGGTCAAAGTCCTTTGGATGAACTGTGGCCGTCCAGAGTATACTTGGGAGCGAGAGGATGAGCTAAAGAGCAATGCAGACTATTCTTTTCTCTTCGATTCAGGTATGGTTTCAATTTTCGAGGACGAAAATTTTTGTTAGGAGGGGAGATTTGTAACATCCCTAAATTATTGACGCAAAATATTTATCTAAATTGTAAGGGCGAGTCGCGACCGTTTATTTGAGAGTTGGGAGTGTGCCGATAGCCATGTATTAAGTAGTATTCTAGTGAAATTGGGTTGCCAATAGTAATTTTTCCCCCACTCTCCTCTTTACGGATGTGAAGGAAACCGCCGCATGCCCGGTCAGTTTAAAACCCGCACCTCTTCTATCGGGAGAAAAACCGCTTGCCGACCCGTCCTGCTCCGTCTTCCGCAAGAGTGCGAAGCCCGACACTCCCGATTTCTGCAGCCGCGCGCCTCCGACGCCCTAGCCGACGCCCGATACCCCTCCAAAAGCCATTTCCGACTTCTCCTCCCTCCTCTGCAGGCGCCGGGGAGTATTCCTTTTCCTTCCTTGGCCTTGGAAGTGCCGGGTTCAACCCTAACCGAAGGAGGTTGATTTTTTGTTTTGGTTCCGGTGAGTCGATCCCTTCCTTTTCTCGATTTCTTCAAGGATATCCTTCGTTTTGGAGGTAGACTAAGCTAATTTTCATTTCTATTGCGCTATTTTAGGTTTTGGTGTTCGTGGTTCACCGCGGGTTTTGTGAGGGACGCTTTGAGAGCCCCAATCTCTCCGCATATAGGTAATATGCACAGCTAGCATTTATATTTTTGCAACCTAAGGTGATTTGGATTTTTTCCACCGGAAACCCTTAGGGGAAAATAATGAAATTAGGGTTGACCTATCTTGCAGGACTTCGGTGGGGTCGGGGCAGCACTTTGAAGGTCCCCAGCAGTGGATTTACCTTCGAAATAGAAGATGTCGCCGCGCCGAGTCTACGAGCGCCGTAGCACCGCTGTAAGGAAATTTAATACCTGTTAGTTAGACATAACAAAAGTTATATTTTGTATACGCATATGTAGGTTTTCGTACAAGCAACATAACCATGCATAGTAAAGTGTGGCGGTAGGAAAATGGTCGCGGAAAACGTGTAGGATGACGCCCTTTTCCATGACCCAGTTAGTCAAGTTATGAATAATTATTTTAAGTACGAATTTTACCCGCGTATGTAAGCTTGGAATTTGTCCAACCAAGGGCGTGAGTGTCCCTTCAAGTCGACCACAAGAAAGTCAAGGGTCGCTTAGTAGTACACCAGAAAAGATATCCTTTGCAGAGTAGCGTCAGACCACAAAGGTCAGCCAGCACACAGAGTTTCTTCCGTGCTAGGTAGAGGCGCACTACCTTTCTCATAAGGCACATGAAACCTTATGAGTAGTACAGACTTGGGAAGTGTCTTCCCTTGAGCCAGTTAGTGGATTCGAGACCGTGTCCGCGTGACACTAGAACAATTGGGTTCGTAAGATGGTCTCGAGTCGTCAGTTTCAGTTGCGCGTTAGGAGCTACTCTGCCTAGAGCCTTCCTAGTAGATGAGCAGGTTAGAAGCCACCTTAAACTCAAGTATAGACCTGACATGAGACAGTACGCTAGTTAGTGAACGCCAGGACTTGAGTTAGTAAAATAAAAGTCACGTGCTTAGGACGAGTAGATGTGTGACCGGAGAATAGTGCGAAGGCATGCATAGCACATAGCATAAAGGTTTTAAATGCATAAAATTATTTTTTAAAGACATGCATGCATTCATGTGTAAAACTGGGTTTTAGTGTCACTAGGAGGGGTTATTTTTCCTTACTCTGACCCTTCGTGGGCACTGTTTTTCAGGTGACCCAGGTGGGAAGTTACGTCTAGGATGAGCATGTGGTGGCGTCAGTTTGTACTATTTATCTTCTTCAGTTTACTCTATTTCAGCATGTACCTGTAGATGAGAACATTGTATCAGATTAATGTTTTATCTAATTTATTTCAGACTATTTATGGTTAATCAGATTTTCAGTTAATTCAGTTTTACTTCCTGTTTAGTGGCTCTGTGAATCCAGATATCAGGTATGTGGTTACCCTTAGTTTACTTTATTCAAACTTCCGCTGTAAGTCTTAAATTGCTTAGTATAGCTTTTATTACCTGCTGCTACTAGTTTTAATACTGTTTCCTAGTTTTCTTTACATCGCTGACCCGGCCGGACGGCTGATTTCTGAAATACTGGGAAGGGGTGTTTCAGCCCAAAGACCAGAGACAGTCGTCTCCAAAAAAATTTTATATAGCACATCATCGTGTAAACAAAGTTGTATGGTGGACAAAACTTTGAGATCTGAATCCTCTCACGTGCTATCGGTAACCTCAACGTCCATATTGGCCTTCCCCAATAGGACACAATGTAAACCTTCCTTAATCAGTAGTGCTCGGACCTTGACCTGCCATAAGACAAAATTGTGCTTTCCGTCGAATTTCGTAACTTCAAATTTCGCATCGGGTGTGGAAGTCACCATAGAAAATAAGCTGAAGAAATCTTCTCGGAGACCGAAGCGACCGAATAAATTCGCGGATTAAGATTGAGAAGATAGGGAGCGGACCGATGTCGTCACCTACCGTTGACCCAACTTGAAACGGAATGTCCAAACGGTCGTCGATCGAACCTGGCTCTGATACCACTTGTTATAAAAATGGGTCTCCGAGTGCGGATAAAATTCTCCTGTTTAAATGAAATTTCTAACGGCCAAATTTATTGTTACGAAAGATAATAATAATGCATGAAAAAATAAACAAACACCACAAAGAAAGAACACCAAGATTTAAAGTGGTTCCCCGAAAATTTGGGTACGTCCACTATGCAGGCAGACATAAATCCACTAATAATTTCTCAAACATACAATACAACTAAAATGGAGGAATAAAATTGAATCGAGAAAAAAAGATTAAAAATCTCGAACCCTCCAAGATCCGGCTGTACGCGTTGCGACGAGAAATCAAGACGGCGGCGAGAGACGAGGGCCGGCTACAAGGAAAGAAGGACCTCTGATTCGGCGACCGGCGGGAAGAGAAAGTCGGCGGTAGGTGCTTCGAAGAGAAGCCGGCGATCTTCGACCAAAACTTGACTGCTGCACTGCACACATGAATGATCGGTCACACCACTATATATAGGTGATGGAAGAAACCCAAAATAGGTATGACGGCTATCATGAAAGGAGATCAATCCATTCCTAAAATCCTCCATCATCACCAGATTAATGAAGATGCCAAATTTGGAGCGGTCTTCAAAACGGGTTGGCGACAACAATGGAAGGTGATCAAATATCCCTTCAAAGAAATCCTCCATAAATACCGGAATATTGAAGATTACATAATTGGAGTGGATTCCAAAAGTATCCCCGACCAAGAAAGGAGTTTGGCAGAAATTTGAGAGGGGCGACAACATAACAGTGAATGTCCACCGTTCCTTCTCATCTATAAACAACTTCATTCGCTTTTATGTTCAAAGCTAATTTTCTTGTTTTTCATAGTGGTCATAACTGATGTTGTACCAAACACATTCTATGATTGTGATTTTTTGGGCTAAACCCGTGGGAACGAAAAAAAATCTTAATAGATGTGTAGGCCTTCCAACAAAAAATTCAACTGGCGCTCTCCGTTTGGCAGCAATGTGGTGGCGGTTATGAACATGGAGTTAAATTGTCATTCAAGAACGCACACCTAAGAAACTTCATCCACTTCTATGTTCAAACGAATGCTGTTTGTTATGCGATCCTTAACGAATGACAATAAGAGGCTTTGATACTGCATGATCACGGGAGCGTGCAGCAGTTGAGTAACTAAGCAACAAAAATAAAGGAGAAGAAGCAAGCAGTAAGAACCAGAAAGGGAGCAGAAAATGCTTGCGGGGTATTTTGATCAAAAGAATGAAGTGGGAGGAATAAATGCGGGGTGTTTGGTTGTGCGGGCATAAAATCTCTTTACGAGATAATGCCAGGATAGTTAGTGCAGGTCCCACAGGCAATGAGGACAATGACTCCACACCATGCTGCTAAAACCTTCTCCACAGCTTTTTAGTTGGCGGTGGTTGAGCCGCATATTTCTCTGAGAGGCGCGCTACATAGATTTATTTTCGAATAATATGCATAATTGCTTATGTAAATTTACGTTCGACTAATATGCACTGCTAATATCACGTATTTCTGCAGCTTCGTTAATTTGTTTCTTGTAAATATATTAGTTTTATTTTTGATGGGAGAAAAATATCAGAATTAAAGCATTGTCGAAGTAGATCTGGATGTGAAAAACGTTTTCATAACGTCAGTTGTGCATAGGGATGAAGAAATGTTTTTTGAAAAATTGAAAAGTAGGAGTTCCGTGACTTTTCAAAAAAAAAGAAAGAATTTTGGGCAGTGGTACTTTTTCCCACTGATAGACATTCCAAATAATATGTTATGTGCGGTAACATTCAGAAAACGAAAAATAGCTAAAAATTCATTCCAAATAGGCCCTAAGCGTTTGGTAAACGCTTGGCAACAGCCCTCATTCACACAATTCTCACCGCTAAAACAAATAGTTTGACATAAAACTAATATAATAAGGTTTGGTATTTTATTATATGATAGCTTATATATTTTTTCCACTAATAAATAAAAAATGTAGATATCAAAATTTTATATCACATTATAATAATTTTTTATAAAAATAATATTAAATATCCAAATTTATATTATATACCTATTTTTATTTCAAATAAAAAAGTATTAAATATGAAGATAAATCATAAATTATTATGTTAAAGTAGTAGGAGCAATATTAAAAAGAAAAAAATATATATGTACTCTAGTAGATTGTCTTGCTTTAAATACTTTATGTTCATAGAAATGTTATTAGTTCTATGAATAATGTGTAAATAATTTACATGCTAGTCACAAATCTTATTTTCATCATGGGCACTAAAATATTACTCAAAATTTAGTGTGGATAAGGAGATAGAAACTTTCTTCTATGAGATCATTTTGATCTCCTAATTTACTGACTTCTTTTCTCTCCTACCGTACCTGCAAAAAATGTATGACACTCGTCTTCTCTTGATTGATCCCATACGAAAATTCGAAAATAGAATTGAATGGGATTGAAAGATAAGAGGACTCCTCACATCTCATTCTCTCCCACCTCTTATCTCCCTCTCTACCTCAATGAGTACGGACGCAAGTCGCACAACCATAGAATTTCATACGCTTGTCGACACCACGTGAGGTGGCATATTCTCGTCCTTAGTATTATTATTCCACTGCATGGACCACTCAAATTATTGCTTGATGAGTCACACACTGCCTGTGTTAGGGACACCTTCACTACTATTTTTTTATTGTTATTATAAAGTGTGAAAGAAAATTTTCATTGTAAAAACCATCACTTAAAATGGACAGAGTCAGCAGTTAGGTTTTAAAACCATCACTTAAAGCGGTTACGATTAAGGTCTGGTTCATGCGGTCGTAACCGCTTGACCGGTGAAAATAAGTCCTCTCAAACGGAACCATAGCCTCTGTCCTTGAGCGACTGAATAAATTCATCAAACATTTCTCCTATTCCTTTAAACTTTAGGCCCAGATTTTCCAGCTTGGATGTGTTGAAGGCGTATTGTGGTATCTTGCCATCATGGTAGTCATCAAACCTGCATATATTCAGCAAATATTTTGAGAATTACGTAACTACGATGTTGTTAAATTTGAGTCATTTTCGGCGCTAAAATATATTAAGTTCACAAGTGTGCATAAGTTTTCCTGTGTCGGATTATTCGCAACACGCCTTCTAAGGCTCTGTTTGGGGGGACTTATTTTCACCGGTCAAGCGGTTACGACCGCGGTCGTAACCGCTTGACCGGTGAAAATAAGTCCCCCCAAACGGAGCCTAAATTGTAATGTATGTAGCATGTACCATGCATACTATAATTATTTTTAAGCATCCAACCTAAAACTAATTCATTCCGGGAAGATGAGACGTGTGTTGGAAACGTGTATGGGTCCCCGCTTCAACTCAACACTCCAAACGAAAATCCACTAGCCGGCGAGACCGCCCACACCAGCCGCCAACCCGCGCGAGTTCCCTCCTGCGAGATGACCGAGACGCGAGACCACCGCACTAAAAACGCGAGACCACCCCGGGTAGACCTACTCGCAGGAGAGATCAAAAAACAAGCCGGCGAGTTCCACCTCTCTAACCGCCGAGCACAAACGGCGAGAGCGAGCTCCACCACTTCAACCGACAAGAGCGAGCCCCACCCCTTCAACCGGCGAGCAGTCCAAGCCGCTCGGTTAGCAAACCCGGCGAGAACCCAAGCTTGCCCGGCTAACCCTTCTACCCGCTTGGCAACACTATCTACCCGCGCGGCAAAGCTTCTACCCGCTCGGCTTCTCCACCAGCGCTGCAGCGCTCCTCACTTTCTCTCACAAACAAAAACCGGAAATGAGGAAGTTTTCACTATTTTTCAGCAACTCTAAAAGGAATACTTACATGTCTTTATATAGACTTACCAGACCAATAGGAAACGGACAAGTGTCCAATACTTAAAAACAACCAATTTTTCATCTACCAACCTCCCAACTCCCCACTTAATACATTTTCTCTCCCCTACATTTTAAACAAAACATAAATATAATAAACCCCCAAACTTGTGGGCCCGGTCAATGAAGTCAAAGTCCAACAAACTCCCCCTCAAACTTTGCAGCACATGCCGAGTTTGCCTTTGAGCTTCAGGAATGTCTCCACCTTCAATTCCTTAGTGAAAATATCCGCAACCTGCTCTCCGGTAGGGCAATACACCACTTCAACCGTCTTCAGCTCCACCTGCTCACGGAGGAAGTGGTACCTCGTCTCGATATGCTTGTTACGTTCGTGCAGCACTGGATTCTTTGCGAGCTGGATGGCCGACATGTTTTCCACAAACATGGTAATAGGCCCATCCACTTCATGGTGCAACTCCTGCAGGAGGTTCCTTAGACAAATAGCCTGGCAGGTACAAGCCTCCGTCGCGATGTACTCTGCTTCACATGATGATAAGGCAATCGTTGCCTGCTTCTTCGAACTCTATGAGAACACCTCTGTTCCCATATTGAAAACGTACCCGGAAGTGCTCTTTCGGTCATTCACATCTCCACCATAATCACTATCTGAGTACCCCACCAGCTTTAGCTCCTCTCCTGTAGAGTAATTCAGTCCATGACCCCTTGTCCCGTTCACATATCTCAGGATTCTCTTCGCAGCTGTGAAATGATCCTCCTTTGGTTCCTCCATGTGCTTGCTTACCACCCTGACTGCATACATGATGTCAGGTCGGGTGAAGGTCAAGTAGCGTAGACTCCCCACCAAGCTTTTGAATAAAGTGGATTCTACCGCTCCTTCCTTCGACTCCTTGCTCAACTTTAGTCCTGGATCGGCAGGAGTGGAGATAGGCTTGTTGTTCTCCATCCTGAACTTCTTCAGGATCTCCTCCGCATATTTCTTCTGTGAGATGAAGATATTATCTTCGCTCTGCTTCACCTCCACGCCTAAGAAGTAGTTGAGTTCTCCCAGGTCCGTCATCTCGAACTCCTTCTTCATCATTCTCTTGAACTCCTCGTACATCGAATGGTTGTTGCATGTGAAGATCATATCGTCTACGTATAGACATACGATCATCATGTCGCCATTCTTCTCAACCTTCGTGTAGAGGGCATACTCATAAGGGTTCTTCCTGTAGTCATGCTTCTGCAGGTAAGCATCTATTCTCCCATTCCAGGCTCGAGCTCCTTGCTTCAGCCCGTACAAAGTCTTGTCCAACTTGCATACTTTCCTCTCTTGCCCCTTCACCACATATCCGGGGGGCTGCTCGATGTACACATCCTCCTCCAGGTAACCATTCAGGTAGGCAGATACCACGTCCATCTGCATGATCTTCCATATGTGATGAGCTGCCAGTGCGATGATCAACCTGATAGTATCGATCCTCGCCACTGGGGCAAAGACTTCATCATAGTTCACCCCTTGGACTTACCGGTAGCCCTTCACGACTAACTGCGTCTTATGCTTCTCCACGCCTCCATCTTTGTTCTTCTTCACCTTATACACTCACTTCACCCCGAGGGGTTTGTGGCCTGCAGGTGGATCCACATCCTTCCAGGTGTCATTCTTTTTGATGGAGGTGATCTCCACATCCATCACCTTTCTCCAAGTTTTTTCTTGGGCGGCTTCATCATATGAGTACGGCTCAACATCTGCAAAGAGGCAATATAAAGAAAAATTGTTAAGTGTTGGATTCGTCTCCTCATAGATATCATCCAGCCTCCTCATCCTCGGTTGAGGACGATCATCTTTGGTTCCACTGGTGCTTGCTCCACCAGATCCACCTCTACTTGTACTCGCTCCACTCGAGTAGGGGTGAGAGCTCCCCCTGACTCCCTACTGGGTGGTGATGATAGCTCAGCTCCACCCATCTCAGCTTCTGCTTCCTGACCACCCTCTTCTTCCTCATCATCAAAGAACATCCCCTTGATGCTCCTCACTTCTTCATCCCAGCTCCAGCTGCTACCTTCCTCAAACACAACATATCTTGAGATGATAGTCTTCTCTGTCACTGGGTTGTACAACTTGTAAGCTTTGCTAGCTGGAGTGTAGCCTACGAAGATGCACCTCTCACTTCTATCATCGAGCTTCTTCCTCCTCTGGTCTGGGGCATGGGCATAAGCCACACACCCGAAGACCCTTAGGTGCTTCACACTTAGCTTCCACCCACACCATGCTTCGAACGGAGTCTTGAACTTCACACTCTTCGTTAGGCATCGGTTTAGCAAGTACACAGCCGCCTGTACTGCTTCTGCCCAAAACTTCTTCGGCAACCCTTTACCTTTCACCATGCTCCTTGCCATATTCATGATGGTCAAGTTCTTCCTTTCCGCTACTCCATTCTGCTGAGGTGAGTACGCCGCTGTCAGCTGATGAGAGATCCCCCACTCTCTACAGAAGTCATCAAACAGCCTAGAGGTATACTCCCCACCTCTATCTGTCATAAGCACCTTCAATGCCTGCCCACTCTCCTTCTCAACCATCGCCTTGAACTCCCTAAACTTGTCAAGGGCCTTAGCCTTCTCCCTCAGGAAATACACCCAATACTTACGACTGAAGTCATCCGTGAAGGTAATGTAGTACTTGCTCCCACCGACTGAGGTAGTCTCAAATGGACCAGCTATGTCCGAGTGAACTAGCTCAAGCTACCTTGTCGCTCTCCGGGACTTACCACCCTCGAAAATTTGTCTCTTCTGCTTCCCCTTGGTACATGCCTCACAGACCATCTGTGGATGTGAGATCATCGGCAGTACTTCTACCATCTTGGAATGAGATAAGAACTTCAGGCCTGTGACCCTAGATGGCCCATCCGATGGTGCCAGAGCCAAGCTTCCTCTTCTTCCTCCGTCCTCGCGAGACACGCCGTCTCCTTGACATCCATCCTTAGAGTAAGAAGACGATTCGTCGTCATCTTCACCCTCACTACTTCCCTTCCTTGATGATCCATCATAGCTAAGATGTCATCCCTCAACAGGACACGATAGCTTTTTTCCACCAACTGCCCAAGGATTAGGATGTTACTCCTCAAGCCTGATACATAGAATACATCATTAAGATGCACCTCCTTCCCATTCATGGTAACCGCAATCACTCCTCTTCCTTCCACTGAAATCTTTGAAGCATCGCCAAAACTGACCTCACCACCATTTGGTTCGAGGCTAGTGAACAGCTCCTTCTCTCCACACATGTGGTTACTTGCTCCTGTATCCAAGTACCACACACTGTTCCTCTCACCTCCTGCTTCTTGGACGGTTAGGAACATCATCGGGTCGTCACCCATGTTGCTTGCTTCAGCGTAGTGGTTGGCTTCTCCTCCTTTCTTTGGAGTCCAACAGTCATAGCTCATATGCCCAAACTTGTTACAGTTGTAACATTGAATTTAGGACATATCACATCTTCCTCTTCCTTGATCTCTTCCTTGGTCCCTTCCTTGTCCTCTACCCTGGCCTCTTCCTCTTCCTCCTGCATCTTGCCTCCAACCTTGAGGTTGCTCCACCTCTCTCTAGTTGAACTGGTTTCTATCAAAATCTCTTCCACCTCTTCTTCCTCTACCTCTACCTTAGTATCCTCGACCATGCTGGCCTCCTCTTCCTGAGCTCTCTCCAAAATTAAGCTGAGTCTGGAGTGCTTTCCCCAAGCCACTCGACTCCTCATCATCTTGCAACATGCGATACTCGTGGGCTTGCAGCGAGCCAACGAGTTCATCTATCGCCATCACGATGAGATCCTTCGACTCCTCAATGGCCACTACCACATGCCTGAACTTCTTAGACATAAAACGCATGAGCTTCTCCATGAAGTTGACATCGTCTATCGTCTCTCCATTCCTCTTCATCTCGTTTGTGAGCGTCCGTAGATGGGTCACATACTCACCAACTTTCTCCGCACTCTGCATCTTCATCACTTCATATTGGGCACGAAGGGATTGCAGCTTCACTTTCTTAGCCTTGTCAACCCCTTGCATAGAGTGTTGCAGTATCTCCCATGCTTCCCTCGATGTCCCTGCATCCGAGATCTTCTCAAAGGCACCTCATCGATGCCTTGGTATAATAGGAATAGAGCCTTCTTGTCCCGCTTCTTCGATTCCTTCAACGCCGTCTTCTGAGCGTTAGTCAAAGTTGTCTCCGCTTCAGCAGTAAGCACCTCGACGCCTTCTTCCACTGTCTCCCACAACTCTTTGGAGGCGAGTAGTACTCGCATTTGTATACTCTGATTCCCATAGTTGGTTTTGGTCAACTTGAGGACTTGCCCCGGCATTCCACTTCCCATCTCCATCTCTCCTCTTCACTTAACACTTCCAAGCAAACTTCCAGGGGGTCGAATCTCCCTATGATATCACTTGTTGGAAACGTGTATGTGTCGCCGCTTTAACTCAACACTCCAAACGAAAATCCACTAGCCGGCGCGACCGCCCACACCAGCTGCCAACCCGCGCGAGTTCCCTCTTGCGAGATGACCGAGACGCGAGACCACCGCACCAAAAACGCGATACCACCCCGGGTAGACCTACTCGCAGGCGAGATCAAAAAACAAGCCGGCGAGTTCCACCTCTCTAACCGCCGAGCACAAACGGCGAGAGCGAGCTCCACCACTTCAACCGGGGAGAGCGAGCTCCACCCCTTCAACCGGCGAGCAGTCCAAGCCGCTCGGTTAGCAAACCCGGCGAGAACCCAAGCTTGCCCGGCTAACCGCTTCTACCCGCTTGGCAACACTATCTACCCGCGCGGCAAAGCTTCTACCCGCTCGACTTCTCCACCAGCGCTGCAGCTCTCCTCACTTTCTCTCACAAACAAAAACCGGAAATGAGGAAGTTTTCACTATTTTTCAGCAACTCTAAAAGGAATACTTACATGCCTTTATATAGGCTTACCAGACCAATAGGAAACGGACAAGTGTCCAATACTTAAAAGCAACCAACTTTTCATCTACCAACCTCTCAACTCCCCACTTAATGCATTCTCTCTCCCCTACATTTAAAACAAAACATAAATATAATAAGGGACCCAAACTTGTGGGCCCGGTCAATGAAGTCAAAGTCCAACAACGTGAGGCTCTTTTTCAACAAGAAATGAGCGCACAGAGAATGCTAAAAAGAATTTGTGAAAAAAAAACTAAGAAACATGAATTGAAGGTAAACTAATAGAAATTGGATAAATATATGAACAAGTCTACATTTGACACGGCGGTGGTGATCGTAAACACACGGTGGTTACATGTCATCATATGTTTGGCACCACGCTTTTTCTCCACTGATTTTGGACTAAAATGTCAACATCGTGAAATATGTTTGATGTAGCTATGGTTATGACCGCTACCAGGGAAAAAACTAATTTTGAACATAAAAATAGATAGAGTTTCTTAGATGAGGTTGGCGTTCACAGACGATAATTCATAACTGTTGTGCAATCGGACTGAGTACCACGGTAGCGCAACGGAATATAGCTGAGCAATTTTAATGGCGCAAAATCAAAAACCAGAAGAGATTCCACAAATACACACACAGACGACAAAATAATTACGTGGTTCGGAGTTTGGGCTCCTACGTCCACGGGGAGAGCGCGCCAGAAAGATCCACTATAAATTGATGAGATTACAAGATACAACAAGAGAAAACAGAAAACACTACAAAACACGGTCTATCTTCCCCGCTGGAATCACCGTCTGCTTCCGCCGCCTGATGCCGATCCCGTCTGGATCAGCCGCCTGAAGCCGCCGAACGCCTGAAGTCAACTTCTGGAGGCCGGCCGGATGTCGCCTCGCCTGAGGTTACCGGATGCGCCGCCTCCGTTAGCTCCGCCTGTATCGCCGCCTTTGCGCCTGCTGCCGCCGTCGTCGCGCTTGATTCCGCCGAACCTCTGGGGCCTACTGCAGGTGGCCGGCCGGATGTCGCCTCGCCTGAGGTGACTGGATGCGCCGCAACCTTGCGCGCCAGATGCCGCCACCTGCTGCCGCCGTTCGCCGGAAGAACCGCCTGAAAAGCTCAAAGCTCTCCCTCTTTTAATTCTCACCAGTGTTGTATATTACCGAATTATCTCATGGCTAAGGGAGGCTGACCCCTATTTATAATAGGATCAAGAGTCATCAATATATGGAGATGAACACATATGGAGGGGGTTGTCAAAACAGGGCTCAACCAAATAGGAAGAACATCTCATAGATTTTATCCCCCTCATAAAGCATTTCCATGTTTAGGACTTCCCCAAAACAGGAATAAAAAATGACACACGGATCGGTGAGGTGGCACAATCTCAACAAACAACCGCATTCATGACCACCGCCGCCGCCGTGCCAAACAGACCCTAGGTCAGAGTAGGGAAAAATCTTAAGATAACGTCAATGAAAGTTGCTCACGACACGGTGGAAGTGTATGCAAATTTCATAATTTATGGTTAAATAGCTAACAAATCATAGAAAAGTTACTACTACATACCTCTTATAGGAAGCCATGGATATCTCTTGGAAACAAGGGCTTCAAGTTCATTGTTATCAAGAACAGTGGAGCTGCATATATACCATCATCTTCTTAAACTGATATGGCTGCCAGCTACATCACCAATGTGGACATATCCCATTCTTAATTCCCTGCCATGAAAACTCTTCCTTCCCACCTGCATAATGTTTAGTTCTTTAGCTTACTATCGAACTCGAGTCATTGATTCGCCCTGATTAAGGACCCGAATTGAGCTCGTTCATCTCGCGGAATATAGAAGGATATGAGAGAATTGGTTGACTGTTATCTCTGAGGAAGCTAAGGACAATTGACGCAGTTAGTGTCAGCTCATGAGGCAGACTGGGGCCAATGATGAATGAGGGTAGAACGCGGTTACAAGATCAATGTCATTTTTCTCTGCAAATTCCCATGCCGCTCTCTCTGCCAACATCTTCGCCGGCAGATACCATAACTTCGGTGATCACAAAGAAGATGAATTGTTAGTCGTGTTGCTCAAGACACTGTAACCATTGATCAAAATTCCTTCTATTGCATAGGGCTCTGTTTGTTTAGGCATTTTGACTCATCTTCAGACCTATGATTTTACTTGGTAAACCTTCATTCATACCGTAATAGCTAGCCATGGGGAAGGCCAAAAATTTCGTTTTTATGGCCAGTTTATTTGGGTGATCAGAATGAAGTTGCGTTGGAAATGGAGCGGTTGGAATGAAGGGAGTGGGTTGGGGTGGTGTTGAAGGTCAAAAATGATTGTTTTGAAGTATTGAGAATGGAGATTGGAGGTTTACCAAACATATATTTTGAGCGTTCGTGTTTTTCTCCCAACGGAGTTAGAGGAAAAACTCCCGAAACAAATGGAGTCTTAGGCTCTGTTTGGTTGAGCTGTTGCTGATGGAAAGCTGCTGATGAGAAGCTGCTGATGGAGAAAGTGCTGATTCTCAAAAACAGAGTTTTGTTAAAAAACTGTTTGGATGAAATGGAGTTTTGAAAACAGAGTTTTGAATAAGTTGTTTGGAATTAAATTTTTTTTTCCAAAAAAAAAACAACAGGATAAATAAACACATAACACAAGAAATCTAGGTACACCCGCAATCTCGAGCTATGCTCTCGATTCATACAACTGATCCGCTATACTATCACGTAGCGCGATCATCTCCTCTACTCCACCTGCAGTGTCAGAGCAGGTTTCTTGACGCCCTTGTGAGGACACCCTTTCATCTTGACTCTCCTGCTCGCACTCATTGAAATCTATATCATTGCGGGAAGGGTGTCGGCGAATGAAATTATGTAAAGCCATCGTGGCCATCACAATATCTGCCTGCTTCGCAAAGCTATAGCTCGGCATGTCCCGCAGTATGGCCCATTTCTTCTTCCAAACGCCGAACGATCGTTCTATCACGCTCCTTAGCGATGAGTGAGCATGATTGAACATCTCTCGACGTCCCTCCGCTCGACGACCACCGCGTGCGAAGTCTGGCAAATGATACCTTGTATCTTGATATGGTTTCAAATACCCTCTCTGCAAAGGATATCCAGAATCGACCAAGTAATATTTTCCTGATAATGTGTTAAAAATTAATTAACCACTCAAATAAATTAAAGTAAGAAATATATAAACATAATTGTTAACATTACCTCGAGGCGGATGAGGAAAATTATATTGAGGATAATTTAACGCATAATTGAAAATCCGGCTATCGTGTGCAGATCCCTCCCAACCCGCCATGACGAAAGTGAAACACATGTTGAAATCGCAAGCAGTCATGACATTTTGAGTTGGATTGCCCCGTCTCCCAATATAGGGTACCTGCTGTCCAACTGCTATGCACGCGTCAACATGTGTCCCGTCTATAGCCCCAACGCAATCTTTAAAGAAAGGCATATAACGTCTGTCGTACATAATTTCTGGTGGAGTGCTCCCGAAAGACCTATCTAATGGCTGGATAACTTCCTCCCCTAGCCGCAACAAAGCATGAATACCCTGAGAGAAAAATCAGCTAGCTGTCTCCGTTCAATGCTGAAAGCGCTCAATTGTTTTTCTCATCGATTCATTGTGCGACAGTATGTATACGGTCAAGGCTAGCACTTCTCTGGAGGCTGTCCTTCTTGTTCCCTGGAGTCCACACCTTTCCTCCAGATAATGCAGTAGATCGAGAAATATTTCTTGACTCATCATGAAAGAGTCATGAAATCTCACAGTAGATCCACGAAGTATCTCTACAACCCATTTATCACCTGTCTGCTTCGAAGTCATGCGTGGGACTCGACTGTTTAATAGAGAGGTGTGTGCAGAGGCCAAACTTGATGCTGTTATTATAGTGTGTTGTTGAACAATAACACATTTCCTTCTAGCTATTTTGTACTGCTCGATGGCATTATCAGAGTCATCGCTCGACATATTCTGGAATAAACAAGTAAAGATATCAAAAAAGAAGTCATACACAAATGTTGGATTAAAAAACTAGTAAGCATATAAATCATCCACATATCAATGTCCATACAAGTGCTGTAAAAAACATAATAAAGCAGATAACATGTTAATGTCCATACTAGTGCACTTCATAAACATAATAACATCCACTGACAAAATACACACATAAATAAAGAAGATAGGCACAACTACACGCCACTAGTATAGCGACTACGAAGCCACTGAACATTCAGACTTTCTGGCAGACACATGAAGGTCTCCCTATGATTTTTGTCCATCAGATAGGTGATGGCAAAGAAATAGAATTCCCTATCTGATTGCACTTGATGGTAAGTTGCTAACTTCTCAAGTGTTTGGGCAATGGTGAAGGAAGAATTGCTCCTTGGTGGCTCCTGTATGAATCGACACATGCTCATAGAAGATTCGGTCATATGCTCTAACATTGATGTAATATCTTTCTTCTGTCCTTTTCTCTTTTTTTGGCCAACCTCGGATGTAGCTGTGTTCTCGGTTACATGAGGAACTCCACTAACGTCAACGTCACACTGCAACTACTATATCTACAGTGGAGCACGATGTCATCATTATTGGAGATGATGTCACAGTTGCACTCTCTTGGGATGACCGAAGCTGGATTGTGGACTAAGGTTGTTGAAGCCAGGAAAATCCCAACCTCAGAATTCGGATCAAGATCGCCTAAGGTTACCGGTTCAGAGGTAAGGCCAGACGGCTAGGATGACTAGGATGAAGAATTAGGGCAAACATGACCCCAAATATTGCGCTAGGAAGGTCCCACAATGTACCTGGATGCTCGAAAGGAGCAGCCTCTTCTCAACAAAGAATGGTCGAACTAGGTACGAGGGAGACTAGCTGACGACTAGGTCGCGACCTTGTCTTCTAAGGAAATAGAATCCCAAGATTCGGCTAGTATCTGGAAAGAGAAACTCGCGAGTATCCTGCGGAGGATTTTTCGGTCCTCTACCTCGTACCCCTGGGGTCCTATTTATAGTCAAATCCAAGGAGGGGTGGGACCTATTTATACCCCACCCCCTGGCAACTAGGCGACTTCCGAAGGAACTCGCACGGGCTGAGCGAGTATCTCGCTTAGTCGCCTACCTTGCGAGTATGCGAGAGGAACTCGCCATACTCGCTCAGGCCTTCCGCGGACTTACGTGCTGACTTTGACTTCTGCCTTGACTTCTGCTGACCTGGCTGTGGTGGGACCCATCCTCGACGAATACGGGTTGTACACAATCCCCGCTCTTTCCGAGCGATGTAGGAGCTCGGAAAGAATCATCCAACACTTATTCGGCGAACTGCTACGCCGAGTATCTGAGTTGGTCGCCATTGACGACTGCCTGTCGAACTTTATAAATAGGGGGGTCTAGTTTTTGAGGCGGGCCACTTGAGCTCGCGCACTATGTCGAACGCCAACGAGAAACTTCTTCAAGATAGCCTTGCGGCTTTGTCTGGCTTTCTCGGCACCGCCAAGTCTAAGAGGCTGCGGGAAGAAGACGTCGTTGCTGACTTACCCCCCCCCCCAAAACAAGAAGAAGATCAATAAGTCGAAGAAGATATCCGCCTCCAAGACGGTCAACCCGCTTCTGCCATCTAAGCAAGTCGTGGCTTCGACCAGTAATCCCGCGCGGTTCGTTAGTACTCTGAAGCTCCTCAGCGCCCTTGGGTTAGATGACATCCCCAACGTAGTCGCTCCCGACCCCAGTCTTCTCAGCCCGCTCAAAATCCCTGCTCTAGAAGTCGCCAAATCGTCGGCGCCGCCGCGGATTGACGTCGTCTCCTCACCAAGTCATCCTTTTGCCGAGATGTTTCCATATAGTCGATCGTCGCCTATTTATCGCTGACTTGCTTCCTTTGCTCATTGACCCCTTCTTATGGTTAATTTCTGGAGGACCATCACTCGACTGATGGGTCATTTGACGACCCTCCTATTGAGCCTCCAGATGAGCCCCCTCGTCCATGTGTGGATGAGATTCATGTGCATGACACCCTTATGAATTTTAAGAAATGGATACCTGCTCCATTGTCGTCATTGATGTCGATAGTGTTTTCGCGAGATGATTTTGAGTGTGACATCTATATATTATAGCTTGATCGTAGCCATCTAGTTACTCACGTTCTAGATGAGTTATGGGACGTACCTCTTGCTGATCATTGTATTCGCGATGAGTTTTCATATGTCCCACCTGGTGAGCCTCTTGATGCCTCACTTTTCCTTACCACATTTATTACGGTTTTCAAACTTCGTGCACATTTATCTGAGAACACTCCATTTGTTATTGGAGCCTACATTTGCACGCGTCGCATTTGCGACGAATTTTATTTTACTCCTCCTGGTGAACCCCCAGATGAAAAACTTATGGGTTCACAACACCTTTGGGGTGTATCCATCTTTAGTGGCACAGTCAAGTTTGAGGGTGCATTCACTGATTCGTTGATGTTATATCTTGTCACCCGCACTTTCAGAGACAGTCTGCACACAATGTTGACACATCTGATCACTGATGTCTCTGATTTGCATTTGAGTATTCATCACCCCCGTGATGAATTTTTTTATGATCCACCCTCTGAGTCTCCTGATCATGTACCACTCTCAGAAATTGCTCTTAGTATCTGAAACCATCGATTTGTGGCGTTAGTCGTATTAGTAGTTCATTTATTGCATTTGCATGATTTGCATAAAAATTTTTGAGAAAAAAATTGCATAGTACTTGTGATTTTTATACAACTCATTTTAAAAACATAAAAGAGCTACTAGTTTTAAAATGGATGACTTGATTATGGTTCGGCTAGATCCAGAACGGTTACCTTCTGGTACCGTAGAGAAGCTAGCTACTATAGAACTGAACCCTTTCGAGTAGTAAAGCGGATTGGGCAAAACACGTATGAACTTGAGATGCATTCCGTTTGGGGAGCAAATCTTGTTTTTAACGTAGCCTATCTGACTTTATTTCGCGACTGTCTGCATGAATCGTTAGATTTTTTTCATTGTCTTCTCCTCCGATTGTTTCTTCTGGGTTGGTGAGTGAGAGTGAGGAGCCACATTCAGGACATACCGACATTCATTCCGCTTCTGACACTTCCATCGTAGTTTCTTCTGTTTTTCACTGCCAGTTTCAGGTTGAGCATGAACACAAAGAGAATATTATATTACAGCTCCCGAGCACATATTGGTCAGCGACCACTACTGAAGGTGGTTTTTAGAGATTTTTGGTTCGTTGGAATGGATGTTGATCTTCTCCCGTACTACCGCTCGGAGCATTCACCAGAGATGAGTGATTTCGAGAGGGGGAGAGTTGGTGAAGACCAGCCCCGATCAAGTCGACGAAAAATGCCCGACGTCGCACCCGATGGGACTTCTACAGTCTCTAAATTATCGCATTTCGCGATTTATTTTACTTTGTGCCTTATTTTATTGCAAATTATATTTGTACGTGCCTACTAGCGTAGTCCTGTTGCAAATTATATTTGTACGTGCCTACGAGCGTAGTCCTGTTTAGAAGTTTATGTTGTGCTCCAAATAGAACATATATATATATATATATAAACATATATATCTCTACCATATATAAAGAAATATGGTAGGGCATGAAATATAAATTCATTGAGATCATCAGGACCGTCCGATCTGAATGTATTAATCAGCAACTGTCCGATCAAACACCTCCCTTCTCTCAACTTTTTTATAGGGCTCCTAAACCTATTAAAGGGGTCTAAGCTGTTAAAATTAATAAAATATATTAAAAGTCAACTATGAGCCCAACAGAATTGGATCCTAAGCCAACCCTCTATACGGGTCCTCCATCACGTTTCACTTGCAAGCTTTCAGCCCATTGCCAGCTTACGGCCCACTAGAATTCAACTGTACTTAAACTACACCTATATTTTATATACAGACAAAAATAACTTTTACAGGCGATATGGGACTACTCAAAAGCACATGGGATAGCGGTGCTTTGTAGTTTTTGCACATGTGGGGCTTTCTATAGATTTCTTAAATATTAATTATTATAAAACAGTCCGCCGTCACTTTTAGATTTTTTAATTTTAATTATTATAAAGCCGTCGCGCGGGCGTAGCCCGTCGTCGCGCGAGCGTGCCCGCCGTCGCGCGGGGTCACGCGGGCGAAGCCCGCCGTCGCGCGGGCGAGCGCGGTCGAAGCCCGCCGTCGCGCGGGCGAAGCCCGCCGTCGCGCAGTCGAAGCCCGCAGTCGCGCGGGTGAAGCCTGCCGTCGCCGGCCGGGTACTGTGGCGCGTGGCAATCGGGCCGGAGGCCGAGTAATGTGGCGCGTGGCCATCGGGCCGGAGGCCCGTGCCTGTCACTCGTATATATATATAAACATATATATATATATATAAACATATATATATATATATAAATATATATATATATATAAACATATATATATATATAAACATATATATATATATATATATATATATATATAAACATATATATATATATATAAACATATATATATAAACATATATATATAAACATATATATATAAACATATATATATAATTATATAAACATATATATATATATATAACGGTAAAATGGAAATACACTTAACATGTATATCAAAAAATACGTGTTTTTTGGATCTGCGTCTTCTATGGACATTTTTAGGAAAAGTATTCAACATGAAAGTTGTAGATCTCAACGATATCTACAACTTTCATGTTGAACACTTTTCCTAAAAATGCTGCTCTCGCAACTCTCCACTTTCACGATCCTGCTCCTACCATGACCGCGACTTTAGGGTTTGTTTATTTAGTTTTGTTTTAGTTTTTTTGTAACTCTATAAGAGGGACTCTCAATTTCTGTAACGAGGGTGATTGATGGTGATGAATGAAAAGTTGAAATCGAAAATTGCTGGAATGTGTTTCCGTTTGAGGTTGTTGTGTGCTTCCTGTTAGAAGTTAGGCGCGATTAAAACTCTGTGTGAGTATTGTAGGTATTGGACGTGTGATGAACCTTGACGAAGATTGTGTTTCCCGTTTAGAGCTGGAAACTTGCTCTAATTGCTGCGGTGTGCTTCCAATTGAGAAGATAAACTGTCATTTTCCTGTTCACTTGTGTTAATTCCCGTTGGAGAGAAAATTGTGTTGATTAAAATTGTTTGTTGTTGATATTGATGAACAGTAACATCAAACTTACTGTGCCTTTATTCTCAATTGTTGAATCCCATTTTACAGTGGGTGAGTAGGTGAATAGGAGACTTAGGATCATAGGCGGACCTAGGTATGGACACACCCGGGCACGTGCCCGGGTGTGTTTTTTGGGCTATATGTACAGGCGCCGGCCTCTCCCTCTCGTTCGCTCTCCCGTTCGTGCCCTCCGCCGCTCTCCCGTTCGTGCCCGTTCATGCTCGGCTCCCGTGCCCTTCGTGCCCTCTCCCGGAAGTAAGCCTTCCTTCTTCTTTTGTTTTTTTTTTCAGAAATCTGGATCCAGATTTCTGGATCCAGATTTTCTGGATCCAGATTTCTTCAATTTGGGGCAACAACAAGGGGGCTGCTTCTTTCGATTTGGGGGCTGGATGCCCCCTTGCTGTTGCCCTTCTTTCAATTTGGGGGCTGGATGCCCCCTTGATGTTGCCCTTCTTTCAATTTGGGGGTTGGATGCCCCCTTGTTGTTGCCCTTCTTTCAATTTGGGGGCTGGATGCCCCCTTGCCAGTTTTATTCATTTAACATTTAATTGAAGCACTTAATCATAATTTAACCTGAAATTACTAACTTTTTATTGTTCTAATCTTGATTGTGACTTGTGAGTGAATGTGAATTTTTATTATTAATTCTAGCAATGATTTCATGGGTAGATATCTTTGTATTATTACACTTGTGAGTTAACATTTTACCCATAAAGCTCTTTTAGAAAGATCTTTGTATTATTACAATGATTTCATTCGTCCTCGATCTCATTTTGTAGATATTGGGTTAACCCTTTGACGCAATTTGATTCCTCAAGAGACGATTACTACAATGAATATTATTTATCTTATAGCGGGTACTATTATGAGTTTGATATCACACGTATATTTAGACTATACGCATCAACCTTTGACGATCAATTGTGTTGAAGCCAAAAATGACCGAGGCCAAAGTTGGCTTCTGTGGAGTTCGGGGTCCCCAAAAAGGGGGTGACCTTACACCTACTACACTCGGAGGAACGTTATGGACCGAAGACTTAGGAAGCTATGAACCGACCCTTGACTCTAGCGCGGAGGTCCCACCTCACACCCAGAAGACCTTTGAGGTCTCCCCCTCCCTAGCCAATGCTTGAGCTAGGTGCCTTGGAGGAAAGCCAAAGAGAAAATAGTGGCTAAGGAAAGAATGACAAGACCCTCCTCTCCAAGGCACCCCTAAGGGTCTATTTATAGTTTTTCCAAGTCTTGGGGGTAAAATGACCAAAATGCCCTTAGGACAAAAATGCCTCCAGCCAATAGAAAACCTCCACACCGGGGGGCAAAAAGGGAAAATCCACCTCGGGGGTAAAACGGTAAAAGCATGAGAGGTCACGCCCTCAGGCCCCCCCCCCCCCTGGTTGGTCTCGCCCGGCCTGACCGCGAGGCCGCGAGGCAGGGGCGAGAACCCGGCCCTGGGCCGGTCTCGCCCCGCCTGCCCTCGCCTGGCCGCGAGGCAGGGACGAGAACCCGGCCCCGGGCCGGTCTCGCCCCGCCTGCTCTCGCCTAGCCGCGAGGCAGGGGCGAGAACCCGGCCCCGGGCCGGTCTCGCCCCGCCTGCCCTCGCCTAGCCGCGAGGCAGGGGCAAGAACCCGGCCTCGGGCCGGTCTCGCCTCGCCTGCCCTCGCCTGGCCGCGAGGCAGGAGCGAGAACCCGGCCTCGGGCCGGTCTCGCCTCGCCTGCCCTCGCCTGGCCGCGAGGCAGGGGCGAGAACCCGGCCCCGGGCCGGTCTCGCCCCGCCTGCCCTCACCTAGCCGCGAGGTAGGGGCGAGAACCCGGCCCCGGGCCGGTCTCGCCCTGCCTGCCCTCGCCTGGCCGCGAGGCAGGGGCGAGAACCCGGCCCCGGGCCGGTCTCGCCCCGCCTGCCCTCGCCTAGCCGCGAGGTAGGGGCGAGAACCCGGCCCCGGGCCGGTCTCGCCCTGCCTGCTCTCGCCTAGCCGCGAGGCAGGGGCGAGAACCCGGCCCCGGGCCGGTCTCGCCCCGCCTACTCTCGCCTAGCCGCGAGGCAGGGGCGAGAACCCGGCCCCGGGCCGGTCTCGCCCCGCCTGCCCTCGCCTAGCCGCGAGGCAGGGGTGCGCCTCTGGACTCCGGCCGGTCCCGCAGCTTCCCCTCACGCCTATCATGCCGGGACGGGTGTCTGCCTACTCGCCGCCCCCGCCCCTCAAAGGGGCTCAAAAGCTTAAAACTTACTAGCATGCCTTATGCCTTGCTTGGGTCCTCCCGTCGCGAATACGGGGTTGTACACAATCCCCGCTCTTTTCGAGGTTGGTACAAGCTCGGAAAGAAACATCCAACCCAACGTATTCGCTGAGCGAAGCTTGCTCTCGCGGTATCGAAAGACTGAGGCCTCTTCCGAGGGGTCAACTTGTCATGCCAGCTGATGAGAGCCTGGGTGGCGAGACCCTCTCAGGGTAAAAAGATCTAACCTCCTGGGGGGGTCAACCTGCCATGCCAGCTGATGAGAGCCTGTGTGGCGAGACCCCCTCAGGGTAAAAGGATCTAACCTCCTGGGGGGGTCAACCTGCCATGCCAGCTGATGAGAGCCTGTGTGGCGAGACCCCCTCAGGGTAAAAAGATCTAACCTCCTGGGGGGGTCAACCTGCCATGTCAGCTGATGAGAGCCTGGGTGGCGAGACCCCCTCAGGGTAAAAACGCTTACCCCCTGGGGGGGTCAACCTACCATGCCAGCTGATGAGAGCTTGGGTGGCGAGACCCCCTCAGGGTAAAAGGATCTAACCTCCTGGGGGGGTCAACCTGCCATGCCAGCTGATGAGAGCCTGGGTGGCGAGACCCCCTCAGGGTAAAAGGATCTAACCTCCTAGGGGGGTCAACCTGCCATGCCAGCTGATGAGAGCCTAGGTGGCGAGACCCCCTCAGGGTAAAAAGATCTAACCTCCTGGGGGGTCAACCTGTCATGCCAGCTGATGAGAACCTGGGTGGCGAGACCCCCTCAGGGTAAAAAGATCTAACCTCCTGGGGGGTCAACCTGTCATGCCAGCTGATGAGAGCCTGGGTGGCGAGACCCCCTCAGGGTAAAAACGCTTACCCCCTGGGGGGAGTCAACCTACCATGCCAGCTGATGAGAGCCTGGGTGGCGAGACCCCCTCAGGGTAAAAGGATCTAACCTCCTGGGGGGGTCAACCTGCCATGCCAGCTGATGAGAGCCTGGGTGGCGAGACCCCCTCAGGGTAAAAGGATCTAACCTCCTGGGGGGTTCAACCTGACATGCCAGCTGATGAGAGCCTGGGTGGCGAGACCCCCTCAGGGTAAAAGGATCTAACCTCTTGGGGGGGTCAATCTGCCATGCCAGCTGATGAGAGCCTGGGTGACGAGACCCCCTCAGGGTAAAAAGATCTAACCTCCTAGGGGGGTCAACCTGCCATGCCAGCTGATGAGAGCCTGGGTGGCGAGACCCCCTCAGGGTAAAAGGATCTAACCTCCTGGGGGGGTCAACCGGCCATGCCAGCTGATGAGAGCCTGGGTGGCGAGTCCCCCTCAGGGTAAAAAGATCTAACCTCCTGGGGGGGTCAACCTGCTATGCCAGCTGATGAGAGCCTGGGTGACGAGACCCCCTCAGGGTAAAAAGATCTAACCTCCTGGGGGGTAAACCTGCCATGCCAGCTGATGAGAGCCTGGGTGGCGAGACCTCCTCGGGGTAAAAAGATCACCTCAACGAGAGATCAACCTGAACCCGCCAGCTAGTGAGAGCCTGACAGCGGAATCATTTCGGAGCTAAATGGCTTGGCTCCCACGAGAGATCAACCTGAACCCACCAGCTAGTGAGAGCCTGGCAGCGGAATCATCTCGGAGCAAAAGGGTTTGGCTCCCACGAGAGATCAACCTGAACCCACCAGCTAGTGAGAGCCTGGAAGCGGAATCATCTCGGAGCAAAAGGCTTGGCTCCCACGAGAGATCAACCTGAACCCACCAGCTAGTGAGAGCCTGGCAGCAGAATCATCTCGGAGCTAAAGGCTTGGCTCCTACGAGAGATCAACCTGAACCCACCAGCTAGTGAGAGCCTGGCAGCGGAATCATCTCGAAGCTAAAGGCTTGGCTCCCACGAGAGATCAACCTGAACCCACCAGCTAGTGAGAGTCTGGCAGCGGAATCATCTCGGAGCTAAAGGCTTGGCTCCCACAAGAGATCAACCTGAACCCACCAGCTAGTGAGAGCCTGACAGCGGAATCATCTCGGAGCAAAAGGCTTGGCTCCCGCGAGAGATCAACCTGAACCCACCAGCTAGTGAGAGCCTGGCAGCGGAATCATCTCGGAGCAAAAGGGCTTGGCTCCCACGAGAGATCAACCTGAACCCACCAGCTAGTGAGAGCCTAGCAGCGGAATCATCTCGAAGCAAAAGGGCTTGGCTCCCACGAGAGATCAACCTGAACCCACCAGCTAGTGAGAGCCTGGCAGCGGAATCATCTCGGAGCTAAAGGCTTGGCTCCCACGAGAGATCAACCTGAACCCACCAGCTAGTGAGAGCCTGGCAGCGGAATCATCTCGGAGCTAAAGGCTTGGCTCCCACGAGAGATCAACCTTAACCCACCAGCTAGTGAGAGCCTGGCAGCAGAATCATCTCGGAGCTAAAGGCTTGGCTCCCACGAGAGATCAACCTGAACCCACCAGCTAGTGAGAGCCTGGCAACGGAATCATCTCGGAGCTAAAGGCTTGGCTCCCACGAGAGATCAACCTGAACCCACCAGCTAGTGAGAGCCTGGCAGCGGAATCATCTCGGAGCTGAAGGCTTGGCTCCCACGAGAGATCAACCTGAACCCACCAGCTAGTGAGAGCCTGACAGCAGAATCATCTCGGAGCTAAGGGGTTGGCTCCCACGAGAGATCAACCTGAACCCACCAGCTAGTGAGAGCCTGGCAGCGGAATCATCTCGGAGCTGAAGGCTTGGCTCCCACGAGAGATCAACCTGAACCCACCAGCTAGTGAGAGCCTGGCAGCGGAATCATCTCGGAGCTAAGGGGCTTGGGGCATGTTACCTGACTCTGCCAAAATTCAAGATCCTCAAAAGGGGAAAAAGAGTTGGGTTACATGACCCTCTCGACCCTATCGGCCGGGGGTTGGACTCATTACAACATAAAGAAAAGTAAGATACACGACTCCGCCGAGGCGGAGCCTCTTCAGGGGGCCCGGGCATGGTGGTCGCCATCAGGTTCTATCCCACTGGACACCTCCATCCTGCTCAGGCTCTCCATGATTTTCTCCATCTCCTCCGCCTTAGCCAACCAAGAGATGGTGTTGACTGCCGTGACGTAGCATTGCCTCGCCATCCTGGAGTCTCCCTTGATCCTGACCTGGATCCCATCTGAGTTGAACTTGAGACATTGGTGGAAGGATGAGGGCACGCACCGGAAGGCGCTGATGAGGGGCCTTCCGAAAATGGCATTGTAGCTGTTTGGAGCGTCCACAATGACGAACATGCAGTTCCTTGAGGTCCCTCCCAACTTCACCTGGAGTCCGACTCCGTCTTCCACCTCCTTCCTCTCCCCTGAGAATCCAAACAGAGGTCCATCCGACGCCACTATCCTCCTTGGCTCCACCTTCATCCCCTCGAACGCCTTCTTGAAAATGACGTTGACCGAGCTTCCGTTATCAATCAAAATCCGGGAGACGGTGAAGCCTTCGACGGCTGCTTGGATGACCAGGGCATCGCAGAAGGGATCCTCATGCTCTGGCATGTCCTTTGATGAGAAGGTGACCCTTTCCTCCGGGGGAGGGGTCTGGGATGTCGAGGCGACGCTCCGCCGATACATCACATGGAGACTTGCCTTCCGAGCGGCTTCGATCCCCACCCCCCCGTGGATCACAGCTATACCTCCTCGGGGTCCTACATCGACACGGTCCTCGCACACATCTTCACCCCCTCCTTGGGGTAGAACTTCAATCCGCTCCGGCGGCGGTTGCTGGGCAGGACCTCTCGTCCCTCTCACCTCCAGGAACTCGGGGCAGGTAGCCGTTGCGTGCCCCTCCACCTGGTGGAAGTCACAGTACGGCAACTCTACCCTGCCTCCCCCTCTCCCCTTGCGATTTCTCCTATCCCTTCGGCCAATCGCCATCGCTTGCTGGGGTGGGGGCAGGAGTTGTCTTGGGGCTTGCCTCTGGAAGTTGAACCTCCCTTGGCCCCCATGATGGTTCCCTCCATCCTGGATGAGAGCTCTTCCTGGACCATGGGCAGGTCCTCCCTGCTGCCTCCATCCTGGCTCCGGACCCTCCTGTCTCTGGAAACCTTGAGCTCTATGCTCCTCTCTCCTTCTCCCTTCATGATGCCTCGAGCCACCTTGCTCCTTTGACTCCACCTCTGTCAACCTTGCCAACTTCTTTACAAAGGTCGGGTTGGCTGCCTCCATGGCTATCTCCTCTGCCGCCCTTTCCATCAGCTCCTCGAAGGAAAGGGGGGCCTTCCGAGTCCAGCTCATCTTGAAGAACCCTTCGCGCAATCCTACCGTGCACGCCATCTGGAGGGCATACCCTGGCACCTCTTGGATGTCCAGGACCTCTTCCTGGAACCTGTCAACGTAGTGGGCCAGCGACTCCTCGGCCCTTTGCTTTATCAGGAAGAGGGACTCGGGACCTTTCTTCCTCTTCTTGGAGGTGGAGAAGCGAAGCTGAAAGCTCCGGCTCAAGTCTTCGAACCCGAAGATGGTCCTTGGAGGGAGTTGATGAAACTAGTCCCTTGCCTTCTCCTTCAACGTGATCGCGAAGAGGCGACACTTGAAGGCATCCGTTATCGGCCTGATGGAGACGGCATCCTCAAACCATTGCAGATGCTGGACGGGGTCATCCTTCCCGGTATAGTAAACCATGTCTGGCTCTCTGAACCCTTCGGGAACGGGAGCTGAGATGATCAACTCACTAAAGGGTGACCCCCTAAGGGGAGCTCTCGCCACCTCCACTCGCGCGACCTGCTCGCCTAGAGGGCTAGCTCTCGCTGGGCTAGGGAACAGCTCGCGGCCTGAGAGGTCTCGCTCAACCCCTTCTACCATCCGCTCCTTCCCAGGCCTCCTATCTGGCATGCTCACTTCCCCCCCTGCTGGGGTGATCTCGCCTTGCCCCCTAGGAGCCAGCTCGTCGAGACCACTCTGGGTTTGCTCACCGAGACCCCTGGGAGCTAGTCCCTGGGGGGTGGGGGTTGAGCTGTCAGCCCGAGGGGCAATGCTCCTAAGCATCCCCATGATGCCTTCGATGGAAGCCATGAACTCCTCCCTTCCTACGAAGGGTCCGGGGTTGGGGAGGACACCGAGGTCATCACCACCTCCCTGATCTCTAGCCATGACGCTCACCCGAGATTTTCTGTGCTGGTCACTCTCCACGCTCACCGCACCAGAACTGTTGAAGCCAAAAATGACCGAGGCCAAAGTTGGCTTCTGTGGAGTTCGGGGTCCCCAAAAAGGGGGTGACCTCACACCTACTACACTCGGAGGAACGTTATGGACCGAAGACTTAGGAAGCTATGAACTGACCCTTGGCTCTAGCGCGGAGGTCCCACCTCACACCCAGAAGACCTTTGAGGTCTCCCCCTCCCTAGCCAATGCTTGAGCTAGGTGACTTGGAGGAAAGCCAAAGAGAAAATAGTGGCTAAGGAAAGAATGACAAGACCCTCCTCTCCAAGGCACCCCTAAGGGTCTATTTATAGTTTTTCCAAGTCTTGGGGGTAAAATGACCAAAATGCCCTTAGGACAAAAATGCCTCCAGCCAATAGAAAACCTCCACACCGGGGGGCAAAAAGGGAAAATCCACCTCGGGGGTAAAACGGTAAAAGCATGAGAGGTCACGCCCTCAGGCCCCCCCCCCCTGGTCGGTCTCGCCCGGCCTGACCGCGAAGCCGCGAGGCAGGGGCGAGAACCCGGCCCTGGGCCGGTCTCGCCCCGCCTGCCCTCGCCTGGCCGCGAGGCAGGGGCGAGAACCCGGCCCCGGGCCGGTCTCGCCCCGCCTGCTCTCGCCTAGCCGCGAGGCAGGGGCGAGAACCCGGCCCCGGGCCGGTCTCGCCCCGCCTGCCCTCGCCTAGCCGCGAGGCAGGGGCGAGAACCCGGCCTCGGGCCGGTCTCGCCTCGCCTGCCCACGCCTGGCCGCGAGGCAGGGGCGAGAACCCGGCCTCGGGCCGGTCTCGCCTCGCCTGCCCTCGCCTGGCCGCGAGGCAGGGGCGAGAACCCGGCCCCGGGCCGGTCTCGCCCCGCCTGCCCTCGCCTAGCCGCGAGGTAGGGGCGAGAACCCGGCCCCGGGCCGGTATCGCCCTGCCTGCCCTCGCCTGGCAGCGAGGCAGGGGCGAGAACCCGGCCCCGGGCCGGTCTCGCCCCGCCTGCCCTCGCCTAGCCGCGAGGTAGGGGCGAGAACCCGGCCCCGGGCCGGTCTCGCCCTGCCTGCTCTCGCCTAGCCGCGAGGCAGGGGCGAGAACCCGGCCCCGGGCCGGTCTCGCCCCACCTGCCCTCGCCTAGCCGCGAGGCAGGGGTGCGCCTCTGGACTCCGGCCGGTCCCGCAGCTTCCCCTCACTCCTATCATGCCGGGACAGGTGTCTGCCTACTCGCCGCCCCCGCCCCTCAAAGGGGCTCAAAAGCTTAAAACTTACTAGCATGCCTTATGCCTTGCTTGGGTCCTCCCGTCGCGAATACGGGGTTGTACAAATTGGACTTGTTTGACTGATTTCACATCTTGCAACTCCCTGATGTAGCGTTACACGCGCGAGACGAATATTAGACGCCGTTACGGATCTCTCTCGGTATTCCACTAAATTCGCGACTTGCACAGAAAAAATTATTCCCAACCACACGTTTGCAATTTTCGTCCAATGCTATCATACGGGTAGCAAATCCGTTAGAGACCGAACAACGGTTATAGACCGAGATCCGATCAAGCTAAAGGGACGAATATTCCGTCCGAACAAGTGGAGTTGTACCAAAAGAGATCTACCCAAAAAAATTACGATTCGCAAGAAAAGGTAGATCTCTCCCAACAAAAAGAAACGAGGCCCGCCAAGCCTACTCGAATTTAAATAGATCAAGATAGACGCAAAAATTATTTCAAGAAATCCACGATTAATTCAAAGCTATCAAGATTGCACACCAACGTTTTTTTCCACCACAAGAAATTATCAAGAGGGAAATAATCTCAAGACAAGTAGAAGGTTTCGTTACCCCACTCGGAGATAGATCTAGATATTGATCTATGCCAAAGGTTGATCGCCCTTCAACGGTTCCACCGGTAGTATGCCGGATGGAGAGAAAACTTTCCGTCTTCCTCGCGTCACGCCGGAACCAAGATCTTTGAAGCCCAATCTTCTTGTAGAGGCCGGTCACAAGTTAGAGAGAGAAAAGGTGGTGGGGTGGGGAGGCCGATTATTATGAGTGGGAGTTGATCTTGCTCGAGAGGGGCGGCTATTTTTGAGGGTGGTGGTGGAGAGATGGGCGGCCGAAGTTGGAGGAGAGGAGGGAAGGTAGGCCGGCGGCCAAGAGGAGGAGAGGTGGAGGAGGGGCGGCGGTTCCTAGGTTGGCCGAACCTAAGGAGGAGGAGAAGGCCTATTTCGGCAAGAATAGGAGAAGGAAAGTGAGAGGAAGGAGGAGATTCCAAATCAAGGGGATTTTGAAATTTCAATAGCTTATCATCAATCTTCAATAATAAATCCTACAATATCCTGCCTATTTATAGGCTTACAACAACTCAAGGCTATATGCAGCCCAACTAATAGAAATAATAATAAAGTCCAAACAAAACAAAAATAATTAAAACAGTAACATAATATTTAATTAATACTTATAATAGAATTATTATATGTATTAATTAATTATTAGGATGTCGCGGGCGGAGATTGTAACGGCGATGGCGCTTATCAAACTTTTTGTCACGGCGACGCGCGTCTTTGATTGGAGGGGCACATTCATCCGTAAGCGTACCGGTACCATCGTCATGTTGAGGGCCATCGTCGCCATCAATCCTCCCCCGCTCGAAAGTACTCATCCCCGATGAGTTGCCTGGAATGTACTGGCGGAGAAGATCTTCATCCAAAAGGGCAACCTCCGCTTCCGGGAGCCATGAATCATCAGAAGGTGGACGATCACGCCAACGAATCAAGTAGCGGTGAATGTCACCCCTTGGCGAGGAGAGCACTTCATCTCGAAGAATCCTGTCAGGCAAAAAGGTGGTCCTGGGGAACCTTGGAAAAGCGTTAATCAAAGAAGAAGAAAAATTTTCTGCATCAACACCCAACGTACCTCCAGTGGAGACCGATGTAGAGAGCGATCCAGGAACCAACTCACTCCCAAACCCATTAGAAATTTCAGTGGACCCAAACGGGCAGACAGACAATTCAAGTGGTGGAGAAACATAAGGCGTTAAATCCGAAACATTGAAAATAGGGAAAATTCCCCAATCAGTGGGTAACTCTAATAAAAATGCGTTTTCTCCAAATTTCTTTAAGATTCGAAATGGACCAGCTCTCCGATTCGCTAACTTTTTTATGGTGCTCGAAGGCAACCGTTCAGGGATGAGACGCACCATAACTAAATCGCCAATTTTAAAAGGAGACACCCTCTTATGTACGTTAGCATTAGATTGATAAGTCGCATATTGTGTGGCTAGCGTGTCTTTAATGTGCTTATGCAAGTGGTGAACATGCGAAGCAAACTCTTGTGCGAATAGACTTGAATCAACAATAAAAAATAACAGGACTAAGTCAGGTGGCACGGGTGCTTTAAATTCCGTGGAGTCCAACGTTGTAGTTTTAAATTTTGATTTAAATTTGGATTTAAAAATGTCATAAGGAAATGCCAGCGGGAAACACTCACCACCAACTATAGATTTGGACGCTCTCAGATTCGAAAGGAAATGCGTGCGACACAACTCAACATACCCAACTACGTTCACTAACGTGTGCATGCATGGATCATCAAAAGGTGGAGGATAAATGCGTGCGACCGGGCTTGGAAAATAAGTGTGTCTAGGGGGCACCTCATCAAAAAGCGGCATAGCCAAGGAATCACTAGCAGTCCAACACGAAACCTTACCCAATGCCAATCGGTCAATTGAATGGTCCATCCTAGGAAAAGCATAGTCAGATCTACGAAATGGAATGGAAAGACCGAACGTGACAACTAACAACTCGCCCACACACAACCGCCTATGTAAGCCTAATGGGGGAGCTAGGTACATACGCATCTCCAAATATCTCGGACTAGAAATGACGAGCTCGTCTCCTAACAAATCATCTAAATGAGTCAAGTGAACCGGAGGGAGAGTCGACATGGACGATTCCGGAGGAGGAGCTAAGTCATACTCACCGTCAAAACACGGATTTAATGTCCAGGAAAAATCCTCCGGTAAGCCATCAAAATCAACGGGAAGATCAAACAGTGGATTTGTCCTCAAAGAAAACTCGGCTCGATCGTCGTCACCTAATTCACTCTCTGATAAACATTCATCACAAGATGACTCTACCAACTCAGCCAAAATGTCTTCCAACCCACTAGATATTTCATCCAAATCAGGATCGGTAACGATCTCAGTAGTAGGCAAAATCGAACCCGACAAATTTTCTAATTCACTTTGGGCTACAGGCAAAGGAGATAACATCAAAGAACTATCTTTCGGATCCCCAGCGCTACCGTCATCCAAAAGTAACTCTCTTACACAGGGAAAAGCTTCCAAAACAACAAAACCTTCGCCAACCAAATCTTCCCATGAAGTAGGTACATCGTCTAAATCAGGATAGAGGATTGGGCAAATCGAATCCCGTGGAGAATCTAATCTAGCTTGAACCTCAAGCAACGATGATAATATGAAAGAACTATCTCCCGGGTGTGCATCACTAAGATCATCCCAAGGTGACTTTTCCAACACCGTTGAAACATCCCTTAAGTCAGGGTAATCAATAATAATAGGGAAACCCACACTCACAGGCTCCTCAAACAACTCAGATATATCCTTAGTAGGTGTAATCGTAGGCTTTAACATGACGGGGATCGTAGTTTGGAGACGGCTCTCAATACTAGGGTGATCAGTCACAACGCTAGTAAGGCTAATAATAGACAACGTACTATTCTCACCGATCGAAATGTAATCATCTCATACATCGTCTTCTAAATCACTAGGGATTCCCTCACTTTCAGAATCATCAAAAGACTCAAAAACAACATCAGAATGTTCAGGAGGAGACTCTAAGGTTGTTGGCTGCGCAGGGCACTCGACAGTATGGGGTTCAGACATTTCCCCAGCATCGTGTGTAAGTATCATGGGATTACTCTTACTGACCAGAATACTCTCACCCCGTGGGCTCATGACATTCATAAGAGATGAAAATGTTTTCCCTAAATTGTTTATTTTCTCTTCGAGTCTGTCAAAAAAATCTTTCGAATCTAAAACATTGTGCCTAAACTGTTTATTTTCCCTAAAGGTGGAGGTAGGCACACCATGAACAGTACTAGCTTTGTGGGGAAAGGTTCTAGCCTGAGGTATATGGTCACTCCTATAAGCAGATGCGGGTCTATTCCCATAACTATACTCTCTCACGGTGGGGCCAAATTGGTTAGTGAGAATACTACGCATGTGCGGCCAAGCATATTGATAGTCACCCACACGACGCTCTTCGTTTAGCCAAAATACATGGGCTTGACCTATTAACCTCTCTCGGGCGACGACAACCTTTTCGTGGTCATCCCAATCGTGACAATCAAAATAAAATTCCATTTCCTTAAGCCAGTCCGTAAAAATTTGTGGATTCCCATAACCGTCAAAAGTGGGAGGAAGAGTGTGGGGACGGTGGGTTTTCCTTGAGGTGTAATTAGCCATAACTCTAGCATACGAATATTCTAATCGGAAAGCATAAACGTCTTGGGCCATAATCGGAGTGAGGTGAGAAAAAAAATTTTTAAGTTATAATAATTGGATTTTCATGTGCACAAATCTAATACACGTATAGTGCTGGAAAGAATAATTTTAGGACCCGAAATAGTGCCAATTTCGAAAATATTTTTAATATAAAACTTGTAGAGAACTTTTATATGGATCCACAGGTTTTTAAATTTCTGAAATCGGACGTAGGAGGAGAAAGTTATGCCTAATTTAGTGGACACTAGAAATCTGTCCAGCACAGAAAAAAAAATCCGTTATGGTAACTTTTACGATTTTTTTGGACCAACGAAATGAACCTAGAAAATTATGGAATTTTTTGTGTAACCTCCTTATTGAGTCCTTAATGTTGAGTAAAAATTTCAGCCCCAAAAGTTCCGAATTAAAAATACTAAAAATAAAATATCAAGGTGGTGCAAAATAGGAAATAAATAACTAGCCCTAATAATGATTTTAAATAAAGAAAGATTTGTTATCACTTAATAACTAAGGTAAAATATATTTTTTTTTTTAATTTTCTTGCTGGAAATGAATAAGAGAGCGATAAACTTTTTTGCTGAAAAAATAAGATTTTTGGCTGCTATTGGCAGACCACAATTTTTTTTTTGTTTTATTTTGCTTGAAAATAAAAAATTTTGTTCAAGTGCGTGTCGGCGCTCTAAAATTAATTAGGATGGTGTCAATTAAGAAATCGACATAACCTCCCTCTGATACCAAATTGATGTAGCGTTACACGCGTGAGACGAATATTAGACGCCGTTACGGATCTCTCTCGGTATTCCACTAAATTCGCGACTTGCACAGAAAAATTATTCCCAACCACACGTTTGCAATTTTCGTCCAATGCTATCATACGGGTAGCAAATCCGTTAGAGACCGAACAACGGTTATAGACCGAGATCCGATCAAGCTAAAGGGACGAATATTCCGTCCGAACAAGTGGAGTTGTACCAAAAGAGATCTACCCAAAAAAATTACGATTCGCAAGAAAAGGTAGATCTCTCCCAACAAAAAGAAACGAGGCCCGCCAAGCCTACTCGAATTTAAATAGATCAAGATAGACGCAAAAATTATTTCAAGAAATCCACGATTAATTCAAAGCTATCAAGATTGCACACCAACGTTTTTTTCCACCACAAGAAATTATCAAGAGGGAAATAATCTCAAGACAAGTAGAAGGTTTCGTTACCCCACTCGGAGATAGATCTAGATATTGATCTATGCCAAAGGTTGATCGCCCTTCAACGGTTCCACCGGTAGTATGCCGGATGGAGAGAAAACTTTCCGTCTTCCTCGCGTCACGCCGGAACCAAGATCTTTGAAGCCCAATCTTCTTGTAGAGGCCGGTCACAAGTTAGAGAGAGAAAAGGTGGTGGGGTGGGGAGGCCGATTATTATGAGTGGGAGTTGATCTTGCTCGAGAGGGGCGGCTATTTTTGAGGGTGGTGGTGGAGAGATGGGCGGCCGAAGTTGGAGGAGAGGAGGGAAGGTAGGCCGGCGGCCAAGAGGAGGAGAGGTGGAGGAGGGGCGGCGGTTCCTAGGTTGGCCGAACCTAAGGAGGAGGAGAAGGCCTATTTCGGCAAGAATAGGAGAAGGAAAGTGAGAGGAAGGAGGAGATTCCAAATCAAGGGGATTTTGAAATTTCAATAGCTTATCATCAATCTTCAATAATAAATCCTACAATATCCTGCCTATTTATAGGCTTACAACAACTCAAGGCTATATGCAGCCCAACTAATAGAAATAATAATAAAGTCCAAACAAAACAAAAATAATTAAAACAATAACATAATATTTAATTAATACTTATAATAGAATTATTATATGTATTAATTAATTATTAGGATGTCGCGGGCGGAGATTGTAACGGCGATGGCACTTATCAAACTTTTTGTCACGGCGACGCGCGTCTTTGATTGGAGGGGCACATTCATCCGTAAGCGTATCGGTACCATCGTCATGTTGAGGGCCATCGTCGCCATCACTCCCCTCCAATGTAGAGCATATAAAACCTTAGGAATTTCCCTCGCGGGCCTGGTACGGTCGCGCTTGGCCGTAGGGGAATTGCCCCGTGTACCGTCAGGTCATGATTTTTTTTCCAATTGAAGAATGTAGAGCATATAGAACCTTAGGTCATTCTTAATATCAAGGTCATTTTGAGCAATTAATTTAGTTTTTTATCCTATTAACTTAGGTCATTTGGATGGATAAATTTCTGTTAAAAGCTGGGTCCAGTTTACAAGACCACAATCAAAGTGGTAAAAGACATCGTCTATATATTAATTTAGAGAATTTACCATCTGATCCGGGTATGAGGCAACCTATTAACGCTTATGATGTCAATGAGCAGGAATCAGTCAGAAGATATTATTTACAGAAAGGGTCTTGTCAACCTCGTTTAGATAATTTTCCTCAAACTACGATTGGTCAGAAAACACGACGATTCAATAAGAATTAGTATAATGAATTCAAGGGTTGGTTAGAGTACAGCGCAGAAAAAGATTCAGCGTATTGTCTTTATTGTTATATTTTCCCTCAGAGAGGATGTGATACTACTTTTGTTTCTCGTGGTTTTAGATATTGAAAAGATAGAACGATATTAGAGAAGCACGTGAGAAATCACTTGACTGCACATAATGCTTCAAGAATGATGTGCGAGTCATTGATGAATCAAAAACAAGGTATTCAGATTGCATTTGCTAGACAAGATGAAACACAAAGTTTACAATATCGTGCTCGTTTATGTGCATCGATAGATTGCATTCAATTTCTATTACACCAAGGATTATCTTTTCGTGGGCACGATGAGACAAAAGAGTCAATGAATCGAGGGAATTTTCTGGAACTCTTAGAATTTTCGGCATCTCACAACGATGATATAAAATCAGTTGTTTTGGGAAATGCTCCTATTAACTATCTGCTGACCTCTCCAAAAATTCAAAACGAAATTATTTCAGCAATTGCAAGTGAAACAACAAAAGAAATTATTAAGGATATTGGAGATGAAAGTTTTGCTATATTAATTGACGAATCTCGTGATGTTTCGTCCAAGGAGCAAATGGCTGTTGTTCTACGATATGTGGACATTAAAGGTAGAATTATGGAGCGTCTTCTGGGTTTTGTTCATGTGTTTGACACAACAGCTTGTTCTCTTAAAAATTCCCTAGAAAATCTGTTTATGAAATACGGACTCAGTATTTCAAAAGTACGTGGACAAGGCTATGATGGAACTAGTAATATGAAAGGCAAGTTCAAAGGATTAAAAACTTTGATAATGAGAGAAAACAAATGTGCTTTTTATGTTCACTGTTTTGCTCATCAACTTCAACTAGTCCTAGTGACAGTAGCAGAAGGGAACTTTGAAATTGCAGAGTTGTTCTCACTTATTAACATTGTTTTGAATGTGGTTGGAGGCTCTTGTAAGCGACGCGATTCACTTAGAGCTTTGGAAGTTGATCGAGTTGCTCGGGAGCTTGGTTGTGGAGAGTTAGAAAGCGGTCAAGGATTGAATCAACCTTTGGAACTAAAAAGAGCTGGAGATACAAGATGGAGTTCACATTTTGGCACCGTACTGAATTTTATTCGTATGTTTTCTTCTATTATTGATGTTCTTGAGATTATCACAGTTGATGGTGCAGATGGAAATCAAAGGGGGATGGCAAACACTCTTCTTATTCGTATCTTGACTTTTGATTTTATATTTCTACTGCATTTGATGAAAAATATTCTTGCAAAAACGCATGAATTGTCTCAAGCCTTACAAAAGAAAGATCAAGATATTGTAAATGCAATGAATTTTGTGAAGGTTTCAAAACATCTTCTCTTCAAAATGAGGAATGATGATATTGAATGGCAAACCTTCATGATTGAAGTATCCACTTTTTGTAGCAAGCATGATATAGAAGTCCCAAATATGGATGAAAAGTATGTTCAACCAGGGAGATCAAGACGTCGAGCAAATGAGATTACAAATGTCCATCACTTTAGAGTTGAAATTTTTAATACAGTACTGGATTGGATGCTAAATGAATTGAATGATTGTTTTGATGAACTTAACACTGAGTTGTTGTTATGTGTTTCTTGCCTTGATCCCAGCGATAACGTTGGTTCATATGACAAACAAAAGTTACTTCGACTTGCAGAATTCTATATATACGATTTCACTGCAATAGAACTGCAACTACTTGAAGGTCAGCTTGATATTTATATTTGTGACATGCGCACAAGTTTAGTTGATATATTATCTCACATTAAAGGCATAAATGGACTTCTTCAGCTATTAGTGGAATTGAAAAAGGACAAACATTTTCAGTTAGTTTTTAGATTATTAAGATTGGCATGTCTCCTTCAGTTGCAACAACGACCGTTGAAAGGATGTTTTCTGCAATGAAGATCATAAATGGTCATTTGCGAAACCGAATGAGTGATGAATTGATGAATGATTGCTTAATTGCTTATATTGAATAAGATGTTGCTGATGAAATTACAAATGACACAATTATCTACTGCTTTCAGAACATGTGTACAAGAAAAGTAGCTTGTTGAGAAGTAAGTTTTATCATGTTATTTTTTGCTCTATAAATCTACAATGTAGTGTTGAATGATTAAAAATTTGAATATTTATATTCACTTTTGAATTAACACTATTGATGTATAAATATTTAAATAATATTATTAATTGATTTTAAATTTAAATTACTTGTGCCCGGACTTCAAAAATTTCCTAGTTCCGTCACTGCTTAGGATTGATATTAGATCCTAGTGTGTGAGATTTCGTGGAGCCACCGCGAGTGATAGAGATTTCGTGGAGCCTCTAGTGTGAGAGCGAGTGAATTTTAGGTTTGTTAGTTTGTTGCTTTCCTACATTGTTGAGGGATTCCGTGGAACCACCTCATGTGAGGGAGCAAATTAATTCCTTGGTGTCCGTATGCGATAACGGCCGACCTCGGAGCGGAGACCGAAGGTGACAAGGAGTTCCTCGTGTGATCGTCATTGACTTCGAATACGGAAGACGTCTCTTTCGTGGGTAATTGTTTCTATCTCCTCCTTTGTGTGTGTCTCAATATTTTCTCGTAGGTTAATAGATTCTTCGCTTGGTTTTCACTCGAGTTTTATCAGCAAACGCTACGTCAAAAATTTCAAACGGAAGCGTATTTGGAGTTCACAATTTCCGTTTTGCTACGACAAAGGGAACGGAACGAAAGTTGCGAGCTTCCTTCCCGGATTCAAAATTGAACCATTTATTAGATTTTATTTTTCTAACAACGTAGTGAATTTCGTGCAACTCCCGCTGAAATCCTTTTTTTTTGAAAAAAAAAACATATTTCGTTGCATTCGGTTAGAGTTTCCTAGAAAAAGCCGACAGACGCGTAAACCCTACGCGTCGTCCTGCATCAATTTGGTATCAGAGGGCGGTTCCGAAATTTTTCTAAGTTTTGGAATCCGCCCTGCATAGAATAGGAACCCTCATATCATCTTAATTTTTTTTCAAAAAAAGAAGAAAATTTTTTTGTAGGCATATTCATACATTTGCATTTGACTTGTGTGTTCGCATGCATCAGCATAGTGATAGGATGCGTTGAGTTGAGCGTGGTCAACCGAGTCGTGTGGACGAAGGGAATGAATCATCCCCATGATTTCTTCTATTCACCCACCAAATAGCCGAGTTGAACCTGTTCATGCAACAAACGTTAGAAAACTTTAGAGGTAGGGTGAATAGTTTAGAAATACCCTATCGAACGTCAATGCCGCCTCAAATTCGAGATAAGTATTATGTTCGTGCACGTTACGATGTTCCTCATCACTACGAGGAAAGATTTATGTTTAGGAGGAATCCACTATATGAGGATCACGACTACACTTACATTCACTCCTATAGAGATCCATCAAGGAGATCATTACGATATTTTGATGATCATCCCCGATCACAGTATATCACTGTCAGAGAACGTGTTGACCCACCAACACGTTCTCATTATGCTAAAGACGATTAGTACGATGACTATTGTCAATATTTTCCCCGTACCCGAATGGATCCTAGTGGCTCTTCGACACCATATTATGTGGATAGAGCACAGTATCCCTCTAGGTATCGATACTACACATCTCCTTTATATGAGGAACCCGAGACAGCGATGGCGGGGGCTTCCTGTGCGGTTTATGATCTCATTGGATTTGCGCGCTCTCAAAGCCAACAATTAAGGCTAACCATGTTGAATGAATTGAAGAGCTGGAGGCGTCGGTCAATCGCAGAAGCAGAAGGCGTCGGCAGACTGTGAGAATGAAGGAGCGGGTGCTAACCGTTGGGATAGAATGGTTTGATAATAGTTTTTTATTATTATTATAACTATTTTGAATTTGCTAATAATAACATCAACAAAATATCTCATCATAAAAATTTATTATTATTATTATTATCATCTCAAAAATAATGAGCCCATTCCACACCCAAAATGAATGGACATAAGAGCATCATTACATGCATTTCTGAAGAGTCACTTTGGCGAGAAATTTTTTTGTGCGTGTAACGCATGGAAAATCTGTGCGAAATTTTTTTTAGTTCAAAAATACGACTTTAATTTTATTCGGTTATAAATTACAGTCGTGAAAATAGTTCAAAAAAGACTTTTTTACAGTTGTATTTTTCACCTCAAAATATATTTATATAGATACTTAAAATGAGCGTAAAATACATGAATCAATATTATATGATTTATTTTGTAAAGAAAATAAGAAACATAGGAGAAATTTACATTTCCCCTATGATTGTTCTCATGAGTTACACGCAGAGAAAATTTTGTCACTTTGGCTCTCTTTTGAGCCTTTACTACCATGTGCTGTCAAAATCTTAACCATAAAAACACATTTCTGAAGGGTGCGGAGGAGATATTCATAATTCATACATTAAATGTTACATAATATTTAAGATATAATTTTCAAGTATATTCAATATAAGAAATATTAAGCCCAATATAAATAGTAGAAATATTTATATGAAACGTCAAACTTTATAAAAATTTCTAGGATTTTGAGAAAGGTCACAGTAATCACTACAACAAATAAGAACTAAAATATAACTAAAATACAATTTGTTACTGATAACTATATTTAGTAACAAGATTTTGTTGTTGTTACAATTGAGTACTATTTTGTAACAAGTATTTTATATTATGTTACAATAACAAATAATATGTTACTATAAATGCAAACATTTGTAATAAGACTAATATTGCGTTATAAATAGTAAAGTGTACTCACAATAAATAGCAATTATAACAACACCTTGAAAATATTTGTAACAATAAGAATTTTCTTACAATTACTATTTTTTTGTAACCACACTTTTATTAAAATAAATATATTAAATTTTAAAACAAATGAAAACTTGACATTATTTTTTTAATACAAATTGATAATATAAATAAAGATTATATTTAATAATTGTAAATTAGTTAATTATTTCTTATCTATTTAAACATAAAATATAATAATTAACAAAATCACTAAGGGCCCGTTCGACGCGTAAGCACATATTTGATTTTTATGTAATATATGTATTGAGGAATATTAGTAATTCATTTTTCGCACTGACGCGTATTTTTGCTTTTGCGCACATTTTTGGCCCTAGAGCGTATTTTTTCGCCCTGACACGTGTTTTTCACTTGTGCGCTCATTTTTTGCATGATGATGCTTTTTTGCACTAGCAGGGAGCGCGAGCGTGCGGACGCGGGTGCTGCCCTCATGTGCGGGCAGCGCACGCCTGTGCACGATCGTGATCGCCGTGTCGTGTGCGCCTGCGCATGAGCACAGCCCGAACGCGCGCGGGCGCGGTCCGTGCATGCATGTGCGTCGCGCTCGGTTTGGCTCCCCTTTAATTAGGGGTGAAATTGTACCCTTCGAGTGGGCGCAATTCACTCAGTGGTGTTGTACTGCTTGAATATTCTGGGTCAGAGTCCTATCGATTTGACTTGGAAAAATCTAAGAAAAACCCAATAATATATTATGATATATAAAAATTAATTGAATATTAATGTTGATTTAATTAATTGTAAAAACTTTATGTAAACCTTTTTATAAAGCTTTATATAAAACTTTATATATAAAGTTTGTCTCTCTCTTCCTCTCACAATGAATGAAATATATGGATGAAAATTTTCCTTCATAAAATATTGCAAAAAATAAATGCAAATTTTAAAACATATTAAATTTAGAAATAAATGCAAATATTACATTAATTTATTAAAAGAATTTTAGGAAAAAATAGATCATGCATGGCCCCCGTACGCACAAAAAGGAAATCCCGCACGCACGCGTGACCACCACCGAGTACAAGCATTCAGTGAACTGCTAACTGAATTCACCGAACTACTCTAACAATTCACTGAATTCAGTAAACTGCTCTAGTAGTTCACTGATTTTCAGTGAACGGCTGAAAGTAGTTCACTATTCACTTTTAATGTATGTATGCTTTTGTGAAATGTTGGATGGTGTGTGTGTGTGTGTGCGTGTGTGTGTGTATTCTATAGAGTGTGTGTGTATGGATGTTTGTATAGCTTCATTTTGTCCTTCATCTGACCTGCTCTCCTGTAGTTTCACAGACGAATTACTCTGGTATGACGTCAATTTGTCAAATACCACATCTCTGGAGACCACAAATTTATGTGTCTCAGGATCCATGCACTTCTAGTCTTTCCTCTCAGCATAGTCAATAAAGACAAACTTCCTCGTCTTTGCATCCAGTTTTGTCTTGAGAGTGTTTGGAACGTACATGTAGCAGGTAGACCCGAACACCCTAAAATGTTCCACATTGGGCTTCACCTTAAACATCAGCTCATGTGGTGATTTCATGTTGTTGGGACTTAGGGACATTCTGTTGATAACAAAAGCTCTGCAGGTCATTCCCTTCATCCAGCAGGTCTTAGGAATTCTTTTGGAGTGAAGCCAACATTTGCAGGTTTCCGTCAAATGATGAATCTTCTGTTCTGCACCTCCATTCTGCTATGGAGTATGCACACAAGTAAGCTCTCTCCAGATTTCATGCTTTCTGTAGAAGTTGGAGAACTCATTTGAAGTAAACTCTCCTCTATTATTTGTTCTCAACTTTTTTATCCACAGGTCAAGTCGGCCCTCCATGAGCTTATTGAACTCAACAAATTTCTAGAACGTCTTTGACTTCTCCTTCATAAAATATATCCAAGTATACCTGGTAAAGTCATCAACAAGAACAAGCATAAATCTGCTACCTCCGAGATTGTGGGTGATGGTCGGTCTTGTCAGATCACCATTGATGTATTCCAATGGTGCCTTGCATCTGATATATGACTTGTCAAATAGAAGGCGATGAGCCTTTCCATACTGACACCCCGCACAGACATGATTATCACCAAAGGATGAAAGACTAGGCAGACCATGCACCAGGCCTCTCGCCGTCAAAGCCTTCAACTTATCCATACCAACATGTCTCAACCTTTCATGTCAGATAACAACGATGTCGTTAGCCCTCATCTTCTCAACATAGTAACTTGTCGATAGCACGAACAAGTCCCTTACTCTCCACCCAACATGAGTAACATCAGCTTTCGCGACTAACACTTTTCGAAGAAACTTCACTTCAGTCGGCCCGAACATAACGTGATACCCAACATCCACTACATTGGTCACTGAGAAGAGGTTCTTTTTCATTTCCGACATGTGATATACACTCCTTAATGTGAGTGGACCCTTATCACTACCTAAAGAGACCGTACTCTACTTCTCGACTGCATGCACAATATCATTAGCAGTAATAATAGCATTTACCTTTGTACGCTTGTAGAGAAGAAAGCTTTGACTCGTCCACGGTGAGAAGATGTCTACACCCTGAGTCAACGATCCAGTTCTCCTAATAATTAATGGAGGACAATGCATGAAAAGACATTATCGTTATGAATGCATTCCCTCATCCACCTTCTTCATCCATGGATTCAGTCTCTCCTTTTCCTACAGCATGCCCTGGCTGAAGATTTACTATGTAGTCCTCCCTGATGTGACCAAGCTTGTTACACCTGTAACACTTTGGTCATCCCCTCTTCCCTCCATTTTTTAGGAGCCTTACTCCTCTCCTACTGCGATAAAGTAGAGGGATCATCTCCAATAAGTGACTTCTTCTTTCTGTCTCATCTCTTCTTCTTCATAGAGTAAGAACCTCACTTTCTCCTCCTGAGATAGAGACTCCAGTCATCTGCCTCGCCAATTTCTTCTACAAAGCCAGTAGATTTTCTAGCTTGAGTAAAGATGGTTGATTGACCCAGCCCTGCACAAAAGTAACGAAGGCAACATATTCCTTCCGCAAGCCGCGGATAATGTTCCTCTTCAGCTTCACATATGAGATTGACTCTTCCGGGTCCAATGCTGAAATTTTAGGGCATAGGTTCTTCATCTTCAAAAAGAAGGATGATATGGACAACTCCCCCTTAGTTGACTTCGCCAACTCATTCTCCAAGAATACTAGTCTAGCTACATTCTTCTTATTGAGCAGGTCATTCAAGGCCAACCAAATCTCAGCAGCCGACCGATATACAATGATATGGTTGAAAAGCTCCGGTGAGATTGCCCGCTTCAGAGTGAACTCTGCCTTTGCATTCGTTTTCCTCCAAGCCCTCACTGCCTCAACATTCCCTCAGGTAGAAACAACTTCTTGCTTGTCGTCTCAACCAATGAACTCCCAAAGGTCCTCGCCTAGAAGATAGCTCTTCATGCACAACCTCCACGTTTTAAAGCTAGTCTACGTCAAGAGCTCAATTCTCAGACCTCTTGCATAACCGGATTTCATTGATGTAGCTCTGGTCTACTTAAGCTTCTAAAAGACTAGCACACCTCTGAGGTTGATCACTACTAAATCCTCTGTCCCTCTGATACCATGTAAAAATTTCTGAGAAGCTGAGAAAGATCGCAGGAATACTCAACCACACCAAGCCAAGTAACCAGAAACAGTAGAAGAGCAAAAGCTGAAATAGAATCAACTATCTTCTTTACAAAGCACGGTATACATTGCGAGACAAGATTTCACAATGCACCAGATAGAAGCAAAAAAATACACGTAAGAAAAATTAGCGGACTAAACCCAGTAACCGCCCAAGCCGCCTATCCGTCAAAGTTGTCCGTCGAAACCGCCAAGTCGCCTCTAACAACTCAAACCGCCAAAACTGCCAAGCTACCAGATGGCTTCTCACGCCGCACAGACTGCCTGCTTATTAAAAGATGAGGATAACCCTGTTCTCCACTTCCAGGTTGCCTGACCGCGAGGTCGCTTGACCGTTGAAGCTAACCGCAAATAGATGTTGATGAATTGGGAAAAAGCCTAATCGATGAGACCAGGCGAACTGCCTTATTGAACTATCCGCAACCCCGAGAAAGAAGACTTCTAGTCGCACAAGCCTTGACTTACTATATACCACAAACTGCTATATGCAACCATTCTGCACTGAGCCTTCAACTAATTGTCTAGTCGCCCGGTGATACTCGCACAGCCTGCACAATACAAGTCAATCTTCACTTAGTCGTTCGGTTAATAAAGTCTAATCGTAAGTTCAAAACGCGAGTTGAATTCTCATTGTTCTCGTTATATATGACGAGTCGGGAACCCCGATTAATAGGCGATCAGGGGAGTGCGGTCACCGCCCATAAAGGATAGGGTAACCGTCCATCACCTTCGACTAGCAGCAACAAACCGCACACTAGTGTGCATACCATAAACAGTCTTCAAAGCCGGGTCACAACCGGACAACCTGGCGACAAGCCGAGCAACCCATGCGGTCTCGACGAACTAGACAACAATACAGACTTGGCACCACCATGACCAAGACCACAATCCCAACGGACTCTGGAAATAGACCGCGCGGACATACCATATTGAGCTCAGCGGTTAACCTCCACTAACCGCGCTAGTCGCGCGGCTTCCACACGAACCAGAGAACCCGACAACTCAGCTGTCTCCGCGGTCTCCCAATCCAGACCGCATAGCCACGGTTAGCTCAACTCTAACTGCCTGATTACTACTCTGGGATGCTTGCTGAGACAGACCACGGGGAAAGAACACTAGCGAAAACCCGGCTATCCACCAGCACCTAACCACGCTAACTGTTGTGGTCTGTGCGGTCTGCCTTCCTCAAACCGCTCACTTTCACTCCAGCAATTTCAACAATCTTCAAGTTGTTGATGTCGAATTATCATGCCACACCAAATATTTGAGCACCAATATATCAAAATATTTCTAAAATTGGGCTATTTACAAAAATAATATGATAGTTAAGAGCCTAAACTATTAAAAAAACTAAGTGCATGATATTACTATTATTGAAGCCAAAAATGACCGAAGCCAAAATCGACTTCTGTGGAGTTCGACCCTTGGGGAAAGGGGTGACCTCACACCTACTATGCTCGGAAGAACGTCACGGACCGAAGACTTAGGAAGCTATGAACCGACCCTTGGCTCTAGCGTGGAGGTCCCACCTCACACCCAGAAGACCTTTGAGGTCTCCCCCTCCCTAGCCAATGCTTGAGCTAGGTGCCTTGGAGGAAAGCCAGAGAGATTTTGGTGGCTAAGGAAAGAATGACAAGATCCTCTCCAAGGCACCCCTAAGGGTCTATTTATAGTTTTTCCAAGTCTTGGGGGTAAAATGACCAAAATGCCCCTGGGGCAAAAATGCCTCCAGCCAATAGAAAACCTCCACACCGGGGGGCAAAAAGGGAAAATACACCTCGGGGGTAAAACGGTAAAAGCATGAGAGGTCACGCCCTCCGGCCACCCCCCCCCCCCTGGTCGGTCTCGCCCGGCCTGACCGCGAGGCCGCGAGGCAGGGGCGAGAACCCGGCCCCGGGCAGGTCTCGCCCCGCCTGCTCTCGCCTAGCCGCGAGGCAGGGGCGAGAACCCGGCCCCGGGCCGGTCTCGCCCCGCCTGCCCTCGCCTGGCCGCGAGGCAGGGGCGAGAACCCGGCCCCGGGCCGGTCTCGCCCCGCCTGCCCTCGCCTGGCCGCGAGGCAGGGGCGAGAGCCCGGCCCCGGGCCGGTCTCGCCCCGCCTGCCCTCGCCTGGCCACGAGGCAGGGGCGAGAACCCGGCCCCGGGCCGGTCTCGCCCCGCCTGCCCTCGCCTGGCCGAGAGGCAGGGGCGAGAACCCGGCCCCGGGCCGGTCTCGCCCCGCCTGCCCTCGCCTGTCCGCGAGGCAGGGGCGAGAACCCGGCCTCGGGCCGGTCTCGCCCCGCCGGCCCTCGCCTGGCCGCGAGGCAGCGGCGAGAACCCGGCCCCGGGCCGGTCTCGCCCCGCCTGCCCTTGCCTAGCCGCGAGGCAGGGGCGAGAACCCGGCCCCGGGCCGGTCTCGCCCCGCCTGCCCTTGCCTAGCCGCGAGGCAGGGGCGAGAACCTGGCCCCGGGCCGGTCTCGCCCCGCCTGCCCTCGCCTGGCCGCGAGGCAGGGGTGCGCCTCTGCACTCCGGCCAGTCCCGCAGCTTCCCCTCACGCCTATCATGTCGGGACGGGTGTCTGCCTACTCGCCGCCCCCGCCCCTCAAAGGGGCTCAAAAGCTTAAAACTTACTAGCATGCCTTATGCCTCGCTTGGGTCCTCCCGTCGCGAATACGGGGTTGTACACAATCCCCGCTCTTTTTGAGGTTGGTACAAGCTCGGAAAGAAACATCCAACCCAACGTATTCGCTGAGTGAAGCTTGCTCTCGCGGTATCAAAAGACTGAGGCCTCTTCCGGGGGGTCAACCTGCCATGCCAGCTGATGAGAGCCTGGGTGGCGAGACCCCCTCAGGGTGAAAAGATCTAACCTTTTGGGGGGTCATCCTGCCATGCCAGCTGATGAGAGCCTGGGTGGCGAGACCCCCTCAGGGTAAAAACGCTTCCCCCCTGGGGGGGTCAACCTGCCATGCCAGCTGTGAGAGCCTGGGTGGCGAGACCCGCTCAGGGTAAAAACACTTAACCTCCTGGGGGGGTCAACCTGCCATGCCAGCTGTGAGAGCCTGGGTGGCGAGACCCCCTCAGGGTAAAAACACTTAACCTCCTGGGGGGGTCAACCTGCCATGCCAGCTGTGAGAGCTTGGGTGGCAAGACCCCCTCAGGGTAAAAATACATCCTCCTGGGGGGGTCAACCTGCCATGCCAGCTGTGGGAGCCTGGGTGGCGAGACCCCCTCAGAGTAAAAACACTTAACCTCCTAGGGGGGTCAACCTGCCATGCCAGCTGTGAGAGCCTGGGTGGCGAGACCCCCTCAGGGTAAAAACACTTATCCTCCTGGGGGGGTCAACCTGCCATGCCAGCTGTGGGAGCCTGGGTGGCGAGACCCCCTCAGAGTAAAAACACTTAACCTCCTGGGGGGTCAACCTGCCATGCCAGCTGTGAGAGCCTGGGTGGCGAGACCCCCTCAGGGTAAAAACACTTAACCTCCTGGGGGGGTCAACCTGCCATGCCAGCTGTGAGAGCCTGGGTGGCGAGACCCCCTCAGGGTAAAAACACTTAACCTCCTAGGGGGGTCAACCTGCCATGCCAGCTGTGAGAGCCTGGGTGGCGAGACCCCCTCAGGGTAAAAACACTTAACCTCCTGGGGGGTCAACCTGCCATGCCAGCTGTGAGAGCCTGGGTGGCGAGACCCCCTCAGGGCTAAGTACTTGGGCTTCCACGAGAGATCAACCGGCCTTGTCAGCTAGTGAGAGCCTGACAGCGGAATCATCATCGGAGCTAAGGACTTGGGCTTCCACGAGAGATTAACCGGCCTTGTCATCTAGTGAGAGCCTGACAGCGGAATCATCATCGGAGCTAAGGACTTGGCTCTCACAAGAGATCAACCTGAACCCACCAGCTAGTGAGAGCCTGGCAGCGGAATCATCTCGGAGCTAAGGGACTTGGCTCCCACGAGAGATCAACCTGAACCCACCAGCTAGTGAGAGCCTGGCAGCGGAATCATCTCGGAGCAAAAGGACTTGGCTCCCACGAGAGATCAACCTGAACCCACCAGCTAGTGAGAGCCTGGCAGCGGAATCATCTCGGAGCAAAAGGACTTGGCTCCCACGAGAGATCAACCTGAACCCACCAGCTAGTGAGAGCCTGGCAGCGGAATCATCTCGGAGCAAAAGGACTTGGCTCCCACGAGAGATCAACCTGAACCCACCAGCTAGTAAGAGCCTAGCAGCGGAATCATCTCGGAGCTAAGGGACTTGGGGCTTCCCACGAGAGATCAACCTGAACCCACCAGCTAGTGAGAGCCTGGCAGTGGAATCATCTCGGAGCAAAAGGACTTGGCTCCCACGAGAGATCAACCTGAACCCACCAGCTAGTGAGAGCCTGGCAGCGGAATCATCTCGGAGCTAAGGGGAAAATGAGCCACCCCCCGAAGCACTCTCGACCCTGCCAGCTAGTGTGAGCCTGGTATGAGGAGATCCTCTCGGGGGTTGGGAGCTGGGCATGTCACCTAAGCTTTTTCAATTACAACATCCTCTAATGGGGGAAAGAAGGTGGGTTACATGACCCCCTCGACTCTACTGGTCGGGGGCTAGACTCCTTACAATAACATAAACATAAAAAAAGATACATGACTCCGCCGAGGCAAGGCTTCTTCAGGGGGCCCGGGCCTGGTGGTTGCCATCGGGTTCCATCCCACTGGCCACCTCAACCCTGCTCAGGCTCTCCATGATCTCCTCCATCTCTTCCGCCTTAGCCAACCAAGAGATGGTGTTGACTGCCGTGACGTAGCACTGCCTCGCCATCCTGGAGTCTCCCTTGATCCTGACCTGGATCCCATCTGAGTTGAACTTGAGGCACTGGTGGAAGGATGAGGGCACGCACCGGAAGGCGCTGATGAGGGGCCTTCCGAAGATGGCGTTGTAGCTGCTTGTAGCGTCGACAATGACGAACCTGCAGTTCCTTAAGGTCCCTCCTAGCTTCACCTGGAGTCCGACTCCACCTTCCACCTCCTTCCTCTCCCCCGAGAATCCAAACAGAGGTCCATCCGACGACACTACCCTCCTTGGCTCCACCTTCATCCCCTCGAACGCCTTCTTGAAAATGACGTTGACCGAGCTTCCATTATCAATCAAAATCCGGGAGACGGTGAAGCCTTCGACGGCTGCTTGGATGACCAAGGCATCGCAGAAGGGATCCTCATGCTCTGGCATGTCCTTTGATGAGAAGGTGACCCTTTCCTCCGGGGGAGGGGTCTGGGATGTCGAGGCAACGCTCCGCCGATACATCACATGGAGACTTGCCTTCCGAGCAGCTTCGATCCCCACCCCCCCCCCCCCCCCGTGGATCACAGCTATACCACCTCGGGGTCCTACATCGACCCGGTCCTCGCACACATCTTCACCCCCTCCTTGGGGTAGAACTTCAATCCGCTCCGGCGGCGGTTGCTGGGCTGGAGCTCTCGCCCCCCTCACCTCCAGGAACTCGGGGCAGGTAGCTGTGGCGTGACCTTCCAACTGGTGGAAGTCGCAGTACGGTAACTCTACTCTGCCTCCCCCTCTCCCCTTGTGATTCCTCCTCTCCCTTCGGCCGATTTCCATTGCTTGTTGGGGTGGGGGCAGGAGCTGTCTTGGGGCTTGCCTCTGGAATTTGAACCTCCTTTGGCCCCCATGATGGTTCCCTCCATCCTGGATGAGAGCTCTTCCTGGACCATGGGCAGGTCCTCCCTACTGCCTCCATCCTGGCTCCGGACCCTCCTGTCTCTGGAAACCTTGAGCTCTATGCTCCTCTCTCCTTCTCCCTTCATGATGCCTCGAGCCACCTTGCTCCTTTGACTCCACCTCTGTCAACCTTGCCAACTTCTTTACAAAGGCCGGGTTGGCTGCCTCCATGGCTATCTCCTCTGCCGCCCTTTCCATTAGCTCCTCGAAGGAAAGGGGGGCCTTCCGAGTCAAGCTCATCTTGAAGAACCCTTCGCGCAATCCTACCGTGAACGCCATCTGGAGGGCATACCCTGGCACCTCTTGGATGTCCAGGACCTCTTCCTGGAACCTATCAACGTAGTGGGTCAGCGACTCCTCGGCCTTTTGCTTTATCAGGAAGAGGGACTCGGGTCCCTTCTTCCTCTTCTTGGAGGTGGAGAAGCGAAGCTGAAAGCTCCGACTCAAGTCTTCGAACCCGAAGATGGTCCTTGGAGGGAGTTGATGAAACCAGTCCCTTGTCTTCTCCTTCAACGTGATCGCAAAGAGGCGACACTTGAAGGCATCCGTCATCGACCTGATGGAGACGGCATCCTCGAACCATTGCAGATGCTGGACGGGGTCATCCCTCCCAGTATAGTAAACCATGTCTGGCTCTCTGAACCCTTCGGGAACGGGAGCTGAGATGATCAACTCACTAAAGGGTGACCCCCTAAGGGGAGCTCTCGCCACCTCCACTCGCGCGACCTGCTCGCCTGGGGGGCTAGCTCTCGCCGGGCTGGGGAACAGCTCCCGGCCTGGGAGGTCTCGCTCGACCCCCTCTACCATCCTCTCCTTCCCAGGCCTCCTATCCGGCATACTCACTTCTCCCCCTGCTGGGGTGATCTCGCCTTGCCCCCTGGGAGCCAGCTCGCCGAGACCACTTTGGGTTAGCTCGCCGAGACCCCTGGGAGCTAGTCCCTGGGGGGTGGGGGTTGAGCTGTCAGCCCGAGGGGCAATGCTTCTAAGCATCCCCATGATGCCTTCGATGGAAGCCATGAACTCCTCCCTTCCTACAAAGGGTCCGGGGTTGGGGAGGCCACCGAGGTCATCACCACCTCCCTGATCTCCAGCCATGACGCTCACCCGAGATTTTCTGTGCTGGTCACTCTCCACGCTCACCGCACCAAAACTGTTGAAGCCAAAAATGACCGAAGCCAAAATCGAATTCTGTGGAGTTCGACCCTTGGGGAAAGGGGTGACCTCACACCTACTATGCTCGGAAGAACGTCACGGACCGAAGACTTAAGAAGCTATGAACCGACCCTTGGCTCTAGCGTGAAGGTCCCACCTCACACCTAGAAGACCTTTGAGGTCTCCCCCTCCCTAGCCAATGCTTGAGCTAGGTGCCTTGGAGGAAAGCCAGAGAGATTTTGGTGGCAAAGGAAAGAATGACAAGATCCTCTCCAAGGCACCCCTAAGGGTCTATTTATAGTTTTTCCAAGTCTTGGGGGTAAAATGACCAAAATGCCCCTGGGGCAAAAAGGGAAAATCCACCTCGCGGGTAAAACGGTAAAAGCATGAGAGGTCACGCCCTCCGGCCACCCCCCCCCCCCCTGGTCGGTCTCGCCCGGCCTGACCGCGAGGCCGCGAGGCAGGGGCGAGAACCCGGCACCAGGCCGGTCTCGCCCCGCCTGCTCTCGCCTAGCCGCGAGGCAGGGGCGAGAACCCGGCCCCGGGCCGGTCTCGCCCCGCCTGCCCTCGCCTAGCCGCGAGGCAGGGGCGAGAACCCGGCCCCGGGCCGGTCTCGCCCCGCCTGCCCTCGCCTGGCCGCGAGGCAGGGGCGAGAACCCGGCCCCGGGCCGGTCTCACCCCGCCTGCCCTCGCCTGGCCACGAGGCAGGGGCGAGAACCCGGCCCCGGGCCGGTCTCGCCCCGCCTGCCCTCGCCTGGCCGCGAGGCAGGGGCGAGAACCCGGCCCCGGGCCGGTCTCGCCCCGCCTGCCCTCGCCTGGTCGCGAGGCAGGGGCGAGAACCCGGCCCCAGGCCGGTCTCGCCCCGCCTGCCCTCGCCTGGCCGCGAGGCAGGGGCGAGAACCCGGCCCCGGGCCGGTCTCGCCCCGCCTTCCCTCGCCTGGCCGCGAGGCAGGGGCGAGAACCCGGCCCCGGGCCGGTCTCGCCCCGCCTGCCCTCGCCTGGCCGCGAGGCAGGGGCGAGAACCCGGCCCCGGGCCGGTCTCGCCCCGCCTGCCCTCGCCTGGCCGCGAGGCAGGGGCGAGAACCCGGCCCCGGGCCGGTCTCGCCCCGCCTGCCCTCGCCTGGCCGCGAGGCAGGGGTGCGCCTCTGGACTCCGGCCGGTCCCGCAGCTTCCCCTCACGCCTATCATGCCGGGACGGGTGTCTGCCTACTCGCCGCCCCCGCCCCTCAAAGGGGCTCAAAAGCTTAAAACTTACTAGCATGCCTTATGCCTCGCTTGGGTCCTCCCGTCGTGAATACGGGGTTGTACAACTATGATATATATTGTCATTATATGTAGGCATCTGCTGTTATATTTCAAGGCTCCGTTTGATGGGGCGGTGGGGGTCGTGAACGAGGTGGTTCGGTGGTATGAACCGCCGCTTATGAACGTCTGATCTCACCTAAGGAACTCCATCTATTTTTATGTTCAAAATTAATTTTATTTTCTTAGTGATGGTCATAAGTCATAACATTGTCATGTCAATCATATATTATATAACAGTGACATTTTTGTCCAAACTCGTCAGAGCCAAAACGTCGCGCTGAGCAGAGCCTAACTAATAATACTTATTATATACGTAGTATTAGTTGTGTTCAAAAAGTCCAATCGGGCCTGGATGGGACCAGGCCGATAGGGCCTGGGCATTTTGCCAACCAGGCTCGTGCTTCCTCTCAAAGAGGGCCCGGGACTGGCCTGATTTTGAATTAGGCGGGATTTTAATCCCGCCTATTTAGTCAGGAATAAAATCCCGCCTAGATTAGGCAGGATTTTAATCCTTCCTAAATCAGGAGGCGGGATTTCTTGCCGGCCCAGGCCAGGCCCAACGCACGGGCTTTGCACGGCCCGGCCCGGGCTAGGCACCGGGCCAGACAACCGGCTGACATGGGGGTCATGGAAGGCCCCCAAGCCCGGCCATGGCCCGAGCCGGGCCTAGCCGGGCTTTTTCCAGACCAGGCCCGGGTGGGCTCCCTGAGTCCAATCTTTTTGAGCGTGACTAGCTGTATCATTATTTTTGTAAAGATAAAATGGGATATTTATACAATAAATTAATCATAGTGCTATTAAAACTCCAAAAATATCCTTGGGGCTTAGCTAATTCCAAGATAATATTCATCAAATGACAGAACATGTGATCTAATAATTTAAAATGCAAATGCATACGAATCATATCTAGTTTTGTGCAACTTAATGAGATAACTAGTTTTGAATGGTAGATTATTATTTGACCATAAATCTTATTACTTAGAAGTTAGAACACGTAATTAAATATTATTACTTAGAACACCTAATTAAATATTATTACATGAAATTAATGCATCGGTTAGAGCTCCGGATTTAGGCTTTATTTGTTTGGGCGTTTTGATACTCCGTTTTGGGCAAACGCCGCCGGAAGGAGGGTAAACAAATGAACCTCCGGCGGCGTTTGCTCCGTTTCCACCCGCCCGCCTTGAGAAACGCCCCAAAAAGCTCCGTTTGGAGCAGCCACCTCCCCCCTCCGATTCGAACACTCCGTTTCCACCCGCCGAATCGATCCGCCACCGCCGAACCAAATGAAGCCTTAGAATCCGGAGACCCCAAGACCGCCGTCCATATGGTTCGGGCAGCGAACATGTTGCAGCCCCCTTCCACTTTCACGACAAATTCGCTGATTGGCCGCAATCAGCGGCCGCACCTCCTCGACGACGATTTTTTTTTGCGTATGCTACCCGCACATGGTGCAGGGAAATGATGAGTCGTTGATCATGTTTTGTATTCCATACATCCTCATTTGTTTTTCTAATTTTATTGATCTTTTTTTGGCTGCCGTTAGATCTAAGAATGAAAGCGTTTGATGTTTCCAGCTCCCAAAAAAGGAACGATGCACGAACATAGTTATAGTTCCTAGACAACATCTCTTGAGACGACGAAATTTTTCGTTACAGGATCCATGCACTTTTAACCCTTCGCCCTCTCATAATATCCAACGAATACTAGCTTCCTTGCTTCCGCATCTAGCTTCGTCCTAAGAGCGTCTGGAATATGCACGAAGCAGGTCGACCCGAACACCCGAAGATGTTCAACACTGAGCTTCTCCTTGAACATCAACTCATGAGGAGACTTCATATTGTTCGGACTGAGAGACATCTGATTGAAGACATATGTCGCACAGGTCATTCCCTTTGCCCAGAATGACCTAGGAATGTCTTTGACATGAAGTCAACACCTGCAAGTTTCTGTCAGATGACAGATCTTCCGCTCTGCAACTCCATTTTGTTGTGGAGTATGCGCACAAGTAAGCTCCTTCCGGATACCGTGCTTCCTGCAGAAATTGGAGAACTCATTTGAAGTAAACTCACATTCATTATCTGTTCTCAACTTATTTATCCGCAGGCCGAGCCGGTCCTCCATGAGCTCTTCGAACTCCACAAACTTCTGGAAAGCGTCTGACTTCTCATTTACGAAATACACTAATGTGTATTTAAAGTTGTTATCAATCAAGACCAGCGTGTACCGGTTACCTCCAAGACTGACAGTGACGGTGAGTCTCATCATATCATCATGGATGCACTCCAATGATGCTTGCATCTGGTCTGTGACTTGTCAAATGGAAGGCGATGAGTCTTACCATATTGACATCCCGTACATACGTGGCCGTCTCCGAAGGATAAGAGACTACGCAGACCATGCACTAGACCTTTTATCATCATAACCTTCAGCTTATCCATCCAAACATGCTCCAGTCTCTCATGCCAGATAGCAGTGATATCATTCACCCCCATCTTATCAATATAGAAGCTTGTCGACAACACAAACAAGTCCTCCACTCTCCTTCCGACATGAGTGACGCCAGCTTTCACAGCTGACACGTTCCTGAGAAATTTCACTTCTGTTGGGCCAAACAGAATGTGATAACCAACGTCAACAACATTGGTCACCGATAAGAGGTTTTTCTTCATTCTCGGCACGTGACACACTCCTCAAAGTGAATGGCCTCCGATCACTGCCTAAAGAAACCATCCACTCCTTCTCTACTATATGTACAGTATCATCAGCAGCAATAATGACATCGTTACATTTGTAGCCATGTAGAGAAGAGAATTTAGACTCGTTCTCGGTGAGGTGATGACCACACCTCGAGTCCACGTTCCAGTCCTCCTGGTATTTGATGGCGGATAGAGCATGAACACACGTGCCCATCATGAAAGCACTCCCCTAGCCACCTTCCTCAGCTTTGGACTCAGCCTCATCCTTTCCTGCAGCATGCCCTAACTAAAGATTCACTCCGTAGTTCTTGCGGATGTGACCAAGCTTGTTACACATATAGCACCGAAGTCCGCCCCTCTTCTTCCCGTCATCATACTTAGGAGCATTGCTCCTTTCCTGCTGTGATGAAGAAGACGGACCATCGCTAGCAGGTGTCTTCTTCTTTCTGTCACATCTCTTGTTCTTGACCGAGAAGAGAACCTCACATTCTCCCCCTGAGATCGACATCTTAGCCATCTGTCTTACCAAGCTCTCCTGCAAAACTTGCAAATTTTCCAGCTCGAGCAAGAATGGCTAAGTGGCCCAGACCTATACTGAAGTAACAAAAGCTACATACTTCTTTTGCAGACCGCAGATGATATAACTCTTTAGCTTTGTCTCTGAGATAGGCTCCTCCGGGTCTAACACTGAAATCTAAATGCAAAAGTTCTTCATCTTCAAGAAGAACGAAGACACCAATAGGTCTCCCTGAGTGGTCTTAGCCAACTCATTCTCCAAGAACTGTAGTCGAGCTATGTTCTTCCTGTTGAACAGGCCTTCCAAAGCAATCCAGATTTCAGCCGCTGATCGACACCTGATGGTATGATTGAACAGTTCCGGTGAGATTACTCGCTTGAGAGTGAACTCTACCTTAGCATACACCTTCCTCCAAACTCTCATCGCCTCAGCATTCCCGGCAACCACTTCTTGTCTTTTGTCTCCATCAACAAATTCCCAAATGTCCTCACCAATCAGATAGTTCTCCATGCAAGAACTCCACTTCTTAAAATTGGTCTGCGTCAAGAGTTCAATTCCAAGATCTCTTGCATAACCGACCTTCATTGCTCTCTCTTGATTAACTTTAAATTCAATAAGGAAAGCACACCTACAATGTTGAATCACGGTTTGCTCCTCAACACCCCTCTGATACCACGTAAAAATTTATGATTAGAAGCTAAGAATGAGGTCACATGAAGACTCAACCACACCAAAAGCCAAGTAGTAATCATCACAATAAAAACACAAGAGTCATAAACTAGAATTCAATCTGATTTATAAAGCGAGGCATAGATTGCAAGATATGATTTCACCAATGTACCCAAGAAAAACAGAAAAATACAACTGTATGCAAAGAAGAAACCGCACAGACAGAAATTGTAACCGCACAAACTGCTCAAGCCGCAAGCGCTGTCTGCCAAGACTGGTCAAGTCGCCTGTCCGCAACTAGTCGCGCTGGCTGCCTATTATTTAATGATGACGATCAAGAAACGGAACCCGCTGATAAACCGGGCGAACTCCAAACTCTATCCTCAACCCCGAGTAAGGTGACTTCAAATCGCGAACTGCGACCTGCTATAAACCGCTGACTGTAAACCACGAACTGTTCCACACCAAGCTTCCGCTAGTTGTCTAGCCGCCTGATGCTAGCCACACAGCCTACACAGATAGTCAACCTCACTTAGTCGCGCGGGCTAGAAAAACGTAACCACAAGTTTTTAAGCGCGAGCTGAGTTCACACTGTTCTCGGTTACATATGACGAGTCGGGTATTCCTATTTATAGACGTGAGGAGCAGTGTCGTCACCGCCCATAGCGATATGAAAACTGCACGTCAATCTTGCAGCTAGCATCACGTATCCGCACAAGTGCAGATACAAGCATCAGTCTGCCACTGAAGAAAGAGCTGTCCGCAAGAACTGCGGACACACCACTCTGCCCGCGTAACCAACCCGCAAGATAATGCGGACAACTTTGATAGTCCGCAAAGCCGAGCGAATAAAATCATTAGTCTGTGTGGACTTTGACAGCCGCGTGTCCTGATCCACCTCGCACTAATGACGAAATGTCGAACTCCATATCCAATCTGTGCAGTTCGGCGGACTCTGCAACCAGACCGCGCACCACGCGATCTCCGCGGACTTGGCAACAACTAGACTTGTCACACTCCCGTGACCAAGTCCACAACAGGCAAACTTTGCGGTCTCCAAACAACCCGCGACACCTGAGAACAAGACCACGCCAATGCCGAATATCAACATTAGTCCACACAATTTTGGAGTGCTCCTATCCAGACAGTACGGTCTCCATGTGACCAATAGACCAAGCAACTATGTCAATTTCCACGATCTCATCACCAGGCCGCAAGCACAGAAGACAGCTAAACTCGGCGAGCTCCCGATGAGTCCGCAAGAACAAACATGTCGGACTCGGCGAACTCCAGATGAGTCTGCCATATTCGCGGTTATACAACCCTAACCGTCCAGTTATTTCACCAAGGCTGCTTCCTGATCCAGACCGCAAGAGGAAAGAAGAGGTCAACCCAGCTATCCGTTGACTTCAATCCGCCAGGCCGCAGCGGTCTTGGCGAACTATACGGTCTGCCACTTCAGACCGCCACCTCCATTATCACTTCAACAATTTCAACAGTAAACACATTAAGTGCCTGTTTGGGATGGCGTTGAGTGAGTTCAGCTCACTCAAAGCCAAAAGATTTAGAGAAAAGTCTTCTGGCTAGATGGCGTTGAGTGAGTTCAGCTCACTCAACGCAAAAAGACTTAGCCGCAAAATACTAACTGGACGATGGCGTTGAGTGAGTTCAGCTCACTCAAAGCCAAAAGATTTAGAGAAAAGTCTTCTGGCTAGATGGCGTTGAGTGAGTTCAGCTCACTCAACGCAAAAAGACTTAGAAAAAATGATGGTAGAAAAAGAAGCTTTTGAAAAATTTCTATTAGAAAAGGAGAACTACTTGGGAAACATAATTTATAGAGCTTTTCAGAAAGAGAAGCACTTTATAAACTGTTTGACAAATCTTTGCGGCGGTAACTTTTTTTATTAAAAAATTGCGTCCGGGAGAAAATGAGCGCGCGGACGGAAAATGTGCGTCCAGACGGAAAATGCGCACGCTACCAAAAATATGCGTTGGGGGAAAGGCGGCATTTTTTCGCCCTGACACGTTTTTTTCGAGCAAAAAGCTGTTTTTCGCCCGGGCGTGGTTTTTATGCCCGGCGATTTTTTCGCCCGGGCGCAATTTTTTCGCCCGGACGCGGTTTTTTGGCCCAGACGCAGTTTTTTCGCCGGGACGCAGTTTTTCACCCAGACGCGGTTTTTTCGCCCGATCGTGAATTTTTCGCCCGGGTGCGATATTTTTCGCCAGGGCACAAATTTTTCGGGCGGGCCCTATATTTTTTCCCAAGCGCAAATTCTTACAGACGGGCGCGAATTTTTCGCCCGGGCGGGATTTTTTCGCTCGGGCGCAAATATTTCGCCTGGACCTGAATTTTTTGCACGGGCATGAATTTTTAGCCCGGACACGATATTTTCCCACAGACTTGAAATTTTCGCACGAAAGCGAAAAAAATAGCATCCCGGCGAAAAAAATACGCGGTCGGGGAAAAAAATCACGAGCGAGCGAAAAAATCACGCATAAAAAAAATATTCGCTTCCAAGCAAAAAATTCATCACGGGCGCGCTTAGGCGACAAAATCTCGCCCGGGCGAAAAAAACGCGCCCAGACAAAAAAATATCGCTCACGGTCGAAAAATTCGCACCCGGTCGAAAAATTCGCGACCGAGCGAAAAAAACAGCTCCCGGGGTAAAAATTCGTTCTCAGGCGAAAAAACCACGCTCAACCGAAAAATTACGTCCGGGAGAAAAAACCGCTCACCGGCGAAAAAAACAAGTTCAGATGAAAAAATATCTCTCTTGGGCGAAAAATTCGAGCCCGAGCGAAAAATTCGCTCTCGGGCAAAAAACCGCGCCTGGGCAAAAAAATCTCGCCCGGGATATAAAATCACGCCCGGGCAAAAAAATGTCGTCTTGGCGAAAAATTCGCGCCGGTGCGAAAAAATCACGCACGGGAGAAAAAATCGGCCCGGGCGAATAAAACGCATTCGGGTGAAAAAAAATCGTGCACGGGCGAAAAAACTGCACTCGAGCGAAAAAAATGCACCAATGCGAAAAACCCTGTGCCCGGAAGAAAAAATCGGGCCCAGGCGAAAAATTCGCGTCCGGACGAAAAATTTGCGCTCGGACAAAAAATTCGCGCACGTACAAAAAAATCGGTCCGGGCGAAAAAGATCATGCACTAGTGAAAATAGCGTGCCCGGATGAAAAACCTCGCACTTGGGCAAAAAATGCCAGCCCGGGCGTAAATTTCGTGCCCGGGCGAAAAATTCGCGCGCGTGCGTAAAATTTGTGTCCAGTTGAAAAATTCGCGCTCAGGCAAAAAAAATTTGACCGGGTAAAAAAATTATGTCCGCGAAAAAATCGCAGTTGGGCAAAAAAATCAAGTTTGATATTTTTTTAAGAGATAAATTTTTTTGTGATGAAGAAGTGCTTTTCGAAAAGGTAAAAGTAGGTGACAAGTGACTTTTCCAAAAGATGAGAAAATGAAGTTTTCCGCAGTAGTTTTTCTCACCGGTAGTCATAGTGGTGCACATAAAGACCCCGGTCCCGGTCCGGGACCGGTCCTGGGCAGGACCGGTCCTTTGGGACACCGGTCCCGGACCGATCCTGCCCAAACCGGTCCCGGTCCGGGACCGGTTTTTCCTTTGAAAACCGGGACCGACTGGGACCAGAAGGATCGGTCCTAACCGGTCCCAGATCGGGACCAGTTTTTTAATTAAGTATTTTAATTAATTTTTTTTATATATTATTAAATTAAATAATAACATGTATTAACATTAAATTAAATATATTTTTTATATATTAATTTATTATTTCATTTTTAATAATTTAAATAAATAATAATATGCAATAATTTGAAAATAGAAATGAAAAATTGTAAAGTAAATAAAATTTTTTATTAAATTTGAAATAAAACTACAAAATCAAAATACAAATTACAAATTATAAATTCAAAATACAAATTTGAAATTACAAAAATTATCATTAAAATTGAAATTATAATACAAAATACAAATTCAAAATCTAGAGTTGAGCCTTGGACTCGTCTTCAACTCCGGCGTCGCTTTTGAGTTTGAACTCGTCTTCAACTTAAACGTCATTATTCTGCGGCGCTCCCCAGATTTAAGTTATTAAGCTCGTCTTCAACTTCAGACTCACTGTCTTCAATTGACGAGACGTGTTGTCTCCTCCTCAAAGCGTCCAAATGGTCCTTGTAGCAAATGCAAATCTCCAAAGATTCTTCAGTCAAACGGCATCTTCGCTCGTTCAGAATCCTGACACTCAAAGAAAACGCAGACTCCGAAGCTACTGTACTAACTTGGATGGTTAGTAAATCACCGGCCATTAAGGCCAAAATAGGATAATTATTAGATTTAATTTTCCACCATTTTAAAATATCAAAATTTTAAATTTCGTTCGCGGTCATAAAATCTTGAAACTGTGTTTTGCTATATAAACCTAATTCGTTTAAAGTACTCGAAGTTCGTTGTTTTTTCTTCGAAACTAATTCTAAAAATCTATTTATTTAAATATCTTTTGTTCGAGGGGCGGTGGATTTCTCGCGAGGTCGCAATCCATATAGTTGATCATAATAATTATATAGGCGAGTAAAATCAGAATTAAATTTTGAAACACTAACGTTTTGAAAATCACTAGAAGATTCGTTTAACTCTAAATTTTGATTAATTTCCTCTATAAAATTTTCAACCCCGTCTACACACATTAAAAGGTTTAAAGCCGCAATATAAGAAAATATATGTGGCATATGCGTATAATATTTTAAAAACTTTGCCTCCATTATTAATATTAACGGACGCCACATTGGGTTAATTTTATAAGTTTTAAACGTTTCAGTAATTAATAAAAAAAATTCAATAACAAGCGAGCTAGTAGGATAATAAACTCCAGATAAAGTAGTTGTTGCCCGATAAAAACTTTCTAATAAATTTACGTAATCTTCGATTACGGCCCAATCGGACGCATCTAAATCATGTGCTTCTTCTACACTATTATAAAATTCTATCAATAACGATTTTTGTGACAAAGCCCGTTTTAACATTTTGTACGTGGAATTGCATCGTACCGGCATATCATACGATGGACCCAAAATTTTTTTACCCTGTGCTATAACAACTTTTTTGAAATCTTATTTTCGTTGTTTTGAACTATAAATAACTCGTAACATAGTACGTATTTTAATAACATAATTTTTCATAAAAGTTAAACTATCTTGCACAATTAAATTAAGAACGTGACATACGCAACGTGTATGAAAAAAATACCATCTAGCATAGGTTCCAGATCATTAATCAAATATTTAATAGTCATATTATTATTCGAGGCGTTATCAAACGAAATACTTAAAATTTTATCTTTTATTTTAAAATCTCTAATGCACTTAATAATCACCTGATAAATTGCTTTATCGGTGTGTGGATATTCAAAACCTTTAAAACAAATTATACGTTTATTTAATTCCCAACTATCGGGATCGACCCAGTGATAAGTTATGCAAATATAAGAAAGTCCGTCAACTAAACCGCTAGTCCAAACGTCGCTCGTTAAACTAACTCGATCGTCGGATGTTTCAAAATAATTTTGTAAATATAATTTCGATTGCAGGTAAGCTTGTAAAGCATCACGTCGAGTTGTAGTACGACTTACCTGTTGATATTTTGGTTGGAGTGCTTCCTGTATGTAAGACGTCATCTCGTCGTTGTCGTAGTGGTTGAACAAAAGTCCGCTTTTGATGACATTCTCCATCTGTCGCTCCCGTTGCCGAGCTTGGTCATACGTCCAAATGTGCCCGGTCGTCGAAATTTGAGCTTGGTTGGCCTCCGACGGGGCTTGTTTGGAAAGACACGATTTGTTGTGTCGGACGAGCGTTGTGTTGCTACTGTTAGCTAGCGGCCATAAGGTTCGCGCAAAGTTTGCACTTCGCCTTAATTTCGCCGCCGACCCGCACTTTATCGAAGTTTTCCCAGACCGCCGCTTTATGTCGGTGCTCAACGATCTCATGATCGACGGACGCTGAGGAGGACGCCGGCATGGAGGAGGAGGAAACCATTTAATAGTTAATACGAATATGAGTGAGAGAGAGTGAGTGAGAAAGATAGTGAGAGATAGGGATTAAAAGAGAAAAATGAGGGAGAGGGGGGGGGGTTATAAGAATTAATTTTTTTTTAAAAACAATTTTTATTAATAATTTTTTTTTTAAAATTCTTTTATAAAAGAGCCGTTAACGGCTCTTTCCGGTCCCGACCGGTCCTGAAACCGGTCCTGGATCGAGACCGGTTTTTACCCTAAAATAGGGGACCGCCAGGGACCTCTGGATCGGTCCGGGACCGGACCGGTTCTAACTGGGACCGGTCCCTGTCCGGTCCCGACCGGACCGGTCCCGACCGGACCGGTCTTAATGTGCACGCCTACCGGTAGACAATACAAACGATTTTTTAAGTATGGTAACGTTTTCTAGAAAATAAAAAGGAGCTAAAAAAATCCTTCCAAAGAAGCCCTAAATCACACGCTTATTTAGAAAGGGAGTAAAATATGAGTGATTTGGGCTCTCAAACTTGTCTTGAAAGAAAATGTCATTGTATGAATAAAAAAGAGAATTGATATTAGCAGTCCATAAATGGCTATTCGCAGTCCAAAATGTAAGGAAAAATCCTCTTTTCTTCGCAGTCCATAAATGACTATTCGCAGTCCATAAATTCCTTGATATATCACTGCTCCTACACTGCTCCTACGCGCCTTTTAAAACTGCGTCTTTTAGGGGCATTTTCAGGAGAAGTGTTCAACATAAAATTTGTAGATCTCGACAATATCTACAACTTTCATGTTGAACACTTTTTGATTTGAAACCGTTTAGGCCCCCGATTTGGCCCCCGAAAAAAATCACGCGGAACTTTCAAATGTTCCGCGTGATTTTTTCGGGGGCCAAATCGGGGGCTTAAACGGCTTCAAATCAAAAAGTGTTCAACATGAAAGTTGTAGATATCGTCGAGATCTACAACTTTCATGTTTAACACTTCTCCCAAAAATGCACCTAGAAGACGCAGTTCAAAAAGGCACCTATTTATTTAAAAAAAAAAATTATTTTTTTTAAAAACGGGGCCGCGCTAATTCCATTCTTCCTGTCCAAAATTTTAAGATTTTCTAAGGTCCAATACATGCGAGTATTTATCTATTTTGTGTTTGTTTTCTTTTGCAGATGGTCGCAACGAGAGCTCTAAATCAACACTTTTGCTCATTTTAAAAATTTTGTTGTTTGAAATTTTATTTTTGTATAATTGGATTTTTATATTTTTTTATTCTACCAAAGAATTTTATTTGGACTGCGAGTTTTATTTTGGACTACGATTATAATTTATGGACTGCGAATAGAAGTCGACTGCGAATAGCCATTTATGGACTGCTAATATCAATTCTCATAAAAAAATGTTGATCATAAGCATAGCGTAATAGAATTTTAATTCTCCAAACTCAAATATAAACAAATAGAAAAATTTGCCTTTCCAGTTCTCGCCTCATACACATTAGCGTGAGCTGACAGCTGTAGAATAGTGGAAATGAATAGATATTCTAAAGCTTCCTTGTGGATTAAACATAATAATCTTAACGTGAAGGCCTTATAAATTGCCGCTATTATGGGGATCCGGATCCTCTGCAGTTCCTCCGGGAACTGCAAAGGTGAAGTTCGCAAATTTGTGAAGTAACAGAGCGAAATTAGAAAAAATGATTAACATGAAAGTTGTAGATATCTTCGAGACGAATAACTTTCATGTTGAACATTTTTTGATTTGAAGTCGTTTAGACCCCTGATTTGGGCCCCGAAAAAAAAACCGTCCGCAAATAATTTAATGCAGAGGATCCGGATCCCTATTATGGGCATTGTCTTGATCACCGTCGTCATTGTCGCCGCTATCGTCGCGGCAATCGCCGTCGTCGTCGTCGCCGCCGCCATAACCGCCGTCGCCGTAGCCGCAGCGACCGCCTCCATCCCCGCGGCAACCGCCACCATCGCCGTCATCATCTTCATTACCGCGGCCGTCGCCGCCAACGCCGCGGCAACCGGCGCCGTTGTTCTTCTCATCCACCGACCCCGCCGCCGTCGCCCTTCTCATCCACCGACGCCGCCGTTGTCGCCCTTCTCTTCCCCCGCCGCCTCCGCTGTCGCCCCTCTCTTCCTCGGCCACCGCCGTCGTCGCTCCACTCTTCCTCGGACGCCGCTGCCGTCGCTTCTCTCTCCCGCGGCCACCGCCGTCGTCGCTCCTCTCTTCCTCGGCCGTCGCTGCCGTTGCTCCTCTCTCCCGCGGCCGCCGCCGCCGTCGCTCCTCTCTTCCTCGGACGCCGACGACTCTTTCTCCCGCGGCCGCCGCCGCCGCTCCTCTCTTCCTCGGACGCCGCCGCCGTCGCTCCTCTCTCCCGCAGTCACCGCCGCCGTCGGTCCTCTCTTCCTCGGCCGCCGCCGCCGTCGCTCCTCTCTCCCGCGGTCACCGCCGTCGTCGCTCCTCTCTTCCTCGGACGCCCCCGCCGTCGCTCCTCTCTCCCGCGGCCACCGCCGGTGTCGCTCCTCTCTCTCGCGGCCACCGCCGGTGTCGCTCCTCTCTCTCGCGGCCGCCGCCGCAGTCGCTCCTCTCTTCCACAGACCTCGCCGTCGTCGCCGACCGGATTCCGTCTCTGGCCGGCCTCCACGGGCCGGGTTTTTGGTCGTTATCAATTCTCCACCATCCGATCACGCTCCCGCCATCATCGTCGTCGGTTATATGGGTAACCATCCACACAATGACGCAACCACCCGCATGACCTCCCGTAGTGGGGAAATGCATAGAAAAAAATAGAATTGGGTTGCGCCTAGTAAAATTGTAAAATAATATGCGCCTAAATGCGTCATGAAATCGGCTTATAAATAGCGTCATGGTGGTTATGGGCTGCGGATAGCCGCATAGCCGCCATAACCACTCATGCAGCCTATAAATAAGACCTCAGATCCTCTTTAATTCTCATTCTCTCCTAAATTGAAAAATCCTCCTACGGATTTTCTCTATCCTTCCTCCTTCATCTTCTTTATTTCATTCTCCCCTTTCGAAGATCTTCAAACACTCTTTGAAGATCTCTTTTGTCTTCGAAGGCTCCTTTGAAAATCTTCATCTTCTCCGCCTAGAAAATTCTCCTAAAGAATTTCTCTCTCCTCCACTTCTCTTCCTTTGCGCTCCCGCGCTCGTCGCCTCCTTGCGCACTCTCGAGCGTGTTGAAGCCAATACTTGACCTCAACGGAAGTTCGAAAATAGGGGCGCAACCAACACCTACTCCTCCCAAGCTCCGACTCCTGACTGGTTGTAAAGGATCTAGAACCGACCCAAAGCCTTAGTAGGGAGGTCCCATCTCTCACCCGGAAGATCGCTGAGAGCTTCCCCTCCAAAGCCAAAAGCTGGGCTTGGAGCTCCTCAGAAAGCACTAGAAGATCTTAGAGAAAATATGAAAACTTGCTTTCTGAGGAGCCCCTGTAGGTTTATTTATAGTCTTATACTGACCTGAAATTACTAAATTACCCCTGGCTGGTCTGCCAACAGCTAAATCCTGCTGTTATGAAATGCTAAATGCAGACCCTGGGGGTATATAGGTAATTTACCCGAGGGCAACTGAGTAATTTCTCCCTGGGCCCCATCCGGCGAGAACCTGATGGCGAGAACTGGAGGTTCTCACATATTGCCGAGAACCCTCCCGCCCTCACTCGGCGGGAGCTAAAAAGGTGTTGAAGAATGCCTCAGACTAAGCCAGTTCTCGGCTTCCGCGAGGCGCGAGCCTTCTCGCCCGCCTCTGGGCAGAAGTAGGTCTCGGCCGGAGCTTGAGCGCGAGCGTTTTCGCCCACTCCTAGACGGGAGTTCTTCTGCTCTAAAGACCAAGGCTAGCCCGAAGCTAGCCCAAACCTGGCCCTTGGTGTCCTTGGGTTCCACTCAGCGAATATGAGGTTGTACACAATCCTCGCTCTTTTCGAGCTAGCCCTGCGCTCGAAAAGAAACGTCCAACCAATAATATTCGCTGAGCAAGTGTTGTCCTGAAAAGAGAATCTTTTGGTGAGCCATCCCACGACTATATATGTGTGTGTTGATAGACGGTCATAAATCCGTCCCTGCCAACTGCTGCCATGTTTCTGAGTCCTCGCGAGATCCCAAGATGCATTCCAAACGCGCTGAGAAGCCGATCTCGCAGAGCCTTCAAGACCGCATCGATGTGGCGCAGGCGCGAGCCCTTGCGAACAGTGCCTTGGTAGCCTCGTGGTTGGCGAGAAGGTCGACGGCCGCTGAGCCCCCACAGCTGAAAAAGAAGAAAAAGAAGAGGGCGAAATCGGTCAAGCGAGACCTCTTGAACGAGAACCGGGGCTTACCTACCCCTTCCCCAAGCCGCGCGGAGAATCCTTCATCTCTATAGAAGGTATGTCCCTGCGATTGCTGGCTATCGAGAACTGTGAATTGATATGAAAGAAAAACTGACGATTGATATGCAACACTTCTCGCAAGAGGCGGTTCCAAACATCGATCCCGGGTCCCTGCGGACACCCCCCGAGTAGATGCCTCTCCCTCCAGATGATCCTTCGCGGATTCCGGCGGCCGTTCCCCCGGCCGACCCTCCGAGAACACCAAGTAACACTTTTACCCCTCCTTTGTCCGATTTTTCAATCAACTCGTTCTTATTTCTTAAACGGTTTCCCACATCGCCAGCTCCCGCCAACCCGGGTCTCGACACCCGGGGAAACGAGACCGCACTCGTCAACCCGGACACCCTGGTGGCTGACCTCGCCCTACCGGCGGGAGGAGTGGCCATCGAGCCTTCTATGCCTATACAGGGGTCTCGCCCCCCCCCCCCCCCCCCCGCGAGAGAGCGCGCCTCCCCCTCCCTGCCAGGCCGAGACTGCTACGCACAAAACATTCTGCCCGGGGCGAGGAAAATCGTTCCAACTCCTCTTCGGGAAGGAAACTGAGTGGGAGTCCGGGTCTTCTCGCCTGCCGCCGGCCGATGGCTCTCGCCATGCTGCAGGTATGCGAGAAATCAGTATTTTCCCCACTTTCCCTTGTCGTAACCAAGCAACTTCTCTTTTTCCAGGGGATGCGGACCCTCGGACGGGAGCCGATGAGGGAGATGAAGACGAAGATGATGATGAAGAGGAAAGGGAAGACGCCGAGAGCTCCCCCTTTCCCTCTTCTGATGAGATGGAAGAAATCCTGGATGCGGCCGGGAACGTCAGAAAATGGCGGAAGAGGATAACATCGCTCTTCTCAAAGCTCGCGCGGCGGGAGCAGGCCAACGCCTCCGCGGTGAAGGAAATCCGCGAAATGGCGGAGCGAAGGCTGGAGGCCCTTGAGCGGAACTACAACTTCCTGGGCGAGACGGAGCGGCAGGATACGCCTACTGCCGAGTCGTCCCCAGGGCGGTGTATAGCGCGGATTCGGGACCAGGCGCGTCAGATCAACCTTGGATGCACCACCTTGACATCCTACTTCAACCCGCGGGCGCCTCCGAGGGCAAGAAGGCGAGAACGAGGGCGATGACTCTGGGAACCATACTGAACAACGAAGTCCCGTCTCCCCCATCCCTTAGCCTACCCTTCCCGCGATGTATCCCTTCTCAAATTTGAATCTTGACAATGTCTGAACCTTTATTATTATTTATTATTGGGCTCTCGCCCGACGAGAGCCCCTTTTTCATTTATTTCTCCGATCCGAGACCTTTGCCTTCCTTCTTACTGCTCTCGCGCCTCGTCGAGAACTTCTCTTTCTTCTGCCACCTTCTCTTGCTTTCTCCTTTCTCCCAAAGTTCTCGCCTAGAACCCCTTGATCACAATGCCGGGCGAGAGCGAAGGACATTCCAATTACGCTCAAGCCTTCCGAAGGCATAAGTTCCCTCCCTGCCGTCTGACCTTAGACAAATTTCAGATGATCACCACCCGCTACATCCCCGCCGGGTTCTCCACGAGAAACCCGGGCAACGACGATAGAGTCAATCTCGCAGGAGAGGGAGAGCTCGCCATCCCCCTCGAGCATTTCGAGGTGGGCTTCCGCCTCCCCCTCTTGCCCGAGATGCGCCAAGCCCTTCGTTACTACGGGGTGGTTCTCGCTCAGCTCAATCCCAACTCGATCGACATCTTGGTAGCGTTCATCTGCTACATGCGGTCCGAGAGGATAGAGTTCAACCTACCCATCTTCCGAAAGCTATTCGTCTTCCGGGCCAAGAGCGGGGTAGTCTTCTTCTCCGGACAGCTGCTCAAGACCAGCGGTCTCGCTAACAAGCACCACCACTGGGGCGAGAAGTTTGTCTACATCTTCGGGGACTTTGGCAACGTTCCCCTCGCGCCCGTCCAATACGACGACGCAGCCTACAAGCCACCCATCCTGGGGTCGCGCGAGAGCGCCCTCCTGGAGTTCTCTGGGACCAAGGACTTTGACGTCCAATTCCTCAGGCGAGACATTGACTCTCTCCTGCCCGTGCTGTGAGGTCCCAACTCTAACCCCACTGAAATTCCTTTTCGAAAACCGTTTGCCAAGTATCCGATGTAACTGATTTATAAATATCAATTATGAGTACAAAATAAACACTCATACCTTGACTCGTTCCATAGCTAATCTTTTTCGTTCTTCCTCGATTAATTTTTCTTTTCGTTGCGCATTCAAATCCACCTTAGCATCCTAAACAAAGGAAGACGGTGGGCTTAGTCATAAAAAATATGACTAAGTGAAAAACATATCTCTTTAACTGCGCTACAAGTAAACAATAAACATTAGTATCATAAGTAGATATATTTCAATAAATATAATACTAGAAAAGTGCACTATAATCATTATGGAAAACCACATTCTTAATATATTCTAGTTTCAAATAATTTATAATTCGTAATTCATAATTCATTCAACTCATTCTCTTTCTTGTAGTTCACTTTTTCTTTAATTTGGGAAATCATAAGAGCCGGCCAGCAAAACTAGCAGCCCTCACAGCCGGCAACAGGAGCTCAAAGTCATATTTAGGGCTTGGAAAATTATAAAACCAACTTTAGGTTGAAAAGGAATGAAGTAAAACCAAAACACCAAACCTTAGGGTTTTCATCCATCACCAATCCGTATACAAACTTCATGATCAACACAAAAGAGTGAAGGGAAGGAGATTACCTTCCTAAAGGAGAAGAAATCGAGCAAATCAGAGAAGATTTGAGGCGGCTAGAGCGATCGGCGGTGGGCGGCAACAACTAACCTTCCGCCGGTTTCGTTTCGTCGAAATGAAGAGGAATGAATACAACACAATGTTAAATCACGGGCACATTCTACCGCTGAACCTAAACAACCGGTTAAAACAACCGGTTCACCCAGTTTCTTGCAAAAATGCCCAGCCACACTATTAAAATAGTGAAGCACCAGCCGGTCAACATAGTAAGGTTAGGGACCACATAAATCAAGCCCACCAAGAACATCACCAAGCCAACACCACCATCCCATACGTATCACTTGAACCAAAACTTTGAACCAATTCGAACACAAAGGATTACAAATAAATTGTAAACAAAAGAAACGAGACGAACGTCGCAAAAACATCAAAAATCTCGAACTTAAAAAAATAAAACGTGTGACGTCGACTCGACACTGATTTCCAATTCTTTTCATCATCGGGACTTTCTTTCTATTTTCGTATATTTTTATTTACTTTGGGGCCGTTACACGTGCCTCCCGGCGAAGGTATGGTCTCGCCTTTAGCATGGAATTCTATACTCTAAGACGTAGGGCTAAATGTTGTCGACCTTGCAGGAGAGCAGGAAATCCCTCTGCACCAGCCGTTTGCCGAGACCAGGGCTGCCATGGATCCCCTGGCTCTCGCGAAGTCTGCGGCTCTCGCCTGCCGGGATGAGTCGGCTCCTCCCCCTCAGTCCTGTGTCGGGAAGCGAAAGTCCGACACCTTCTTGTCCAATCAGCTCAAAAGACTGAGGCCAACTACCGCGGACAAGGGGAAGTCCGTGGCGGCCTCTCTGGCCCGATCTGTCGCCGAGGGATGATCCTTCGACGATATCCTCATGGCAGCCGGGGAGGCGACTGCCGCTGCCAGGACCACCGCCGGGGCCCCTGCCGAGAGCCTGCCAGACAAAGGTGGGGCTGGTGACGAGGGGGCAGCCGCCGATACTTCCGCTCAGGCCCCTCCCCTGCAGGTGCCAAAGGTGCACCGAAACTTCGACCTTGGCGTAAAATGACTGGATGCGGAAGGGAAGCCCCTGCTCTAGTGGGATCCTGAGGCCAACTGTGTCTCCATCTCTACCCTCCTCCCCAGCTGGGTGGAGCGGGACGAGGTCACCGGCGAGGCTTTCGCGCTAGGCTACGACCTTTACAGCTGAGAAGTTGTCGACGCTTTTGACCAATCGCCCACCCAGCTCCTGGCCTTTGACTCCATCCTAGCCTTGATGCGCGGGTTCGAGCTCGCGCATATGTGTGCGTGCCGGTGCATCACCATCGACTGTAACTTCGCCGAGATGCTCAAGGTGAGGGACAAGGCGGCGGCTCATGCGACAGCCCTAAAGGTCGAGCTGGAGGATGCCCAGCAACTTCTATCCATGCGCCTGGCGGAAGAGGTAAGCCAGATCTTCCAAGGCACTAGCTATCTCCCCTATAATTTGTAGCCCGCTTCTCTTTTCTCTGTACTGATAGGTTTTTCCTGTGCACATGATTTCGCCCAGAGCATGCTGCTTCGCGCGCAGTTGGCCGGTCTGGAGTGCAAGAACGTCCTGCTGAAGGACCAGCTCCGGCGGGCGGAAGCTAATGATTTCCCCCAGGTGTGCCTACCGCCCTGCCCAACTAATGAGAGCCTAAGCAGCGAGTCTACCCGGGGCCGAGCAGCACTCGGGGTCCCTTACCCCCACAGGAGAGCCTTCGGACCTGCCAGCTAGTGAGAGCCTACGCAGCGAGTCTACCTGGGGCCAAGTCAGGCTCTGGGTAGTGCAATCATCCAAGCCGAAGTATCTCCAAGAACACATCCAAGATCAAGTCCTTTCCCCCCAGGTATGCATACCGCCCTGCCCAGCTAATGAGAGCCTGAGCAGCGAGTCTACCCAGGGCCAAGCAGCACTCGGGGTCCCTTACCCCCACAGGCGAGCCTTCGGACCTGCCAACTAGTGAGAGCTTGCGCAGCGGGTCTACCAGGGGCCGAGCCAGGCTCGGGGTAGTGCAATCATCCAACCCGAAGTATCTCAAAGAACACATCCAAGATCAAGTCCTTTCCCCCAGATGTGCCTACCGCCCTGCCTAGCTAATGAGAGCCTGAGCAGCGAGTCTACCCGGGGTCGAGCAGCACTCGGGGTCCATTACCCCCACAGGCGAGCCTTTAGACCTACCAGCTAGTGAGAGCCTGCGCATCGCTTCTACCTGGTGCCGAGCCAGGCTCGGGGTAGTGCAATCATCCAAGCCTAAGTATATCCAATAACACATACAAGATCAAGTCATTTCCCCCCAGGTGTGCCTACCGCCATGCCTAGCTAATGAGAGCCTAAGCAGCGAGTCTACCCGGGGCCGAGCAGCACTCGGGGTCTCTTACCCCCACAGGTGAGCCTTCAGACCTGCAAGCTAGTGAGAGCCTGCGCAGCGGGTCTACCTGGGGCCGAGCTAGGCTCGGTGTAGTGCAAACATCTGACCATCCTATCATCAGAATTCTAGACTAGGTAAAGCCAAAACAACAACACGTTAGTGAATATAATATAACAATTTGTCTTTAAATATATAATTTCACCTTCCCCCCTCATAGGTAGAAGCGTTTCAAGTCATCACCGCTCAAGGTATGGCTCAGGGATCTCCCCTCCATGTCCTGGAGGTGATAACCTCTCATTCTTAGAACCCTTTCAACAATGTAAGGTCCTTCCCAGTTTGGGTTGAGCTTGCCAACATGGGTTGATCTTCCCGCAACATCAACTTTCTTTAACACTAGATCTTCTTCTACGAACTGTTTGATTCTGATGTGCTTGTCGAAGTATTTTGTCATTCGCCGCTTGATTTCCTCCTGCCTGATAGCTGCGACATCGCACAGCTCTTCCACCATATCCAATGAGAGGCGCAACTCCCCCTCATTCTCCGGCCTCCAAACCTCGTCTCCTTCTCCCGCGGCCGTGAACCGCGGGGATCGGACCTCGAACTCTACTGGCAGGACCGCCTCACACCCATGAGAAAGTTTGAAGGGGGTCTCGCCGGTGGCTGTGTTCGGGGTTGTTCGCAAGTCCCATAGAACTGAGGGGAGCTGTTCCACCCAATTCCCCTTCAAGTTCTCCACCTTCTTCTTGAGCAAGTTCACAATGATCTTGTTTTCCGCCTCCACCTGACCATTGCTCCTGGGGTGGTGGACGGAGGCAAACCTAAGGTCTATCCCCAGTTGAGTGCAGAAGCTGATGAACTCTTCGCTGGAGAACTAGGTACCATTGTCTGTCACTATTTCCTGGGGCAACCCGTGCCTGCATATAATCTCTCCCCACACGAAGTTTCAGATGACTTGAGAGATGACCTTGGCCAGCGCCTTGACCTCCAGCCACTATGAAAAAGTAGTCAATCATGACTAGAAGAAACCTTCTCTGCCCACTAGCCGGAGGGAAAGACCTGACTAGATCCATATCCCAGATGGCGAAGGGCCATGGTGTTGTGATGCTTCGGAGCCTTTGAGCGGGCAAGAGCTGGAGGGGGGCGTACATCTAACACTTTTGGCACCTCTTCGCAAACTCAGCCGCATCCTTCCTCAGGGTCTGCCAGAAATACCCCTGCCTTACCACCTGCTTCCAACATTCTTCCCCCCGAGTGACTGCCGCACTCACCTGAATGCACTTCCTCCAGGATCCTCGGGATCTCTTCCCCGGTCACACACCTCGCCAGGAGCCCCGACAACATCTTCCGATGCAACCCTCCTTCCAGCATTAAGTAATGGGCTGCCTTGTGCCTGAATCTTTTGGCCTCCTTAGCCCCTTCCGGAAGCTCACCAGTGGTCAGAAAGGTTACCAATGGGTCCACCCATGAGGGTCGCCGATCTATCTCCATCAACTCCCCTTCCTCGATTGTCGGTCGAAATAGTTCGGTCAGGGTTCCTCCCCCCCGAGTTCCAAACTTAGCCAGCTGATCGGCTGCTATACTCTCTTCCCTGGGAATGTGTTGGATTGAGAACGTCCAGAATCCTCTGATGATCATCCTTACATTGGACAAATACCTTGCAAGAGTAGGCTCCCGAGCTTCGAACTCTCCTCGGATCTATGACGCTACTACCAACGAATCTGTAAAATCCTCCACATCCTGGATCTCAAGCTCCTTTGCCAAACGAAGGCCGACTATCATGGCCTCGTACTCTGCTTGGTTATTAGTCACAGGGAAGTGTAAGACCACCGCTTGTTCTATGATGACCCCCCTGAGGGCTTATCAACACCACTCCTCCCCCGAGGGAAGGCTTTCCCGAGGCCCCGTCAACCACCATCTTCCATGCCCCCTGCGACCGCGGATCCTCGACCCCTACTTCAACAACATAGTCGGCCAAGAAGTCAGCCACTACTTGCACCTTGATGGAGAGCCTTGACACAAACAAGATATCGAACTCGCTCAGTTCAATGGACCACTTGGGTAACCGCCCTGAGTGCTCAACTCCTTCAAAAATCTTGCGGAGGGGATGGTCCGTCACTACCTTGATCGAATGGGCTTGGAAGTATGACCGAAGCTTCCTGGCTGAAATGATCAAAGCATATTCTAGCTTTTCTAGAATGGGATAGCGGAGCTCCGACTTTTTCAGGGTCCTGCTAACATAATAGATTGACAGCTACTTCTTCCCCTCCTCCCTGACCAGGACAAAGCTCACGGACTCTGCTCCTACTCCGAGGTATAAGGCCAGATCCTCCCCCTCCTACGGGCTTTGAAGTAGCGGAGCCTGGGAGAGCTGCCTCTTCAACATTTGAAAAGCCTCTTCATATTCTGTGGTCCACTCAAATTTTTGATTACCCCGCAGTACTTTGAAGAACGACGAACACTTCTCTCCCGACCCGGAGAGGAACCTGCTCAGCCCGGCCAGCTTGCCTATCAAGCGCTGGACCTCCATAGCGCTGCGTGGTGACTCCAGCTCTAGGATGGCCTTCACCTTATCTGGGTTAGGCTCTACCCCTGCCGGGGTCAGAAGATGTCCAAGGAGCTTCCCACGGCTCGCCCCAAAGACACACTTCAAGGGGTTCAGCCTCATCTTGAACTTCCGTAGGGTGGAGAATGTATCCTCTAGGTCCCACAGGTGCGAGTCAAGACACTTGCTCTTGACCATCAGATCGTCAACATAAACCTCTAGGTTCCTCCCCCTTTGACATTGGAAGACCCGATCCATCATGCGTTGGTATGTAGCTCCTGTGTTTTTCAACCCAAAAGGCATCATCTTATAGCTGAAACATCCCTCTATCGTGATGAAGGAGACGTCCTTGACATATGGAGGGTGCATTCGGATCTGGTGGTAACCTAAAAAAGCATCTAAAAAGCTCATAATAGAAAAACCAATGGCTGAATCAACCAGCGCATCGATTCGAGGCAGGGGTAGCAATCTTTAGGGCATGATTTATTTAATAAGGAAAAATCGATACACATGCGCCACTTCCCTCCCCCATTTTTTACCATTGCCACGTTGGAGATCCAGCCTGGATACTGGATCTCCGAGATGAAGCCAACCTCCAATAGCTTCTTGACCTCCTCACAGATGGGCTACTCTCCAGCTTGGTGGCGATGATCCTCATCTTCTAGCGGATGGGGCGCGTCCGGGGGTCCAAGTTCAGGCGGTGGAAGGCTACATCCGCATCGATGCCCCGCATGTTAGCCACGCTTCAAGCAAAGGTATCAACGTTGCTCTGGATGCAAGCCCGCACTCGCTCCTGGTCCTCGGGACCTAAGCCCCGCTGATCCGCACCCTTTGCACCTGACAGGCGCTGGTGAAGACTTCCATATCCACCACCTCCTCAGCCGGTTCCAGCCATGACTGCTCCCAGCCGGCCCTCGCCTCCTCTTCCTACCCAAACTCTTCCTCCCCTCCTGCCTCCTCCACTTCCATCGCCTCCCCTAGGCTCTCATGCTGCTGCTCAACCTCCACGCCCCTCAGGGCCTCCTTCTCAGCTCCTTCTCCTCCTCGCCCTTCCTCTACTCCTTCCTCCTGCCGACCCTCTTGCTGCTTCGACCCTTCGTCTCTCTGGACCTCCTGCATAACTCCTCTCTGCTCCTCCACCATCTCCCCGATCGCCTCCTCTAGGCTCACCTCCTCTCCGACAACCTCTTCCTGCTCTGTCATCTCCCTCTCCAGCTCTTCCGCTTCCGCCATCCAAGATATGGTGTTGACCGCTGTCACGTAGCATTGCCTCGCCACCTTCGGGTCCCCCCTGATCCTCACCTACACCCCTCCGTTGTTGAACTTGAGGCACTGATGGAATGAGGAGGGGACGCAACGAAATACGCTGATTAAGGGGCGCTCAAAGATGGCGTTGTAACTACTTGGGGAGTCCACTATCACGAACCTACAGTTCCGTGATACCCCCCAACTTCACATGCAACCCTACTCCCTCTTCTACCTCCTTCTTTTCGCCTGAAAATCCGAACAATGGCCCATCCAAAGCTAAGACCCTCTTGGCCTCGACCTTCATCTCGTCGAAGGCCTTCATGAAGATCACATTCACGGAGATCCGGTTGTAGACCAGGATCCTAGAGACCGTGAAGTTATCCACCGCCGTCTGGATTACCAAAGCATCGCAGAACGGATCTTCGAAGTCTGACATATCTGCTGATGAAAAGTAAATTTTTCCTCCGAATGGGGAGCCTGGGAGGTCGAGGCGACCCCCCTTCGGAACATGGTTTGAAGGCTCCCCTTGCGAGTTGCCTCAATCCCAACTCCTCCATGGATCACCGCGATCCCTCCCCGAGTCCCCACGTCTGCCCGGTCCTCGCACCTGTCTTCCCCGTCTCCCTGCTGCACCTCCACGATCCTTATCAGCGGATCCTGCCTCCCCAGACCCTAGCTTCTCTCATCTCCAGGAACTCTGGGCAATTGGCCGTCGCGTGACCCTCCTCCTGATGGAAGTCACAGAAAGGCAACGCCACCCTGCCCCCTCTTCTTTCTCCGCCTCCTCTTCTTCCAGCTCCTCCCCGAACTCCTCTCCTTCCTCCTCTACCTCGGCCGACCTCCATCTCTTCTTGCTGCGGCGGTAAGTGACCCCTCTGCCCCTGCCTCCACGCCGGCTGCTCAAGCCTCCTGGGCTCGCGGAAGTTATCTCTTCCATGAAAGCCTCCTCCTTTCCCCTGGGGGCGACCCTCTTCAGGCCTCGAACCCAACCGGTTTTTAGGCTACCGAGCCCCCCATCCTTGATGCTGTCCCTGCCCTCGAGGCTCCTCCCTCCTTCTCTCTTCTCTCTGCTCCCTCTGCCTTCCTGCTCCTAGTTCCTTCACATCATCCTCTGCCAACCTGGCCAGCTTCCTGGCAAAAGCCAGATTGGCCCTTTCAAAGTCTATCTCCTTCGCCGCCCTCTCCATGAGCTCCTCAAAAGAGGGGGGGGGGGTGGAACTCTCTTCAACTCCATGCTAAAGAATCCCGGCCTTAGTCCCAGGGTAAAAATAAGCATCAGCGCATACCCTGGGACCTCCTGGACCAGGAGGATCTCCTCCTGAAATCGGTCAACATAATGACCCAATGTTTCATACTGCTTCTGCCACACCGCAAACAGACATTCTGCCTCCTTCTTCCGCTTCTTCGAAGTCGAGAACCTCAACAGGAACCCTCAATGCAGGTCCTCAAAACTGTAGATCGAACTTGCCGGCAACTGGTGGAATCAGTCCCGGGCCTTCTCCTTCAACGTGATGGCAAACATCCGACATTTGAAGGTGTTAACCCCAAAATCGACGATCCTCTCCAAGGCGCCCATTTTTCTGCTTTTCTGCTACATGTTACTTGGCTCAGGTTTTCTTCGCCCATGAAAGGGCAACCTACCTTCAGGTTCCCACCCGCAAGGAGCGGGCTACCCCTGATGTCCACCAAGTCCGCGCAAGGTAGACTGCCAGGTACAAATTCTCCAAAGGGTGGATGCTCCGCCAACAAGCAAGGGCGGACTCCCCCAGGAGTCCGCCCAGGCCGCCCGTCGAGGGGCGACCTCCGCTCCGCCAGCCAGCCGGGCGGACTCCCCCTGGAGTCCGCCCAGGCCGCCCGCCGAGGGGCGGCCTCCGCTCCGCTAGCAAGCCGGGCGGACTCCCCCTGGAGTCCGCCCAGGCCGCCCGCCGAGGGGCGGCCTCCGCTCCGCCAGCCAGCCGGGCGGACTCCCCCTTGATTCCACCCAGGCCGCCTGCTGAGGGGCGGCCTTCGCTCCCCCAGCCAGCCAGGCGGACTCCCCCTGGAGTCTGCCCAGGCCGCCCGCCGAGGGGAGGCCTTCGCTCCCCCAGCCAGCCGGGCGGACTCCCCCTGGAGTCCGCCCAGGCCGCCCGCCGAGGGGCGGCCTCCGCTCCGCCAGCCAGCCGAGCGGACTCCCCCTGGAGTCCGCCCAGGCCGCCCGCCGAGGGGCGGCCTCCGCTCCGCCAGCAAGCCGGGCAGACTCCCCCTAGAGTCCGCCTAGGCCGCCTACCGAGGGGCGGCCTCCGCTCCATCCGGCAGCAGCCGGGCGGACTCCCCCTGGAGTCCGCCCAGACCGCCCGCCTAGGGGAGGCCTCCGCTCCAACAGGCAGTTCGCCCAGAGATCCGCCTGGTCCTGCCGCTTGCTCTTCCCACCAGCCGAGGTCGTCGACCTCATTTTCGCCAGTCTGCCGAGTCCGTGCAGTCCTCCATGATGACGTCACTGGGCCCCGCTTCCAGAAGATTCTCCCCGGGCCTATAAATAGCCCCCAAGGCCTCTCATTCGGAACGCATGAGAGGAGAACTGCTAGCGTGATCAAGGTCTGCGGCCTCAATTTTCCTGTCCGTCAAAGCTTGATCAAGCAAGGTCGGCAGACTCAAATCTCCAGTTCTCCTAGGTCATCGAGGACTGTGGACTTAGTTTTTTCTGCCCTCAGCCGGCAGTTTGAGCAGCCTCTGCAGCCTCCGATTTCCATTTCTCCCAGGTCATCGAGGACTGTGGACTTAGTTTTTTCTGCCCTCAGCCGACAGTTTGAGCAGAAGCTGCAGCCTCCGATTTCCAGTCCTCCGCAACCTCTTTTACTTAGTATCCGACAATTCCTTCCCTAGCCGCCAGCTTCTCCCATTGTACCTTTTACTGCTTTTACATGTAATTGTGCAATAGCGTGCTGTAATCTTGCTTCTTGATTAAAGGAAAAGCTCATCGCAAGGGTGGCATTCAAGCCGCGGCGGGCGAAGTCTGTTGTTGTCGTTGCTAGCGGACCCCTTTTCTCTTCTCTTGGCACCAACCTGCAAGCTCAACCGCCAAAGTAACGTCTGCTCGACAGTTCCTGATCCAGCTTCTCGCTTGCTCAAGCAAGCTTCTCCCTTGTTCAATCAGGCTTCCCGGCTGCTCTCGAGCAAGCCTCTCCTCTATCCCCGCAATCCTTTTTCCTTCATCCTTGGCTTGTGAGATCGAACACCCTGTTAACTGGAAGACGCAATTCGTGCATCAACAGTTAACACGCGACCTTCAGATCTCGATCAGACAGTGAAAGCAGTGGTTACTCATGTCAGACCATCACCAAACCGAGAACCTTGCTCCGAGTCCCAGTGATGATTCTCTTTGGGAGGCCTTAGAGCAATCTCGCAGAGAAACTGCACAATAGTTTCAAGCGATCAACCGTACTCTTGCAACTATCGTGAAGCAGTTGGTCACTCAATCTTCTGCAGCGCCAGCTCCTCTAATGAATCCAACACCAGCATCCGAGACTCCTCAAGTCTATCCACCGGTCTATCCTCCTCTTTACACTCCAACCATTTCGCAAGGGCCTGCAGCCCCTTTGCGATCTCAGGATGATAGTTTGCAGCTCATCAAAATTTCTTCCGGGAAGCTGCCCGGGGAAGTCCAGCTAGATTTCTGAACTTTCAGGGAAGTCATCCCTTCTCTTCAACTCCTGCCTTTGCTCCTCCCACAACAACTTTTTTCTCTTATCCTCCTGCCCCTTCTGCAGCTACAACTCATGCTACTTATTTTCCTTATACAGCAGAACAAGAAGAGCCATCGCCGTTTATAGAGAATGTTCGGCATGAACCAACTCCAATCAATTTCAGAGAGCCTCGGTTACCTGTCTATACTGGAGAGACTGATCTAGTTAAACATCTTCAAGCCTTCGAATCAGCCGTGGCTCTCAAGACTCTCTCAGATGCAATTAAATGCAAGCTCTTTGTGAAATCCTTCGATGGGCAAGTGAGGGATTAGTTCTATGGACTACGTCCTCAGTCCATCTCTTCCTTCGCTGAGTTGCGAATGGAGTTTTTGCTCAGATTTTCCACCTCATCAAAAAGGAAGGGCGGTTCAGAAGCCCTCTTTGAGATCAGGCAGCGAGAGAATGAGACTTAGTCTCATTTTGTGGATTGTTTTTAGAGGGAAATATTGGACATTGAGATCGTTGACCAGGAGATGTATCAAGTGGCTCTCATTAATGGTTTGCAAGAGGGACCACTCAAGTTTGAGGCCAATGTCCGTGCACCAAAGAAATATCAAGAGCTGATTGTCTTAGCCAACTCATACATCCGCAGTGAGAAGAGCAACCACAGCTTCGTCTCCAGGCTTGTGTCGGAGAAAAGTCCTTCTTCTTACAAGCAGCTTCCGAGGTCTCCTCGGAAAGACTTTTCGTCTCACTCAAGAAAAACAAAAAGATTCCAACACCATCATCAACACCTCTTATCGGGTCAGGATCGTGCCCAAGAGCGATTGCTACCATCAGCCCCACCTCCGCAAACAACTTCAGTTCATCAGCCACAAGATGATGACTTGTCATATTCTGGACTTGATGAGGCCATGCTAGAAATATGCCAAATCATGAAGGATATGGCAAATTCAAAAAGGTCTTACCAGCCGACAAGTCAAAAATCAAAAGATTAAAATCCGTTCTGCGAGTTCCACAAAGACAGCGGACATTTGACTGAAAACTGTCGAACGCTTCGTCAACTGGTGCAAAAATTGTTGAGGCAGGGTAAGATGCGCGGTCTGTTCCCGAAGGATGACCACTCCGATCCGTCAACCTCAAAAGGAAAAGAAGTTGCGGACATTCCTTGCAGCTCAAAGGGAGTGAATCAAATCAAAACGTATCATGGCCTCGCTATAGGTGAGACCCTCGATGCTGATGACGTGGGCACCCTTGGAGACCTATTCTAAAGCAAGAAGGACATGACAGTCCTCAAAGCTCCTCGCAACCAATAACAATTACTCTTACTATGTTTTGCATATTTTCAAACATTTTCTTTTGTTTCATTCAATAAAGCTTACGTCAGAGATTCCATACTGACACAGTTCCCTTTTGGTGTTGCTTCTCCTCTATATTTTTTCTCTTTGTCAAAGAGATCGCTGAACCACTGAGATATCGCTAAATCTTGTTGTTCCCTCCGTGGATTGTCCTCTGGCGTAAAACCACAATGACCACATATGATGGGGAGTTTCTCATATGTGCAGTGGGGGCCGTTCAATCTATGATGGTGAACTTCAGGATTCGGATCCCGGCCGATGTCTAGTGCAGTGTGTGTGCCTAGGGTAGGCAGCCTGTGATAGTTCTATCATGCTCCGTTAGGGATACGTTATAGTTACGATGATCTTTGTTGGGAAAGCAATGACGATCAAGTGAAATCTTGTCTCTTCGATCATCGCACAACTGTAACGGACGAACACTCTATGGTACTCTCAATCCGTGCTTTCGCGGGACCCACAACATTGTTGATCTCTTCAAAAACGAGCAATGCTGTAGACCATTTGGCGCACCTGGTAGAATGGATCAATAATGTTTGTAACCCGAGGCAAGAGAGAAGTGTATCTATCGCTTCCTTCTTAAGATTTTGCGCATGTTTCCCTTTTGTGCTCTGTCAAGGGAATGCGGCCAGCCCGCTTTAGGTAGGACTATGCCCTGGATGACTTTTTGGAAAGTGATGCATAAGGCCCACGGGTGCTCTCCTGTGGCATCATTCAACCTTTTTTAGCTCATCCTTGGGGTATAGCCCTCCTTTGTGCTTTTGTCTTCTTGCAGGTTAACAGGTTAAGTCCAACCTATCTAGAGGACCTCATATATCCTTTAACTTATGCTCATCTTATGTGCATTGCTTACATGAAGCTCTATCAGATGATGATATGCAAATTCTCTACTACTCTTATCGGATATTTCTGGCACAAATCATTGATCAGAGTATCTGGTTCACTTTAACTAACAAGCCATGCAATTACGATCCTAAATTGAGATGGTTTCATCTTACTGATCTGGATTTCGTGTCGACATTATATCTGATCACGCGAGACGATCATTATCACACTTTGATCTTTATTCAGTTAATAGTAAAGTTTGCCGGGTATATCTTTTATCATATCTTATCCTATCAACAATCAACATTCGCAAGTTCTCTCCAGGTACTTGCGATTTAGTTTTATATCATATATGTTTTCTAACTCTCCTTCTGCAGAGATTAGCAAACATTAGCAAGTTCCCTCCAAGTACTTGCGATTTAGTTTTCTATCATATATGTTTGCTAACTCTTTTTCTGCAGAGATTAGCAGACATTAGCAAGTTCCCTCCAGGTACTTGCGATTTAGTTTTCTATCATATATGTTTGCTAACTCTCCTTTTGCAGAGATTAGCAGATATTAGCAAGTTCCTCTCAGGTACTTGCAGCTTAATTTTCCTTCATATCTGCTTGCTCACCTACTTTTGCAGAGACTGACAGATATTAGCAAGTCCCCTTCAGGTACTTGCAACTTAATTTTCCTTCATATCTACTTGCTCACTCTACTTTTGTAGAGACTAGCAGATATTAGCAAGTCCCCTTCAGATACTTGCAACTTAATTTTCCTTCATATCCGCTTGCTCACTCTATTTTTACAGAGACTAGCAGATACAAGCAAGTCCCTTTCAGGTACTTACAGATTATTATCCTTCTATATTTTCTCTCATCTGTATTTTTGCAAAGCTTAATGGAAGATAGTTACCCGTCTTCCTCATTTACAAAAGTAGCTCAGGTACACGCAAGATGTACCTCCCTTTGCCTGCATTGACTTTTTCTTCACAGGTAAAAGATAGGCACTGACAGATTTTTCCGAGTAGAGACATCAGGTTCTATCTCTCCTAATCTCTAATTTTTTCTCTCCTGATTTCCGAGGGGAGGATCACGATTTTCGTGGGTCTCCTACTTTTTCGAAGTTCCCTTCGGAACTTAAAAAAGTGCGGGGATTATGTTAACCCCAAAATCGGCGATCCTCTCCAAGGCGCCCATTTTTCTGCTTTTCTGCTACAGGTTACTCGGCTCAGGTTTTCTCCGCCCATAAAAGGGAAACCTACCTTCAGGTTCCCACCCGCAAGGAGCGGGCTACCCCTGATGTCCACCAAGTCCGCGCAAGGCAGACTGCCAGGTCATAATTCGCCCAAGGGCGGACGCTCCGCCAGCAAGCAGGGGCGGACTCCCCCAGGAGTCCACCCAGGCCGCCCGCCGAGGGGCGACCTCCGCTCCGCCAGCTAGCCGGGTGAACTCCCCCTGGAGTCCGCTCAGGCCGCCCGCCGAGGGGCGGCCTCCGCTCCGCCAGCCAGCCGGGCGGACTCCCCCTGGAGTCCGCCCAGGCCGCCCACCGAGGGGCGGCCTCCGCTCCGCCAGCCAGCCGGGCGGACTCCCCCTGGAGTCCGCCCGCCGAGGGGCGGCCTCCGCTCCGCCAGCCAGCCGGGCGAAATCCCCCTGGAGTCCGCCCAGGCCGCCCGCCGAGGGGCGGCCTCCGCTCCGCCAGCCATCCGGGCGGACTCCCCCTGGAGTCCGCCTAGGCCGCCCGCCGAGGGGCGGCCTCCGCTCCGTCTGGCAGCAGCCGGGCGAACTCCCCCTTGAGTCCGCCCGCCGAGGGGCGGCCTCCGCTCCGTCCGGCAATAACCGGGCGGACTCCCCCTGGAGTCCGCCCAGACCGCACGCCTAGGGGCGGCCTCCGCTCCAGCAGGGGCGGACTCCCCCTAGAGTCCGCCCAGTTCGCCCAGAGATCCTCCTGGTCCTGCCGCTTGCTCTTCCCACCAACCGAGGTCGTCGACCTTATTTTCGCCAGTCCGCTGAGTCCGCGCAGTCCTCCATGATGACGTCACTGGGCCCCGCTTCCAGAAGATTCTCCCCGGGCCTATAAATATCCCCCAAGGCCTCTCATTCGGGACGCGCGAGAGGAGAACTGCCAGCATGATCAAGGTCTGCGACCTCAATTTTCCAGGCCGTCAAAGCTTGATCAAGCAAGGTCGGCGGACTCAAATCTCCAGTTCTCCCAGGTCGTCGAGGACTGTGGACTTAGTTTTTTCTGCCCTCAGCCGGCAGTTTGAGCAGCCTCTACAGCCTCCGATTTCCAGTTCTCCCAGGTCGTCGAGGACTGTGGACTTAGTTTTTTCTGCCCTCAGCTGGCAGTTTGAGCAGAAGCTACAGCCTCCGATTTCCAGTCCTCTGCAGCCTCTTTTACTTAGTCTCTGACAATTCCTTCCCTAGCCGTCAACTTCTCCCATTGTACCTTTTACTGCTTTTACATGTAATGGTGCAATAGCGTGTTGTAATCTTGCTTCTTGATTAAAGGAAAAGCTCGTCGCAAGAGTGACATTCAAGCCGCGGCGGGCGAAGTCAGCTGTTGCCGCTGCTAGCGGCCCCCTTTTCTCTTCTCTCGGCACAACCTGCAATCTCAACCGCCAAAGTAACGTCTGCTCGATAGTTCCTGATCCAGCTTCTCGCTTGCTCAAGCAAGCTTCTCCCTTATTCAAGCAGGCTTCCCGGATGCTCTCGAGCAAGCCTCTCCTCTATCCCCGCAATCCTTTTTCCTTCATCCTTGGCTTGTGAGATCGAACATCCCGTTAACTGGAAGGCGCAATTCGTGCATCAACAGAAGGCATCCGTCATCTTCCTTATCGAAACAACATCCTCGAACCACTGTACATGTTGCACATGGTCATCCTTCCCTGAGTAGTAAGACATGTCGGGCTCCCGGAACCCCTCCGGCACCGGAACCGAGATGATGAGCTCACTGAAAGGGCTCTCTCCACCTGCCTGCCGAGAAGGCACGTCTCGCGACCTCGGCTATTTGGCCCGATCCGCGGGACCATGTCCAGGGAAGAGCTCTCGCACTGCTGTCTCCCTCTCGCCAACCTTTGCAGGAACCTCCTTCCCGGGACGCTGGCCTGGGAAGAGCTCTCGCGCGGCTACGTCCCTCTCGCCAACCTCTGCCGGTACCTCCTTCCTGGGGCGCTGCCCAGGAGCGTTCTCGCCCAAGAGCGGGACCGCCTCTACCGGAACCTGAGGCGTTGCCCACTCGCTTCTTGCCGAGAAGGCCAAGCTGATGGTCTGCAAGACCTCTCGCCTGAAGTCCTCCAGCATCTTCCTTGTAAATTCCTCTCCCCGGGAGGGGGAACCTCCAGAACCTGATCCTTCACCTTCACCTCCTGTCATGGGACTAAACTCAAGACTTTCTTGTATTGGTTACCTTCCACGCTCACCGCACCAGAACCGTTGAAGCCAAAAATTGACCTCAACGGAAGTTCGAAAATAGGGCGCAACCAACACCTACTCCTCCCAAGCTCCGACCCCTGACTGGTTGTAAAGGATCTATAATCGACCCAAAGCCTCAGCAGGGAGGTCTCACCTCTCACCCGAAATATCTCTGAGAGCTTCCCCTCCAAAGCCAAAAGTTGGTCTTGGAGCTCCTCAGAAAGCACTAAAAGATCTTAGAGAAAATATGAAAACTTGCTTTCTGAGGAGCCCCTGTGGGTCTATTTATAGCATTTTGCAGACCTGAAATTACTAAATTACCCCTGGTTGGTCTGCCAACAGCCAAATCCCTCTTTTATGAAATGCTAAATGCAGACCCTGGGGATATATAGGTAATTTACCCGAGGGCAGCTGAGTAATTTCTCCCTGGGCCCCATCCGGCGATAACCTGATGGCGAGAACTGAAGGTTCTCACATATTGCCGAGAACCCTCCCGCCCTCACTCGGCGGGAGCTAAAAAGGTGTTGAAGAATGCCTCATACTGAGCCAGTTCCCAGCTTCCACGAGGTGCGAGCCTTCTCGCCCCCTCTGGGCAAAAGTAGGTCTTGGCCGGAGCTTGAGCGCGAGCGTTTTCGCCCACTCCTAGACGGGAGCTCTTCTACTCTGAAGACCAAGGCTAACCCAAAGCTAGCCCAAACCTGGCCCTTGGTTCCCCTGGGTTCCACTCAACGAATATAGGGTTGTACAAAGCACATCGCTTCCATGCGTGCTCTCGCGCACGCCTCTTCCTTGCGAGCTCTAGTGCGCCTCCCTTCCTTGCGCCTTTCGCTTCCTTGCACGCTCTGCTTCCTTGCGCCCTTTTCGTGGGCGTCTCTTCCTTGCTCGCTCCACTTCCTTGCGCTCTCTCGCGCGCGTCTGTTCCTTGCGTGCTCCGCCTCCTTGCGCACTCACGCACACGTCTCTTCCTTGCGCGCCCTCGCGCGCTCCGCTTCCTTGTACGCTCTCCCGCTCGTCGCTTCCTTGCTCGCTCTCGCGCATGCCTCTTGCTTGCGCGCGTATCTTCCTTGCACGCTCCCGTGTTCTCTCGCGCACGTCGCATCCTTGCACGAGCCTCTTCCCCCGCACTATGCGCGCTCCCCTCCAGTAAGCGCTCCACGCGCTCACCATCAGCAAGCGCCCTTCACACTCTCTAGTCTCTACCAGCAAGCGTTTCAAGAGCTCTCCTCCAAAAGTGCCTTGCGCGCTCTCTACTAGCAAGTGCTCCGAGCGCTCTCCTCCAATAAGTGGCATGAGCGCTCTCCTCCAACATGCGCTATGTGCAATCACTACCAGTAAGCGCTCTGCAATAAGCGACCTACGCGCTCTCCTCTAGCAAGCGCCCTACGTGCTCTCTTACATCTAGCACTCAACGCGCCCTCCTCCAGTAAGCGCCCTACGCGCTCTTTGCCAACAAGAGCCCAGAGTGCTCTCCTTTGGCAAGCGCTCAGTGTGTTCTTCTCCAACGAGCACAATGTGTGTTCTCCATCAGCAAGCGCTAGACGCGCTCTGCAATCAAGTCCGCTCCAAGCACACTTCTGTGCGTTCTGCTCTCAAAACCGCTGCAAGTGTTTAACGTCCCCAGCTCAGCAACTCGCCCATCAAGCGTCAGCAAGTCAGTAATTTACGTCTCCTTTAAGCACAACAGAAGACGATTCACAGAGGATAAGACGTGCCAAGTGCATCACACGAGCTTCCAAGCCTCAGACATCAGAACAAGTGCAACAAGCAGCTTCCGCCTCCAAGAACTACCAGAGGACGCCGAAATAAACCGAGCGCATCGCTCTCCGCAGTAGACAAAAAATAATTAGCTTTGTGAACGGTGGGTTGTCACCCTCCGAGCTCTCTCTCTCCCTAATAATTGTAACGAGAGGCGGCATGTTGCCCTCGAGTTCTTGAAAAAGCCCTGCAACAACGCTCAGATTTAGTGGAGGTTTGGTCGGCACAGATCTGACCACGTGAGTTTTCACCAAGATGACGAGTTTTCACGTCAAAAAAATTGACTTGTTAGTTTTTCTTTCTCTGTAACTGTGCGCGCGCTCGACCGCTCAGTAGGCTAAGACACTCTAAGTTAATCCGGTCTGACCGGGACGTCGAGCTTGGCCGCAACAATTATAATATTATATTATTATATAAAGATGCCAGTTTTTTGACTTGTTAATAATATTGAATAATACTTTTTAAATCAGCATTTGTGTCCTAAAATTTTCATTGACTTCTATATTATTGAATACTACTCTCGGCTTGAGCTCGAGTCGAGTTTTTTCAAGCCGGCTTATCGAGTTCTTGAGCCGGCTCAACTCAACTTGCACCCTTAGCTCGGTGTACTTCAAAGAAGTGTAGTATGTTAGCGATGATGGAGATCATGTGGATGATAGTTTGTACCTAATAATTTTTTAAAATAAATAAAATAATCATATAAATGCGTTTTTCTTTTTTTGAGGGTGTTTTGCACATAGCTAAAATTAATCTGCACTTAACAATGTGCTTTACCTTTACATTGATATTGTTAAAGGCAAATCTGGTTAGCTCATTTTTCTATTAGATTCTCCATGTGCAATTTAAATTTATCTTTGCTTTATTCTTGTTCAACGTTCTCACGGATCGGTCGAGTCGGGTCGACTTAGCTCAATAGTACGTCAATTGTGCAAATAGTCAAAACAGAAAATAGTCAACAATAAATATAAAGATTTTTACGTGAAAACCCCAAAAAAGAAAAAAAAAACAACCGAAGCAAACTCAACTCTGACGAAATCCATCAGCACAATCAATTAAAAATATTAGCTTCTCAGAGGGTGGCAAGCCACCACTCCTTTATGAGATATTTCTTAGTATTCGGTGTTGTACAATACGGAGTGTGCACAGTAGTAGATCCTGTGGGCGCGTTCTGGAGCGGAGCGTGGAAGCTCACACTGGAGCAGACTTGAGAACGGAGTAGGCACGCGGGTGGTAGAGCTTCAAGTAGGGCCTTCGCTTCTGAGTTGGATTTCCGTTTGCAACTCTTTGCCAAAAAACCTTAGGAGCTCTCCTTCCTCCACTTTTGCATAGGTAATTGCGCTCCCTTGACCTTTAAACAGGCAAATATGAACGCATATTTTAGGTCCTTCGGATCACCAATTTTGGGTAAAGAAGACTTTGCCCCGCGAGCGATCTGGGCAACTCGGCCACCCGTCCAAGCACGCCGAAAGAGCGACCACCACGAGAATGACGAAGCAGATCCTTATGTATCTGAGATGCACCTCTACGTCATGGTTGCACTTGGGAGCAGTGAATTTTAAAGCAGTTGTAACCTTTTGCAAGGGAAGACTTTTTATGTCCCTCCCAAGTCCCAACTAAGAAAATATCCTAATGCTATAATTTATTGACGCAAAATACAGAGCTATTACTAGGCTTTATAATGTTATAGGCTTCGTTTGGCACGGTGGCGACGGTCATGAACGTGGTGGTGGCGGTCATGAACCGTCATTCGTGAATGCCCAATCTCATCTAAAAAAATTCATACATTTTATCCTCAAAATTAGTTTATTTTCTTGATAACGGTCATAACCTGTCTTACTAAACATATATTCTGTGACAATGATGATCGTCATTGAAAGTGATTGAAACCCCAATTAAAATGAAAGATTTTTTGGTTTGGGCCACCTGACCATCCAGCCCGACAAAGTCCCAATTTTTCCGACCCATGCCTAAAAGCTATACGACATTTGGCGGGAGATGATTGACCCCCCGAATCAACCGGATCTCCTGCCTAAAATTTCTCCATTGAAAGTATTGGAGTCCCTACAAAAAAAAAGTCCCTAAGAGCATCTCCAACCATTCGGCATTCTCTAGGAATGCCGAACGATTTGGCTCCATCCGATCGGCATTTATCATATTATTATTAAAATATTATTTTATTAGATATAAATTTTTATATACATATACTATAATAATTATATATATATATATATATATATATATATATTTATATTTATATTTATATTTATATATACATATTCATACATATATATGTTAAAAAATATAATGTTTTGCAAATATGAAGAACATAATTGAAATTGAACAATCAAATTATTCATATTTGAAGAATCTATACACTGAAGAACTCTAAATATAAAAAATTTCGATTAAGATGCTTTAACCAGCAATGACAAGTCAAGATATCAACAATAGCTATGAGTTTATGACTACTTGCTTTCAACGTCGTTATTGGTAATGTAAGAAGAAATGTAGGGACAGCTAATTACACCCCCTATCAAAGTGCCGGGAAAGCTACTAATTACACCCCCTATCATATCAAAGTGCCGGGAAAGCTAATTAGTCTACTCCAAAGTTAAATAACGAAAATAATAATAAGTTAATAACTAAACGAACATAATTTAATTGTTCGCTATATAATATTAAACACCTCAAATGACTTATGTGTTGACCGTACCGTAGGACCGATGTGAAATCCGCATAAAATATGTATGCGAGAAGCGGCGAAGTCTAACAGAGGTCATCCCTATGCGTGTATGTGTACTCTATGATACGGGGTGCGGTGAGGTCACCGCCTGCCCGAAAAGAGTGCTTAAAAGTACTCTTCCCGGCTTCCTTTTCACCCCCGTCTCTGCCGCAGAAACAGGGGAAACAGGGGGAAGCAGGGGAAACAGGGGAAACAGGGGAGGTATGGAGGATGTGGCGAAGACGAAGAGCTTCCGGGATGAAGACATGCTGACAAGAAGAGCGTTTCTGAGGAGCTACCCACTGCGATGGGAGGAAGAAGAAGAAGAAGAGGGTGGAGAAAAGCATCACGAAGAAGAAGAGGAGGAGGGGTCGAGGTGGAAGAAGAAGAAGAAGTTGGCGAAGGTTAAATCGGTGATGAAGAGCAATCTGATTGGGGTGCTGCAGTGGGGGGAGGGGAAGATTCTGCTGCTGAGGAAGATGAAGAGCAAGGTGGGGTACTACCTCCTCGCCTGCCATCCCTTCGGCTTCAAAACTTCCAAGTTTCTCACCGCCGACTGATGGATGGATTTTTTGTGCTCCAACTAATTCACGACTCCTGCTCTGCTGCTGCCCTATCTTTTCTTCTGTACGCTCTTTATTATTATTATTATTATTATGAATTAAGGTTTGTACAGAAATCCCGCACGATCAATTTTTAGGCTTGGATATGCTTTTAATGCGTATGCGGTGCGGATTCTTCCATCTTCTGCCCGCTTTGATCATTCTATTTCTCATTGGAAATCGATGAGGCTTTTTTTTTGCCTTTTCCAATCTATTTCCGCGCTTTATTAATTGTTTATGGGTCGTTTACTCGAGAACATGTGGGGAATGCTGAATATGTTTGATGAACAAGCACTTAATCTAGATTGTGAAATAAATCTTTTCATTTTGTCAAAAATGGAGAGCATCTCGAGCTGACCCGAGCTCGGTGAAGCAGCTCAATTGAGCTGCCTGGGAGTGTGTATAGATGCATCCCGGGCATAGAAATTTGCTGATGGATATCCGGAAATTCCGGCTTGGGCCCGTTGGAAGGCCCGGTCCAGGCCTTTATTAAGTCAAGAGGGCCCAAGTAGTCCCCATCTCGCCGTAAAGCTTGTCTCGGCCCAGCCAAGCTCGGGCTTGGGTGTCAGGCTAAAAGTTCAATTTATTCTTCTTTATTGCTGTGTTTATTTTATTCTTTTCAAGAATTACGTTGTTTATTTGGCGAGACAATTTTGTTAGCGAATGTTTGGAACGACACTATGACCGGTCAAATTGTTCTTATGACTCCCTTGCACTTAAATCATGCCCGAAACTTCCTTTACTCATGCCCGAAGCCAGCCCGGCTCTCTTGCACTAAGCCGTATCCTGTTGTTCCCCTGCACCCATGTCCGGAGACAACCATGCCGCGCGATGGCGGGCCGCACCCAACAATTTTCTTGAAGATGTTGAATGACTGGTGCACTCTTGTGTCTTAGCACGAGGGATGAACGACTGCTTGTTTTATACAGCAGAAAAATTCTCTTGGTTGAAATATTCATCTTTCATATCCACTTCTCTTTATTACAAAATTTGAATATATATATATTTTTATTTAATTTTAAAAAGTGTCATCAGTTTTTATTAATTTGATAAGAATGTTTGCGAGCAGGACGAATGAATAATATACTATGGCACCGAGGCACCGAGGACACAACACAGGCAACCATCACACTAGCAACATCACCAGCCATATATATATATATATATATATATATATATTTTCAAAGAAAACATAACACAAGTCGTCATTATTGCTGCCGCCCAGCCACCTCCAACCACTGGAATTCCTCTTCATCGGTTACGGCCGCATGAAGGATCCGTTTTGACATTAAGGATCCGTTTGGGGGGACTTATTTTCACCGGTTACGGCCGCATGAATCGGACCTTAATTAAGGTCTGGTTCATGCGGTCGTGACCGCTTGACCGGTGAAAATAAGTCCTTCCAAACGGAGTATAAGGCTCTGTTTGACAATCCGGTCTAGTGGCATGCTGGGGAGCAGAGAGGAAATGGCCGGCGTGAGCAGTGAAACGGTGCTCGTCTGGCCAGTGAGAAAACGTCAGGCCGGCATTCTTTCAAGCCGGCCGTTTCCAAAGAGAGCTCGGGCCGAATGGGTGGGGGCATCGAGATTTTTGTAGTTTAGGAGGAAGCTTTTTTTGAAGATTTGGTTATTTGTAGGCCTGATTAACTTGATCCAAAGACTAATATGTATTGAATGATTTTTTAATGCATGACTAATAAAAGGCATTCATATTTTTTTATGAAATGTTATATATATATATTTATGAAATATATAAATTTTAAGTTTTTTTATAAAAAAAACTTGAATTTGTTCTCTCATCATATATATATATATATATATATAGAAATTAGACAAATAATATATGAATTTTATAACTAAGAACGAGATCTATAACTTATATGCTGAACATTTTTTAAAAATATGTAGAGTTTGGCCGGAATCTCACCCGAAAAATTTCTGTCAAATTTTGAAATTTATTATTATTATTTTCATTTCGATGCATGAAACTTTCGGGCTAGATTCCGGATAAACCGTGCATATTTTAAAAAAATGTTAAACAATAAAGTTATAGATCTCGTTTTTGATTATAAAATGCATATATTATTTACCTATTTCCGATATATATGATGAGAGTGAGCTCAAATTTTTTTCTATAAAAAAACCTTCTTTTTTAGTATATTCCCCCGCCCCCCATATATATATATATATCTACTAATATACGAAAATTACTCTTTGGTGAAACATTGCCTGATGTTCCTATATTGTCTTTATAGTTGTATTCATAATTACACAATTATACCAAACTTTATATTAGTATATTATAAAGACAATATCCTTTTAGGTAATTACACAACTTTACAATATTAAAATACAAAAAATAAAAACACTATTTACCCTAAACCTATTGTCTATAACTAGGAATGACAAGAGACAAATTAATGTTTTAACGTTAAAATATAATTTGTTTTACAAAATAAAAATTATATTCTTGATTTATATATTTTTACGGTCATTTTGAGTACTCATATGTATATGTTGCCGGTCGGGCGGAGCCCACCGGGAGCGGGCAAAGCCCGCCGTCGTCGGTCGGGTACTGTCGTGCGAGGCCATAGGGGCGGGTACTGTCCACGACAAATGTTGCCGCCCACGATAAATACCGCCGCTCACAACAAATGTTGCCGCCCACGACAAATGTCCCCACGACAAATGTCGCACCACCGGCGAATGTCGCACCCTGCCGATTGTCGCACCCCGCCGAATGCCCCCAGGGCCAAAGGCCCGTGCCTGCCACTCGTATATATATATATATATAGCGCTAATACCTAAAATTATAGCGCGAATGGTGAATTATGAGATTTATACCCTAAACGGCTTCATTTGAAAAAGTGATCAACATGAAAGTTGTACATCTAGATGAGATCTACAACTTTTATATTGATCACTTTTCCAAATGAGGCCGTTTAGGCCCCGAAAAATACCACTTCCGCAACCACGCGTCCGTACAGGTTGTGGAAGTGGTATTTTTCATCCTCTCAAGGATTGCTCGCCCATGTAATATTGTAGTACTACTTTTATATATTAATATATAGGCTACTGCCAGCTTCAAGGAAGTGGTATTTTTCGGGGCCCAAATCGGAAACCTAAACGGCTTCATTTGGAAAAGTGATCAACATGAAGCCGTTTAGGAGGTCAATGAAGCCGTTTAGGAGGTCTAAATCCCAAAATTCACCATTCATACTATAATTTTAGGTATTAGCTAAAGCTAATAGTCTCTTTTTCCATAGGGGGTGCTGGAGGTACGCGCAGCGCTTTTTCAACAATATACGCGCTCCTCCTTCTAGCCGTTGGATTTAAATCCAACGGCCGGGGCTAAACGCGGAACAGTAAAAAGATAGGAGCGAGCCCGATCTCAACCAGGTCCAAACAGGCGCACGATCGCAACCAGGTGCAAACAGGGTGAGGCGCGGGCGCGAGACTGCCTGCTCTCGGGCGCAAGCTTTACCAGGAAAGATCGAGATTACTATATAAACAGCAAAAAATATTTAATACTGGCGGTGTGGGACTAAAGTCCCGCACCGCCTGGAAGCCGTCCGATCGGGCGCGCCCGATCGGACGGCTTCCAGGCGGTGCGGGACTTTAGTCCCACACCGCCAGTATTAAATATTTTTTGCTGTTTATATAGTAATCCCGCCATACATTGTAAAACCATGCGCGCGAGATCAGGCTGTCTCGCGCCCGCGCCTCACCCTGTTTGACCTGGTCATGATTGGGCTCGCATTGATGCTTTATTTTTACTGATCCACACTGTATCCTAGCCGTTGGATTAGATCCAACGACTGCCAGTAAAACCGCGCGGAAAAATTGTATATCCGCGTTGCGCGGATATACATAATTCCGTTTTCCATATATATATATATATATAAATTGAACGTGTGCATTAATAAACTGGGGGCGTGCCGTTTGCTGGAGCACAAATCTTCCGTTTGATTTTTCTTGAATCTTATAAAACCGTTCACCAATCCGAGAAAAAAAATGCAGAGAAGCACAAATTCACAGCATTTGGACTAATTTGGATTTTTAAAAAGTAAAACACCAAAGCAAATAAGGATTAAATATATATATATTGTTTTTAACATTTTGTCAACATGAAAGGCCACGTGTCCTCGTAACAATTCTTCCAAGGTCATGAGGCCTATTTTTCAACAATTCTTGAACTATAATAATCAAATTTCCTAAGGAGGAGGCTCATCAGCATTCTGCTGAAGATCAACAATCACATTAAGCCCATCAAATTAAAAAAAAAATAAAGCACAAATATTTATACACGGAATGTTAAGAAATATAAATAACCTTATAGCTTAGCCTGTGGGAAAAGACACTGCTACCCCTCGCCGCCGACAAAGTTGGCCCTACGCCCTACGTCAGCCAGTCCCTTCTTCCTACATCAAATTAACAGCATATGTACACAAAAATCGATGCCAAAATCTCCAGGGCCAACACACTTGAGAAGAAGCTCCGCCCACGCACAGCAACTAATCTCAGCCATTCAGCTTTCCTAGGAAATGGGCCAGATTGTACTCGTCCGCGTACTGAGACTGATCCCAGAGCTCCTCGAGCCCGCTTAATATCGCCTTCAGACCCTTCTTTCCAGATCCTCTGCTGGATTCCTCGCCCGCCCCGCCGCCATCGGAACCGCTTGAAGCGCCAGGGACCTGTATCATTGTCAGCAGTGGGACGAAATGAGAAGAATGAAGAAACAAGTGTTCGACGGGAAGACGGCTGCAACCCATTTATGTTTGTTTACCTTTCCGGCTGACGAAGCGGGAGTGAACAGATCGAGCAGTTGATCGGTGTTCATGGTTTTCATGCTGGCGTTATCCGCATTAATTACAGAATTCGCGATGGAGACTTTGAACTTCTGAAGACTCATAACTTTCTCTTCCAAGGTGCCGCGCATGATGAGGCGGTGCACGTTTACGACTTTTCGCTGACCAAGCCTGTGCGCTCTGTCCATCGCCTGAGAATTAACAAAACAAAGCCAGTGAAAAGAGAATATTTAAAACACCAAAACCGCATCATGTTTCAAAACAAAATGATGAAGGCGGAATGTCAGCCAAAAGCCATACATACATGGCTAGACAGGATGGCCAAACTGCCACACCAAGGATCACATGGGGTTTTCATGATTTCAAAAGGGCTCTCTTACCTTCTTCTTATTTCAAGGGGGTATTTTTTAATACATGGACGCCTTCCTTCGCCCGGATCTTAATTACATATAGTAGATTATTAAAAAAAGAATGAATATAATGAATAAAAGGGCAGCCCGGCAAACAAAGCATCCCCGCGCAGCGAGGGTCCGGGAAAGGGTCCTACTACCACAAGGGTGAAATGTAGGCAAACCTTACCTGCATTTTTGCAAGAGGCTGCTTTCAGTACTCGAACCCATGACCTCAAGGTCACACGACAACACCTCAACCAGTGCGCCAAAGCTCCCCTTCAATGAATATAATGAATAAAGAAGTAATTTGTGTGGGGAAAAGTATCCAGGCATAAAGAGTGTTGCTTTCCATTTTAGGCACGGAAAAAGAGAGTTTCTTACCACAGACCAACTCAATAGTCTGCTTTCACGTAATCGCTTCATAATTAAATAATAAGTCACACATGTCACCTAATCACACAACTTTGGTAGACCTTCCCTTCCGCCCCCCTCAAGACAGAAGAATCATGTAGACATCTTCATCAAGAAGCTCATGAAGATGTGATGCATTGAGCCATCAAAATTAGGACCAAGGTAAAGCTGCGTGCAACTAGATGCTCTGTACCGTGTCATTGAGTCATCAAAGTTATATTTAAGGTTAAACGCCCAATAATAATTAGTAGCCTTCATCCCAGAGGGCGGGGAGACTAGTCACACGTCTCATTAAGAGCCAGGCAAACTCTCTCTTCCATGATGGCTTGCTTTCACTCCGAATGGGCAAGAGCATAACTCAAATGGCAAGGTATAGAAATGTCAGTCAACAGAAGAGAGAAAGGCAGTGACACATTTAGGAAGATCAATTAGAAACATACTTCATTATAACATGAGCAGTAACACACTTTCGAGGGTTCATAAAGTTGGCAATAGGGAGCCACAAGGAAAGTCGTCAAGTGAGATTAACTCAATGACATAATAATGAGTAAGGAGAGGGGGGTTTACTTGGCCCTATGAATGGTAATTTTAGCGAGGCGAGTGAAAGTGGACTATTCAGAAGGGGGAAGATGTTGACGATAGGTGATGCCATAAGAAGGATCATCTCTAGGTGTTAGAGGAAATAGTGACCCAGAGATGCCAAACATAGAAACTTCATGCGGTTAGGAAGTGATGTAGGGGTAGGCTACGGGTGCACAAAACCTACGACGCTAAGTGATAGTGCAAGGGTGACACACTAATCTGAACCTAAATGCAATGTAATCGTCGATATCTCGACAAATAAATTTGAGCAAATGATAATTCTAACTCCACGCAGATATTTGAAATTGAAAAACAACTAATTAATTTGGCAATTTTATAATGGTTTTCCTCCGCTCGGAGGGCCAAAGCAAAGCGCGCGGTGAATAGCTCCACCTGCAAATTATTAGCGTACCGAAACAATTTCTACGAGCAAGAATCACATCACATATATTTATTCACCAATGAAAATGTCAAATCACATAATCCAATACCACAAAACAAACTCACAAAGTAGCGGGCTGAACCGAGGCACTGAATAATTTGGGTCCGGATGTGTAGATCGGCGATCAGGGGGGAACCGGCAGCATGAAAATGAAGGTGTGGCTGTCTTCGGCGGTAGATGATGAGATCAGGTGAGAAAAAGGTAGATCCGGCCACGTACGAGTAGATCCAAGCCGGGGAGGGGTGGATCCGCTATTTAGGGATGGATCCGGGCAAAAATGGAACGTACGGGTGGTGGAAATAACAGATCAGCGCTGAAATTCCAAGATCTGAATGGATCTTGTGAATTCGGACTAGAGGAAGGTGGATCCACGTGAAAGGGGCTTAAGGAGTGGCCGGCCTGGGCTTTTGACGGCTTGCGGGTGGTGTGGAGGGGAAGATGGTGGTCGGCTGGGTGGAAGGCTGAAGGGGGGTGGTCGGCTTGAAGGGGGGAAGCGGTGGTGGCGGGCAGGAGGGTGGGAAAGGCCGACGGTGGGGTTTCTTTGGGAGCCAGCGGCGGTAGGGCCTGGGAGCAGCACGCCGGCTAGTTGTGAGGGGGTTTTGGGGGCAGCCGGCGGCTGGGTGAGAGGGGCGAGGAGAGGAAAATGAGGGCTAGGATTAGGGGTTACCTTGGGGGGGGGGGGGGGGAGGGGGGAGAACAGGCACTTAGGAGTTGACACCTAGGGTTCCACGACGTCGGCACCGAAGGTTGATCGCTGGAATTCGAGAATAGTATCTCCAAATTCTGCAATACCTCTTTTTAGCCCCTACACATCTATTTATAAGAAAAGAGCAACTGGGGAATCTCCATCAACGACTATGATTGGCCGGTGGGGTCGGCCACAAAATACATGAAAAAAAAACAAAAAAAAAACTAATATATGTTTTTGACTCGCGGCGATGTGCCGAACGCAACCGCGGAGTCGGATCGGCGATCCGATCAAGCTTTCCTGCGCGAATAAATGAACGTGGGTCCCGCCTTGCGGAGAACCGCTTCAGATGCATGATTTGATGGATCCCCATCAGGAAGAGTGGAAAGAGAAAATCTGAGATGGAAAATATTTTTTCAATAATCAGCCCAAATATTTTTAGTGGTAGCTTGATACTAAACTTTTACCATTGTATGAAAGATACTGAACGTGGAAAGAACATTGTCACAATATTAGGAAGGTAAAACAATAGATGAAAGAGAAACGAAATACTGAGGAATAATTTTGTGTCATACGACCTTTTAATGCAGTACAACCTTCCACTCTCACGTCCCCGGCCAAAGATCTCCCATAAAGATCCAAAAACAAGTAATGAGTAAGAGAAAAATGAAATACTACAACTCATGGCACAAGTTAAGACACAACAAGACAAATAAATTTGTATACAATTTAGAAACATGTAGAGAACCTTGCCCATAACACAAGTCAAAGATCCATTTAAAATGCAGATATGAGTATGAGAAGAAGTGAATGACAAACGAGGGAATGATGTATACGTTATGTCGTTAGTATCAATAGAATCAATGCTCAACCAATAAAAACTGAAGCAACAACAGTACTAGCCAGAGGGTAGTACGATATAAGATTTTAGTGCTAGTAGATGAACGGAAAATAGGAAGGATGATACAGACATGACTCCTCACCTCCTCGCCTCCTCGGGCTACCACGTCCCCTACTTAACTATGTAGCCCTAGTAACATTTTCGTAATTACGTTGTATGCCTATTCCCGCTTATATAAGGGAGTGAAGGAGAGTCATTTTCTTTATCATTAGTGTCTAGGTTTTTTTCTCAGATTTGAAAGAGGCTTCAAGGGAGAACCAGCCCTTGGAAGATAGGTGTGAGCTCGTCTCGCAAGTTAGTATCCTGCATCATTCTTGTAATGCAATTGATTCGATAACATCTAGTTCTCAATTGGTCTGACCCACCCTACCAATTATGGTTCAATTTCAAGCCTTAATTTTTCATGCTAGTCGATCTCCACGGTATCGATTTTCCGCAGTCGCGTACGACGAAGTTCTCAACCGTGCATCCTGTTCCACAAGCCATTCCTAATTTCAAGTAGTCACACACGTTTTTCCCTGCTCTAGATCGCACCACTTATCACACAATCCGATCTTTTTCCATTTGTCGCATCCCAGCATCACCGACTTGTCAGTGTCCATACTTGTGACCATGCGGTCAACCCCTCCCAACCCACGACTCAGAGCATTCGACATATCTGCACCGACGTTCCTCCAATTGATCAATGAGTCCCTTCAATCGTCCTATGTTGCTTCTCCAACACAGCTTTCTCCTTGTGCGGCCATTCTGCGGTCGAGGCGGTCACCAACGCAACTTAAAAGCTTTCTGGCCCCTGTGCTCCATTAACCCCTCCAGCTCCTCCGATCCATGCCCACAACCAGTTCAATGGTTACATGCGCCGATGAAAATACATCCTCTTCGGCCTCCGTAGATTCCATTTGCTTGGATTGACTCCATCCCGGTTGGAAGATCTCACGCTCCTAAATCGATCGAGATCTTACATAGGATCTAAATCGGCACATCTACGGTTGGGATCACGATCCAGATCATAAGATTTTTAGGATCGCGATTCCGACCCGATTATACCGATCCGACCAACTAGAAACATGTCCAACTTTATCCCGACACCATTAAACCGATCCAATGCCCATAACCTATTACTTAACCTTATCCCAATCACGCCCCTATACCCCATCACAGAATCATATCAATCTGTTTTACCGTATCCCATGTCGATTGCCAACAGCAAACGGAGGCCAAGCGCGACGTCTTCAGTCGCCTCCAGTCCAGACAATTTCTTTCTGTTCCTTCCTTACCAGGTTCCATTTCAAGTGGTGTCAGTGTCTTATCTTATATTTCTGCATATGAGCAATCCAGTGGTTGGTAATCCAGTGGCTTCTTGCTTAATACTTTCAGGCTGACGTACTCTCTTCCTTTTTAGCGTACGAGCAATCTAGCGGTTAGAAATCTAGTATACGAACAATTCAAACTTCCTGTTTCCAGCGTATGAGCAATCCAACAGAGTATGAGTTCGTCTTCCTGCTTCTAAGCTTCCACAAATTCATCAGTTCATATTTGTTTTTATTGTTAGTAGGCATTGAGTGTCCTATCTGAAACTGAAAGTGAACTTAGTATGATATTATCTTTTGATTTAGTTATTCAAAAAAATTAAATATAATTATTCACATACTGCTCAATTTATTGATTTTTTGTTAATTGAGCATGTAATTGGATGATACAAAATTCAATTTTATATTTTTAGACTTAATTTATGAATGTTGTAGGATCATGCGATCCTCAATCCGATCCGATCCGATCCTATGATCTGATCCTATGATCTAATCCTACGATCTGACCTAACCTCGAAACGATCTCACATAGGATCTCGATCCTGATAACCTTTACTACCTAGCTAGTCTACAGCCCCACATTTTTGCATGTCTCTGCATCCACAACTTGATCACTCTCTCTCGGGCGATGCAGGAAGCAATGAAAAACTCTATGTGGGTCTGCCGCATCCCTCTGCGCGTCTGCCTGACCAACCGCTTCCAACAATTCTGCTGACTGGATCCCCCACCTCCGACTAGACCTCCGTTGATCGACCCACCGCTACCTCTTGCATCCCCTATGCCGACGATATCTCCAACATTGCAACACATGTCTCACCGGGAGTACCTAAAGCTCTGTTGGAATGACCTTGATTTTCTCCGCAAGCAACCATACTCCCCAACACACAAAAGCCTTCTAAGAGAACTGTGTCCGTTAATCAATGCTAAATATGATAGACACCTACTTCATGGACATGGATCCTCTTAAGTTCACGGATGACCTCTTCAAGACTCGACCTTGAGGATAATGTAGATTTTCGAGAGAGACGTATTGATACGAACATGACTCCCCGGGTCATCCACATGTCCTACTTACCTATGTAGCACTAGTGTCATTTCCGTAAGTACAATCTATGTCCACTTCTTTCTACACAAGAGAGTGGAGGAGAGTCATTTTCTTTATCTTTGGTCTCTAAGTTTTGTCTCTCATTTGGAGAGGAGCATTAGGGGGACTTAGTCCTAGAAAGCTACGGGTGAGCTTGTCTCTGAAGTTTGTATCATGCATCTTTTTTATAATGCAATTTTGAATTGATAGCCTTTAGCTATCAAAGGACCAGAGGTACATGACTTCCAAGCTCAGCAAACATTGTCAGGATGATGTCAAATATCTATCATCTTGTTCATGTTTAGATAGTTCCCCAGCTACATCTATGGATAATGTTCAACAAATCTTAACCATCGATCAACCTTCACCTCCGTTAGCTCTCCCTGCTCTCACTATATTATTCCACCTTAATAGACCACATGAGCCCCTCCACAAATAGTCAACTTGTCCTACCTACTTTGAAGAGCTCAGCTTCGATGGGAATTATGAACTAATCTACCTTTGCGCTGATAATGGGATCAGAATTTTAGGACAACTTTGCATGAGATAAAGATGGGTATAAAGTTGCTACAATCAACAACTCGTAGCATAAAAATTGAAATTGGGCTAACCATAAACTACGATTATAGCATTGATTCATATCATTGCTACTCGTAGCATTGATCAACCTTCACCTCCGTTAGCTCTCCCTGCTCTCACTATATTATTCCACCTTAATAGACCACATGAGCCCCTCCACAAATAGTCAACTTGTCCTACCTACTTTGAAGAGCTCAGCTTCGATGGGAATTATGAACTAATCTACCTTTGCGCTGATAATGGGATCAGAATTTTAGGACAACTTTGCATGAGATAAAGATGGGTATAAAGTTGCTACAATCAACAACTCGTAGCATAAAAATTGAAATTGGGCTAACCATAAACTACGATTATAGCATTGATTCATATCATTGCTACTCGTAGCATTGATCAACCTTCACCTCCGTTAGCTCTCCCTGCTCTCACTATATTATTCCACCTTAATAGACCACATGAGCCCCTCCACAAATAGTCAACTTGTCCTACCTACTTTGAAGAGCTCAGCTTCGATGGGAATTATGAACTAATCTACCTTTGTGCTGATAATGGGATCAGAATTTTAGGACAACTTTGCATGAGATAAAGATGGGTATAAAGTTGCTACAATCAACAACTCGTAGCATAAAAATTGGGCTAACCATAAACTACGATTATAGCATTGATTCATATCCACTCAATGATGAAACATGTAAATCTTGATAAATTATGTTTGAATAGCTTAATGTAAAAGAAATAATAGTAATCAACTAAAACATACAGCAACAAACAATGATTTAGCAGTTAGCACTATAGTAATATTCAAAATAAAATTCCTAAAACTGATTTTGCAGGGCTGATATGAGGATTAACAGAAATAATTTCAGGACCTGTTTGACAGCTCGATTAAACACTACCGGGGCGGCATCTGGATTCAAACCGACATTATAACTGCAGAACTCTTTGAGCACAGTACTTCCCGATCTCTTCGAGCAGTAGAGAGATCTCATCCTTCATTTCCGAGTTTGTCGAGTATAATTTATTACCGATTCAGATCCTTCACTTCATTCCAGAGCTAATAATGGTTTGGTTGTTTAATATTTCATTCTATTCTATTTATTGATTTCCCTATCCAGAGAATGCTTTATGACTTATGCGATATTTTTTTAAGAAGATAACATTAGGTCCTTGAACATTTCCTCCTTGATTTTTGATCCAGAACTTTTCCTCCTTGATTTCTGATCCAGAGCATTCATTGTGTTTTTTTTGTTTGATCCAGAGCATTCATAGTGATTAATTATGAGCTCCTGTTTTTTTTGTGATTGAATTATCTGTGTTATATTTATTCTTGTTTGACAAGAATATAGTGATTAATTATGAGCTCCTGAATCATTGATATGTAAGATATGCATGATTGCTATATTTATTCTTGTTTGACAAGAATATAGTGATTAATTATGAGCTCCTGAATCATTGATATGTAAGATATGTGCATGATTGATTATAATCTAATAACTGTTATACTGTGTTAGAGATCCAATAACTATAGACGATGAGTTGAAACAAAAAGAATGATATTATAAGGATTAACATGGCTACTTATAGCCTACACCACTCATTCTAATATTACAACACTCATCCTCAAGATTGGCGAAAGATATTCACTAAGCCCATCTTGTTACAACCCCTGATCATATCCTCTGAACTGAGTCCCTTGATTAAGCAGTCCGCAACCTGCCCCTTGGTCGGCACGTGGCTCAACTCCAGTAGTCCATTATCAAGCTTCTCCTTGATAAAAAATCTATCAATCTCTATATGCTTGGTGCGATCATGTTGGACTGGATTGTTTGCAATACTGATGGCTGACTGACTGTCACACCACAGCTTCATCCTATTTCCTTGGTCCAACTTCAAGTCCCCAAGCATTTCTTTCAACCACAGGAGCTCTGCAACTCCTATTGTCATGGCTCTGTACTCCGCCTCTGCTGTCGATCTATCCACTACCGACTGCTTCTTGCTCCTCCATGAGACCAGGTTGTCACCCACGAATATGCAATAGCCTGAAGTAGACCTCCTATCATCCGCACAGCTTGCCCAGTCAGAGTTGCAATAGCCTTCAATCCTCACGTGCCAATTCCTTCTGAAGGCCAGCCCCTTTCCAGGGGCACTCTTCAGGTATCGCAGAATATGGTACACTGCATCCATATGGCCCTTCTCGGGTCATGCATTTAGCGGCTCACCACGCTTACAGAGAATGAGATGTCCGGGCGAATGTGACACAAATAGATCAACTTCCCAACTAGCCTTTGATACATTTCACGATCTACTGATTCTACGGCCTCTACACCCAATTTACACCTTTGATCGATTGGCGTCGCAGCAGGTTTGCACCCCAATATCTTAGTTTCAGTGAGGAGATCCAACTCGTATTTCCTTTGGGAAAGGACTATCCCCTCTGCCTCGTACGCAATCTCGATCCCATGGAAATACCTAAGAAGGCCCGAGTCCTTCACCTCGAACTCCTTGCCTAGGGCCCACTTGAGGCGGCCAATCTCCTGCTCATCATCCCCTGTAATGATCATGTCGTCCACATACACTGCAAGCATGGTGGTGTGACCCTCATTCTGCCTGAAGAACACAGTGTGATCTGCATTGATCTGGTGATATCCCATCCCAATCATTGCTCTCCTGAATCTGTCGAACCACGCGCAGGGTGACTGCTTCAGCTCATAGAGAGATTTCTTCAGTCTGCAGACTCTGCCTTCTGTCTTGGCCGTACCAAACCCCCGTGGTATCTCCATGTACACCTCCTCTGCTAGATCTCCATGAAGGAATACATTCTTCACATCTAGGCTCCATTTGGTTCGGCGGTGGCGGGTCGATCCAACGGGTGGAAACGGAGTGTTCGAACCGGGGAGGTGGGTGAACGGAGCTTTTTGGGGCGTTTCTCAAGGCGGGCGGGTGGAAACGGAGCAAACGCCGCCGGAGGTTCATTTGTTTACCCTCCTTCCGGCGGCGTTTGCTCAAAACGAAACAGCGAAACGCCCAAACAAATAGAGCCCTAGTTGGTTCAGCATGTAACACCCCTTCCCAGTTTTACAGTAATCAGCCATCCGGTCGGGTCAGCGATATAAAGAGAACTAAGAAACAATATCAAAACTAGTACACAGCAGGTAAAAAGATGCAACTACTAAGAATTTAAACATACAACGGAAGCTATGAAAGAAAATTAAGAGTAATCACATACCTGAAAACTGGATTCACAGAGCCACTAAACATAAATTAAGATGAAAGTACTGTAAACCTTAAGTAACATAACAAGTCTGATACATGATATTTCAAACATTAACCAAATATAATATCCAAGGTTACAGGTGTATACTGAATAGAAGAAAACTGAAATGGAAAAAACAACTACAAACTGACACCACAAGGACGCTCATCCTAGGCGTAGTTTCCCTCCTGGGTCACCTATAAAAACATTGCCCACGAGGGGTCAGAGTAAGGAAAAATAACTCCTACTGACACTAAAAATTTTTCTTAAATGATGAATGCATGCCCTTTGAAAAATAGTTTTGTTCTTAAAATCTTTATGCTAGATGATATGCATGCATTTACAATGCTTCCTGGTCAACAAACCTACTCGTTCTACGTTCATGAACTTTCATTACATTTACCCAAGCCCCGACGTTCACTAACTCGTGCGCTGCCTCACGTCAGGTGTATGCTTGAGTTCTAGGTGGCTTTTATCCTGTACTTCCACTTTAAAGACTCCAGGCAGAGTAGCTCCTAACGCGCAACTAAAATCTGATGACCCGAGACCATCTGACGAACTCAATTATTCTGGTGTCGCGCGGACACGATCTCAAATCTACAAACTGTCTCAAAGGAGAGTCAACTCCCAAGACTCTACAACTCATGGGATTTCATATGCCCCATGAGAAAGGTAGTGCGCCTCTACCTAGCACGAGAAGACTTATGTGTGCTTACTGACCCTTTTGGTCTAATGATACCCTACTTGAGACTTCTCTTAAGTGTACTACTGAGCAACCCTTGCTTTTCTTGTGGTCGACTAAAATGGACGTTCACGCCCTAACTTAGATAAATTCTCACACTTGCGTAAACGTGTAAGGTTTCGTACCTAACGCTAGCATATGTGATCTGACTATTAGGGTCTTGGAAAAAGGATTACCCTACAACTAATTCCGCGACCGTTTTCCTACCGCAACATTTTTATGTGCATGATTATGATGCTCGTACGAAACTTACACAAGCGTATATAAAATAATTTTTCTTATTACGTCTAACTAAGAGGGATTAGATTTCCTTACAGTGGTGGTGCGGCGCTCGTACACTCGGCGCGACGACATTTGCTCTTCCGAAGGAAATCTAACTACCGCGGACTTCCAGAGCCATGCCTCGAGGCCACCCAAAAATCTGCAATCCAAGCCACACCTAAATTACGCATTCTTCCCCTTAGGGTTTTCGGTAAGGAAAACTCAAAATAATTTGATTAGGGTAAACACAAAAAGGACCAAAATAGTGTATTACCTCTACGTGAGAGCGACTAAGGTTCACAACACGCCCAACACCAGATTAGCGGTGGATCTAGAACTCCAAAGCTTAACTAGGGCAAGGGGAAAATGCGAAAAAAAACGTTAGGGTTAACTTCCAATAGAAGGATATCCACGAAGAATGAAGACTAGAGAGGAACAAAACTCACCGGAACCAAAACGAACTTTAGCACTCTTGATTCCACCGGTTAGGGTTGAAACCGGTTCTCCCACGGCAAAGGAAGGAAGGAGAGCACTCATCGGCGCCCGTAGAGGAAGGAGGAAGAGCTTACGTTGAGAAATGGAGTGGCTGAGGGCGCCGCTAGGGCTAGCGGGAGGCGGCGGAGCGTCGAGAGCGGGAGATGGGAGACACGGTAATCGGGCGGAGGCTTGCGGTTTTCTCCCGTGAAAAAGAAGCTTAAGGGTTTTAAGTTTGCAGGCATGCGGCTTTGATAATAATTGCTAGAGATAAGGGGGTGAGACTTGCTATTGGCACCCCTATTTCCACCCAAAGAGGTGTAGATTACTGTACGAAACCCACACCAAAACGTGCCAACCCTCATTAACTCCTTAAGACAATAAAAAAAAATGTTGTGCTTCGCTTATAAAATTAAAATGTGTCACACAAACTTTACGACTAATATAAGTCACAAATTAACGAACACGATTCTTTTGATCATACTGATATTGTACCTCGACGACGCGCTGCCTCGTTCAAAATCTGCCGCGACTCGATCCTACAATTGAAATAAATTTTTGCGTCAAATTTTACGGATGTTACACAACATCCATCCACCGTTCACTGTCAGGCTGATAAGAGTCCTTACGGTGCTCATCTTTGCAACAGGTGCAAACGTCTCATCGTAGTCGATTTCATAGGTCTGACTGTACCCCTTGGCAACTAATCGAGCTTTATAACGCTCAACCTGTCCATCTAGGGTTTTTTTTACGATGAACACCCACTTGCACCCAATGACCTTCTTGTCCTTTGGCAGTCGTGCCAGCTCCCAGGTGTTGTTCTTCTCAAGAGCCCTCATCTCTTCCTTCATTGCTGCCTTCCATTTCGGATCGTCTTTGGCAACCTGTCAATTGTTAGGTGCAATAACATTATCCAAATATGCAATGAATGCTCCGTGTGTAGAGGAGATATGATTGTAAGAGACAAAGGACGCAATGTCCCAACCGTACTGTCAGGAGGATTTCTCACATTGCTGCGAGTAGTCTTCGTAATATAATAAAAGTAGGAGGGGAAAGGATATCACATGAGCCTTGTGGAGATGTAGGTGTTCCAGGAAAAGGGGGCAACCTAGGCAAGGGATTGGGAGCTGGACTGGGCACCGGTACTGGATCTGGTACTGCTGGCAGTTTCCTCCTACTGTATGTCAACAATTTCCCCTGAGCCGTAGGTCTCACAACTTTCCTCTGCTCCTCAATCTCCTCCTCCTGCTCATCGTCACTCTCCCGCTCCTCCGCCGCAGATCTCCCCTGCCATACTCCCAGATCTTTCACCAACATTTCTCTTTCTAGCCTCATACTTTCGGTATCTAAGAGTCTACTGTAGGTAGGACTCTCTCTTGTCGGTAGTACTATTCTAGCTCTCTAAAGTGAACATTCATGCTAATGAAGCATCTTTTCTCCACTGGGCTCCAGCAAAAGTACCCCTTCTGAGTACAAGAGTAGCTCACAAACATACACTTGACTGCCCTTGCATCAAGCTTACCGGCACCCGGTTTGTTGTCCATTATGAAGTACACACACCCGAATACCTTCAAGGGAAGTATCCCCCCATTATGTTCCTGCAACTGCTGACACGGAGACTTCCACCGTAGAACCTGTGATGACATCTTGTTGATCAGCTGTGTCGCTGTTAACACCGCATATCCCCATAGACTTTGAGGCACATTCATGTTTAGCATCATACTCCTTGCCACCTCCAAAAAGTGTCTGATCTTCCTCTCCGCCACTCCGTTCTGTGTCAGTGTGTAGGCACAGGTGGTCCGGTGCAATATCCCATGAGTTGATAAGTATTCCCCCATTGCTTTGTTGGTATATTCTGTCTCATTGTCTGACTTTAGTACCTTAATCACCGCAGTGTATTGTGTCTATACAGGCTTATGAAAAATCTCAGAAGCAGGTGAGTACCTCACTTTTAGTTTTCTTCAAATATAGCCACATAATACGAGAAGCACAATCAATAAAAGTAATAAAATACTTATAACCATTCAAAAAACTTACAGTACAAGATCTCTAGACATCAGAATAAATAATATCAAAAACAGAAAAGCTTCTTTGGCCCGTATTAGCATACGAACTCCTAGTAAGCTTGTCTAAATCAAAAGCATCACACACCAATTTTATTTATTTGCTGTTTCGAAAATAGCAGGAAATAATCTAGCTATAGTCTTGAAGGAGGGGTGCCCCAACCGCCTATGATGGAGTATCAACATATCTTCTGCACTCATCTTCCGTCCTCCAACTCTCGTTGTCTCTACCACGGAGACCAGAGCCGCATCCAATCCTTCCCGATCCAGATACCACAGCCAAGTCTTAGTCCAAAGTATCTGCCTTGTCTCTTTCTCCTGTAAAGTCACCTTAGGGAAATCAAAAGAAACAACACATCTCAGTTGAATAATTATGAAACCGATGGATAAAAGACTAACTGGGAAAAAAGGAGCATGCAAAACATTGGATAATATTACAGAACTTGAACAATTAACAGTACACTTACCGAGCACTGACTGGAACGTACCGTTCGTCGTCTGGATGCTATCTGTAGAAGCTAGACGAGTGTAGGAAAAGAACTCGCCGACATTTCCTGTCACATGACGTGTTGCGCTTGAGTCGATAATTCAATCTGATTCCCTGGAAGAAGATATAGACGCCAGAGCGAGAGATCCATCAGAAGGTGGGTGAGCATACATAGCGACCCCCCCAAGTCCATCTCTGCTCCCCTCGCCCGTTTGTTTCCTCTTGATGCCCTCCATCATGCTAAGTAGGGTCTGCTCCTCTGTATAGATAACACCAAGTTCCTCCGCACTTTCAGTCATGCCCAAATTGGCTCGACAGCCTCCCAAATTGTCCCGATAGCCTCCTCTGCCACCACGGGCACGACCACGACCACGTCCCTGTCCACCACCCAAATCTCTCTCCTTGGGCGGCTTTAAGCATGCTTGCCTCAGATGGACGACCTCCCCGCAGTTATAGCACTGTCGGGCTTCTTCCCGCTGTCCTGTAACACCAGGGACAGCAACTGCTAGTGCTGACTTCACGGTCATGGACCCTCCTATCCTTGCCTGCAGTTTGAGAAGCGTCTCCTCCTGAATCATAGCAGAGATGGCCTCCGTGAGTGTAGGAATCGTCGTACCAGACAGAAGTAGGCCCCTCTGCTGATCGAACTTATCATCCAACCCCTTCAGGAACTTCATCGTCCTTTCCTCCACGATGATTTTGGAAGCCCGACACCATGGATCAATACAACACATCCCGCCAGAGGCGTGATCGTAATCCACTAATAGTCGTTCCAACTCAGAGGCGTACTCCTGCACCGTTTTCTCCCCCTGAACAGTGTCATTGATTTCTCCCTTCACCTGGAAGACCCACAAAGTGTTCCCCACACCATCATGTGTTATTCAGCTTATCCCAAACCTCCATGACTGTCTCAAGGTCATCTACCATGACGACAATTGATGGGACAACCAAGCTAAGAAGCCACATAAACACGGTCATATAGGCCGATTCCCACTCATCTCCAGCCGAGTTTTCTGGTTTCTTCAACGCCCCTGTCAGAAAACCCCCAACTTGTTTCGCTGCTAGGATCTTCTTCACACGGCGTGACTAACTTAGGTAGGTGATGGTCCATCAGGCTTTAGATCAATCGGTGGAAGTTCCAACTTCGCCGGCCGTTGCAATGAACCCAACACCCTCAACAATGTGGTCAACTCATCCGGGCCCAACATCTTGAAGACGTCTGCCATCGTTCCTTCCTTCGGCTCCATGGATCAACTTCCCCACCGATCACTGCGTCTCGTTCGGTATCACCAAATGCATCTGCCTGCCCTGGATCCGATCACCACATCCTGAGGGATGCTAGGAAGCACTGAGGAACGATGAAGGCCCGCTAGATGCGGCGGCACAATAGCGGAAAGCAACGGCCTGTATCAAGGTCGGCGGCGGTCACAAATGCAGGATGCGACGGCAATCCCTAGAGATTGCGGCGGCGTTCCTCCCACGGCCTTTGGATGCGGTAGTGGCGGCCTCCAGAGACTGCGGGAGCATCCTTCCCGCAACCCTAGAGGCGGGTTCCTCCCGTCGGGAGGCGATCGGGGAGCAGAGTCAGAGATACGACGTCGTCGGGACGGAGGTGTCGCGATCAGGAAACGACATCGCCGGCATCGTTAGCGGTATGCGGAGACGAGAGATCCACGGGACGAGAGTCACGGGAGGGAGTCACACGGGAAGAGCCGGATGGGAAGAGCCGCAATTTTCCTTCCCCCGGCTCTGATACTAAGTTGAAACAAAAAGCATGATATTATTAGGGTTAACATGGCTATTTATAGCCTACACCACTCATTCTAATATTAGAACATGGTGAAATGGCTACAGTGCGTGATTTAATTGCTGAAGAACTATATGAAGCTACTAGGTGTTGAATCTGCTTCGCTATTATGTTTATCATGCTCTACTTTGTATTGGTTTTATTTGAAAACTGCTGCTAATTTAATTTGGAGGTATTTTCAGTAATTTAAATTTAAACAGCCACCACATCAGTGTTTTACCAAATATCTCAATAATTTCTGTTTTGAGCTGGGCTGTAAACGGAGAACAATTTTCTCAATTTTGAAAATATAGTTGGTCACAGCTCTATTGTTATTTCCATCTGTCACCACTCCCTTTGAAAGCGGCACCGCTCTTTGAAAGCGGCACCGCTCTTTGAAAGCGGCACCGCTCTTTGAAAGCGGCACCGCTCTATCAAACAGAGCTTTAGCCTCATTCAATCAGCTATCAATAGAAAATTTACCTACTTTAACAAATATGCAATTTAATATTCAAGGCAGAAGAGAGCAGATATTTACACATTTTTAATTTCAACTTCTATCAAGGTTAATGCTTAAACGAGAACATGCAAAATACCTGATGATCCTTCATAGGATTCCAATCATGCTCCATAAAGATCAAAGTATCAGCTGAAGTTAAATTCAAACCAAGCCCGCCAACTGCATGTTTAGTGCATTAGTAGTGTATACAGAAACAGATAGAAATTGCCTCAGAGAGAAAAAATTACAGAACTTACCATGTGTCGTCAGTAGTAATACATCAATAGTGGGGTCAGAGTTGAAGGTTTTTACAATGTCAAAACGTTTATCAGGTTCAATAGATCCATCGAGCCGTAAATATGAGACACTGATTCAAAAACAATCAGCACGATCAGACTAATCAAAATGCAGTAGAAGCAATCAAAAGAAAAATATGTCATCGTCATCATTACTATTATCATAACTAATTGATATCCAGCTTCCACAAATTCACATTTCTTGTTGTTTCTACTAAAGAGATACATAAGGTGCCAAACCTATTCTTCATCAAATATATAATTTGAATTTCCATCTATTATGCATTAGGTCTACACACTTTCCTTCCTAATTCTCTGCACTAAATTTATATACTCATCTAGCAGGTGCTTTTCTACCTCGTCATACATGTCTATCAACACTCAAGCCTTTATCCCACTATAGTGGGGTCGGCTATATGGATCTTTTGTCGCCATTGTGCACTATCCTTCAATAAGTATCATTATAATCATTCGTAAATTGTAAGGCATTTTGACGTGTTCTCAAATTAGTGAGCAATTAAATATCAAATGAAGTTCTTTCAATCAATTAGGTTGTATGCGTTCTCATATTTAGACACAAAATAATGTTTTGGATCTGTTACAGATCCTTCGTCAATTATCAATTATTATATGAATAATGTATTGAGTTGAGTCGATTGTATTACTAGCATCTTATGAGTATAATCATAGTCGTCGTTATATTTAAAAATTTCAGCATCTATTGATGTATTTACAGTTGTATCATTTGAGATCCTATATATATCCTGATGGGGATCCATCAGATCGTGCACCAGGAAGGTTTCGCTGCAAGGCGGGTTGCGGCGAAACCCACGTTCGTGTATTCACGCAGGAAGGCTTGATCAGATCGTCGATCCGACTCCGCGGATGTGTCCAGATCCGTATCGCAAGTCAAAATCATATATTACTTTATGTTTTTTTGATTTGTTTTTGTGTATTTTGCGGGGCCCCACCTCCGGCCAATTATAGACGTTGAAGGTGGGATGCCCTAGCTTTTTATTTTATTATAAATAGGCTTGTAGGGGGGCTGGTTTGAGGTATTGCAGGTTTTGGAGAGTTTCTTCTCGTAACCCCGCGATCCCGCCGCGGTGCCGACTCCGTTGAACCCTAGGTGACGACTCCTATGTGGTTTTCTTCCTCCCCAAGGTTTTCCCTAACCCTAGCCTCCCTTTTCCACCCCTCAAACACCTCCTCTAACCGCTGCAGCCCTCCCAAAACTCCTCCCAACCCGGCGGTCTGCTGGTCTGCTGCCCCCACTTCATTGCAGCCGCCGGCTTCCAGAACCTCCACTGCCGGCCTGATTCCATCCTGCCGCCACTGCTACAGCCCGGAACCTCCTCCACCGTCACTACCTCCCTTCTCCCTCCCCTCTACAGCCGGCCGACCCCTCCCAGTCCACCACCGCCCCATCTAAACTCCCTCCCCACACCCGCCAGCAAACAAGCCGCCGGTTTTCATTTCCCCAACCCCTATTTCCCGTGGATCCACCTTCTTGCAAGCCTAATTCTCTAGATCAGTACAGATCTGAGAATTTCAACCCCCGATCCGTCATCCCCTCCCCTCCTACTTTATCTCTTAGCCCGGAGCCACCACCAAACATTGGATCCATTCAACCCCTTGCCCGGATTTATCCTTATGTGGCCGGATCTATCAATTTCTGGCCCGATTCCACCATCCACCGCCGAGGACAACCACCTCCATCATTCCCACACCGTCGGTTCTACATTCGATCGTCGTCTCACGCATCCGACTCCAGAATCTCCAGTTTATCGATCAACCCACTACTTTGGTGAGTCCCTTGTTGTATTAGTTGATGTGATTTGACATTATTACTGGATTTTCTACTTTATTTGTTGGGAATCACACTTGTAGAATTTTGTTTGCAATCCTCTTATAACTTGCAGGTGAGATTTATTCGCCACACGCTTAGCCTTAGCCCTTCGAGCGGAGTAAAGCCATTAGATATTTGCTGAATTGAATTCTTGTTTTTTTGTTCTTTAATCAACTGTGTGGGATGGAATTTTCATTGCTCTATTTAATTTGTCTCCATCACCGATGGTTTTCATTGCATTTAGATTTGGGTTAGTGTGTCACATCCGCATTCCACCCCTAAAAGTCTAGGTTTTGTGCACCCCCGTAGCCCACCCTACATCATACCCCCTTAAAGTCATGTAATGGTAAGCAATGAAAGAGTTCTAATTTCCTTGTCCCCCTGGTGAGATATTTGGTAGCTCTCTCCTCTAATGAGCAAGCCCCGCTTAGTTATCCGCGGTTAAGAGTCCGTTGTATCCTCAACCATCATCATCTACGCCTTAGACCACTACTCCGACCACCGCTTCGAATATGCTCATAACAACTTGGTATCAGAGACCTCCTTTTTTTCCGACAGTCAATCTCTCCTTCCCTACATGAGAACAACCTCCATCGGTTCTGAATAGCCGCTCCAACGCAAAACACTAAACGCACGCTATGTGACTTTCAGCAACTGGAACGCGCTCCCGTCATTTCCGCGTCGTTCTGCTCCCGTCATTTCCGCGTCGTTCTGCTCTCGTTCTCCATCGACGATTACAACTGCAGCTTTTAGCAACCAGGATCTGTCGTTGCTCATCTATGCAACACCCACCCCGCCGGTCCCTCTAGATTTATTTCTTCAGTTGCCTGCCCCAAAGTTAGCACCACATTTTCTAATCGATGCAACTATTTCTCCACACGAACTATTTCTCCGCGCAATCGTCGAGGACCCCCGTTCAGCTCGTTCATCGCCATCTCTTTTGCCTCAGCTACAACAACACGATACTGAGAATTGTTCTGGCGGGAAATCAAAAAGACAGATGATCAAGTGATACAAGCCTCATTTGAGCTTGTGGGCAAGCAAGAATTGAAGGGCGGAGATGGTATGGATCTGTTACAGCTTCTTCGTTAGTTATATTATTATATGTATTGTGTTGAGTCGAGTGTATTATTAGCGTCGTATGAGTAGTCGTAGTCATTGTTATATTTTAATTTCCTTTTCCCCCTTGTGAGATGTTTGGTAGCTCTCTCCTCTAACGAGCAATCCCCGCTTACGCAGTTGCGGTTAAGGCTCCGTTGTATCCTCCACCATCATCATCTCTGCCTCCGAACACTACTCTGTCCACCGCTCCAAATAGGCCCATAACACATAATTTCTCAAAAAAATTTGCCTATATTTATATTTTGCTTTTTACTGCTTGTTCCGGAACAGAATTTCTCTACAAATATGGAAATTAATTTCTTGTAACTTTACCATAGATTTGGAATGGAAAGTCTGCCCTAGAGCTTGATATTTGTTCTTTTGTGGATTAGAACTTATGGCTTCAACAACACCTTCGGCGTCTTACCCTTAGCGACATGTTATCCAACACTTCTGTGATCATATAGTGTCATATGTCGAGCAGAATCTGAGAAAATCATATGTTCAACAACTAGAAGCTTAGTTGCCGCAAGAACAGACAATGTTACTATTTCAGCTTATGAAAATCTTCTTCCTCAATTTCATGGCCACTGTATCCTTCTTTGACAGTACCCACAAAATGTTTTCTTCATCAGTTTTGTCTTCGGCCGCGGAGTAGCATCATCCCACAACTTGCAATTCATCTTTGAGAGTTGACGATAATGTAACTCTTTGTTTCTCTGTATTCGAGTGTTGAAGAGAGCTTCTTTCTTGCCGCATTCTCTGTCATTTTTCCTACCCCATTAAATGCATTAATCTTCGATGCCCTATCCTCAAAATCAAATTTTGTTTTCTCAATCTTATCCCAATATAGACACGCGATGCTTTATGGTCTGAGTATTGGGCAGTGAATTGTGTACATGAGCAAAAAATGAGAGTTGCGGAGATGAGAATGCTTAGGTGGATGTGTGGACACACGAGATTAGAAAAAATTAGGAATGAAAGTATCAGGAATAAGAAAGGAGTAGCACCAATTGCAGAGAAGATGGGAAAAGCTCATCTAAGATGGTTTGGGCACGTACAAAGGAGACCATTAGAGGCACCTGTTAGGCGTTGTGAGAGTCTAGTCACTAGGCATGTTAAACGAGGGAGGGGTAGACCAATAAAGACTTGGAATGAAACTGTAAGGAAAGACATGATGTACTTAGGCATTAGTGAGATTATGACAAAAGATAGGACACAATGGAGACAAAGGATCCATATAGCCGACCCCGCTATAGTGGGATAAAGGCTTGAGTGTTGTTGTAATCTTATCCTCATATTCGTCAATCAACCCAAACAGTGCAACTCCTACTCTGATAGTCAGCAGTCAGCTCCTTCAAGGAATGTTTTCGACGACTACCTTCAACAACAACATCAGAACTTGTTCGTCAATAGCTTCGCAATCACAGCAACCTTCGACAGCAAAGGCAATGAGTTTTGTTCCTTGGTTTGTCTACTCAGCGATACAACAAGCTTCATATTAAGTGAATCAGATATGAAAAATTTGCATAACCATCATTAATAATAGGTACAATGAAAAATGTTCTCTGAAAGTATGGTCGAAAGATTCAAATTACCTACTCAATGCACTCGTACAAGATTTAGTGAATCAGGTAAGAAAATAGACAAGTTAGTCTCCTAGATGTGCGAGATCCCATTCTCCTTTGATAATTACCCCGACAAGGTCACTTTCAATGCGGTCAAAATGAATATATAACACCAATATTCAAGGAAACTATGCAATTTGACCATTACTTCATTTATCGTGGAAGGAGTGATATTGTGGAAATAAAGAAAGAGCATGTTCCTTAAAGAAGATAAAGCAAGATCCAGTGCAAAAATCCCCACAATCCTGAATGAACAGTTTTCCATGCCCACCACTCCTAACTAAAGTACAATTTTGTTTAAGCACGAGAGTTCGATGTAGAGCATCTTGGTGTATTTATCATGTTTGTGCGCTTCATCCATGATCGAGTAGTAAATTGTCAAATAATTTTTTTTTCAAGTAGAGTGGGATTTATTCAAACCCATATTTGGATAGATCATAACTGATCAATAAATTGTCTTTATATGTAATTTCAGTTATACACAAGATAGGGCACAATGACGACAAAAGATCCATATAGCGGACCCCACTATAGTGAAATAAAGGCTCGAGTGTTGTTGTATGTAATTTCAGTTATACAAAAATGGTACCTTTGTATAAGAACAAAGGAGATAAACAGAATTGTGTTAATTGTAAAGGAATTAAATTAATGAGTCATATCATGAAACTATGGAGAACGAGTAATAGAAAGAAGAGTAAGACGAGAGACCAACATCTCGGAGAATCAATTTGGATTCATGTCAGGGCGGTCGATCATGGAAGCTATACATCTCTTGAGGAGACTCATTGACAACTACCAAGAAAAAAAACAAGATTTGCATATGTTGTTTATCGACCTTGAGAAGGCTTATGATAGAGTTTCAAGAGAAATCTTATGGAGAGTCTTAGAAAAGAAAGGTGTAAATGTATCATTTATTGACGTAATCAAAGATATGTATGCAAATTCAATGACAAGGGTGAGGACATCTGGAGGAGGAATTTCCTATCACTATTGACTTACATCAAGATTCAGCTTTAAGCCCTTATCTTTTTACCCTTATCTTAGATGAGCTCACCGGACATATCCAACAAGCAATACCTTGGTGTTTATTGTTTGCAGATGATATCGTTTTGGTCGATAAGACGTGCGAGGGTGTAAACGCAAAACTTGAATCTTGGCGAGACACTTTAGAAAAGAAGAGAGCATGTTGCAAAGATGTCATTACCAATGATATTCTGCGTTCATCGATCTTGCACGACAAAAGAAGAAGACGTGAAGATTACAGAACAGTCAAGGTCTTGAGTAAGGCGACAAACAAAAAGGAGATGAAAAGGAGAGCCCGAGACATGAAGAATTGAGAGACAGAGGTGACATATAAGAGAATGGTGGGAGAAACGTCTAGAAGGTAGAGCCCGTTGCACAAATGCCATTACCAATGATATTCTGCGCTCATCGATCCTGCATGACAAAAGAAGAAGACGTGAAGGTTACAGAACAGTCAAAGTCTTGAGTAAGACGACAAACAGAAAGAAGATGAAAAGGAGAGCCTGAAAAATGAAGAATTGAGTGAAGATATAGAGGGGCGGAAAAGAAAATCAGTGGAGCTGGAGACGGGGCGGTGTCATGATTGGCCAGTATGATAAACTTAGGATGCGTAGAGTCCAAGTACTGCGGTGGTTTCTAGGGAGTGATATGGTGGGTGACACCAAAGTTCGCAATCCATTGTGGAATATGGGAGAGACAAGAGATACCTTCATTTGAGATAGAGGCAACGGAACCAGACGGACGATCGAGTAAACACTGGAGATGATGGAGCTGGAGATGTATGACATGTCGGTGCGAGTTGCAGAAGATGTATCAGTAGCAACAGAGACATGGGGCAGAGGGGGCATACCATGCTTACGATGACAAGTTGCCTTAAGATGTCCTTCCCTGCCACAATGAGTACACTTGAGTCTAGGTCGGCCGCTGCGACCTCTACCCCTATAACCGGTGCGACCTCCACGGGCGGAGGGAGGAGGTGGTTGATATATAGATGAGTGATGGAGAAGAACCGAAGATGGAGTATCAGGAGCATCTGGGAGGGGATGTCACCTTCAACGCCATGGAACAAACATCAGAGAGAGAGTGAATGGTGGAGTAGGAGAGTATCTGAGCCCGGACACTGTGGAGGTGAGGAGAAACACGAGTCATCATCATGACAATACCAACAACCTCGTTTTGAGCACGTTGCGCAACAAGATCTGAAGTGGGAGGTTGATGCTGAATCCAGGCCTCGACTAATATTTTGGACCTCGCAACAAAAGAGGTTAAGTCGCCCTCACCTCCTGATTCAAGAGATTGAAGATCTGTGATGATGTCAAACAGATGTTGGAGGCTGTCCTTGCCGGGATAGAGGGAATGCAGTTCATCCCACATTGCCTTGGCAGTCTCATGATATATGGCCATACAATAAGGTTCATCATCCATGGAGTTTAGGATCTATGATTGGACACGACCATCATCACGAACCCAATCATCAGTGGGCGCAGCAGGGGTGTCCTTAGTGAGATGATGTAAGAGTCCCTTTGTCTGACGAACACGACGGACAGAGTGTACCCACTCAACGAAATTCTTCCCCCCACTAAGAGAGATGGTGGTAATGTGAAGCTCAACACGAACTTAAGGAAGAGGATCTGCGACATGAGCAGGAAGGGAGGGGGCATCATTCTCGGCAATTGAAACAAAGGATGGTGGTCAGAGAGATGTGGACACCAAGTGGCGGTGAAACAGGAGGCTGCTTCCAAGTTGGTCGTAGAGACCAGAGAAGGAACCCCACATCAGATAGTTGCGGCAAGGGTAGGAGACAAAGAAGATGGGAAGACACCAAATAGCTGCAGCAAACAGCTAGAAAAGGAATTGTTGCGGTAATCGACCAGATGACAAGAGACCAGAAAAGCGATAAAGCGGCAAGAGCTGCGAGCAGGGCAAGCAAAGAGCGACAAGGTGACAAGATCCAGAGAGGTAGTGAACGCAGCAAGCAGGCAAAGCCCATGAACAATAGAAAGAAGCTTAATAAAAGCAGGGGGCTGTGGGAACCAACGGAGGCGGCAGAAGGAACCAAAGTTTGCGATTAAAAAATCAATTAACCGCCCAGTACAGCGGCAAACCGCAGAAAAAACTCTAGAATCGTTCTAGCTCTGTAACCATGTGGAAAAACACGAAAACTAGGAGAAATAAAATAAAATTTTATTAATTTCTCAATTGTTCTCTACATACATGTATTTGTACATTTATATAAGAAGGGAGAAAGGGGAAGAACTCACAATCTAAGATATGAGACTAAAACTTGACGAGGAAGAGGGCCGGAGATGGGCCTCACAATGGACCTTTACATATCTTTCTTTCAACACATCTATTGCATCTAACATAATCAAAATCTCTTCCCTTATCCTGATTTTTCAAACGTATAATATCTCATTTTCTCCTAATTTAGTACCAATTCTTTTTTACATATCACCAAAAAAAATCTAGTTTTTCTACTTAGCTCACTATCTTTTTGCAAGACTTCTAACTTTTTTATTATCATTACAAGCCTCAATCGCATTTTTTTATCCTTAAAGCATAACCCTTTTAATAGCTTTTTATGCCACACGTTAAGTTTAGCTCAACAAGAGATTTCTACTTTTTTTCTTTTAACCACCCATCTCAAATATTAACAATCATTCATCTCTGAAATGCCATCACAATATCCTAACAATACTTTTTTATTGTTTTTATACTCCTAACTCCTAAGAGATGAATACATGACCACTGTAATATTATATATGGTCAAAGTCTCTCTTAGAATCACCTAGCCATCTTTGCCAAAAAAAATCTATTTGTGATTGATACTTCCATTATTAAAAATAATTCGTTACTTTTCATAATTTATTAAAGTGTGAAACTATTGTAAGATCCTATTCTACTGAAATCAAATATTTCTTCTCCTATATTTCTCTCATACTCATGCCCAGCTTAAATTGTCTCCTATGAGTCCAATCCCATCATATTAGATTCTATAGGTATATTTCTCAGATATACATTCAAGTTACCCATCCATTAATTTTGAAATTTGATTCTTAAAATAAAAATGTCACTATTAAAATTTGTAAGTAATTCTAAAAATATAAATCAATACTAGATATAAGACGGTATCATAATTTGCAAGGCCAAAATGAAGATTTTCTCACATTTATCAACAATTCAGTAATGTGATATTACATGAACCTGAATCAAAAGTCCAACCTAACTGCACAACAATGCAACTATAGTAGAAACAAAATAAAGAACCAGTATTTCATCTTCACCTAAAAGCTGTCTACAAAAGTTGAGTATATCCCATCCAATGGTGGAATGAGCCATTATGTGCCTACTTGGAGGGAGTGTCCGAAAGATGACCGGAGACGAGGATGACAGCGGCAGGGGATACAGTGAAGCCGGAACTGCGGCTGCCTATGAGGGACTTGCTCGAGGGAGAGAGAGTTACCAAGAACTCAATATGGGACGAGAAAATAGATTACTTCATTTCATGATTTCATTATATTAATCTAAGGTCTCCTTATAACAGACTCGATAATGGCACAAGCGTAAAATACCAAAGACAAGAAAAATATTAAAATACTAAACAACAACTAGACTCAAATAATAAGATAACTAGATAACTGGCCCGAGGCCCATAACATCTCTCTTGGCCTTCAAATCGAGCTTGTCCTCAAGCTCGAACGAGGCTTGCATTGCTTGATCGTCTGGGTCTTTGATTTCCCCCCAAAACAACTCTCGATATCGTGTTGTTGTAGCGAAGGCTGCAACAAGTGGTCGGGCGTCTATGCGCACCCCGATGGCATAGAAGATGGCGAGGAACAAGCCGAATGAGGGAGCCCGGAGGTTGCAGACAATCAAACGCGACGGTAGCTCGGGAGGATAAAGAGAGGAGGCGATCAAAAATAGCGGCGCCGACTTGGGGACAGTCGGCTGAAGAAATGGATCTGAAGGGACCGACATAGCAGGTGGCCGTAGAAGAGACGGTGATTCCGGTGGAGAAAGCCGCTGCTTGAGGACCACAAGCGACGATGGTGGTGCGACATGAACCGCGGAGAGCAGTGGAGCTTCTGCGGTCAGTGGTGGGGGTTGTGACAACTCTAGTGGAATCAGTGGTGAGGAAGACAAAAATTATGCTGGGAGGTGCCCTGCATGGTCTGGCAGAGGCAGGGATTGCAGTGGTTTGACCGGCGGCCCTGAAGGACTTCTCGGAAGTGAACCCTTGATAAGTGCGCCGAGAAGTTGCAAAATGGAGGCCACAAATTACTGTGTTGAACGGATGGCGACCTCATCCGCGACACTAAGCTTAGCGTCCAACGAATTTATTTGACTAAGTAATTAATTTGGTTAAGAATTAATAAACAAATCAAATAAAGTTGGGAATTTGTCGTAGTCCTAATACTCCCGACATGGCGAACCAGTTGGTTTTGTGCTCGAGGAGGTAAGGCGGGCGGCTCGAGGTGGGCGTAGACGGCTAAAGCAGGAGATGAAGAATCAATGCACATTTGTCGATAAAGTAGAGAGAGGGTGGGGTTGCTAGTGATGACGAAGTAGAGAAGATGCCCTGGAGCGTCGGCGGATGGAGTAGCCGGTTCCCTACATGGCACAAGTGATGACAACAAGAATCATGCGTGCGGGTGTCGTCGAGGAAACAACGGATGGCAGGATCCTGAGAGACGAGGGCTTCAACCCAAAGAGATAAAACAGAGGAGTGGAGGAAGCTCTGGTATCGCAAGAGAAAGCAGCGGCTGAAATTTTCTGCGGAAGGTTGGCAGCGTGTGCGTGTTGACGCAGAATGTCGTCGGCCATTAAAGTGTGAAAAAATGTCGGGAAGGACGATGTTGCTTGAATGGAGCCGGAGTGGCTTGCGAGCGGTGGGCTTTGACCAAGAGAACTGGGGCTAATCGTTTGGGGGGTGTGGCATCGCAGAAGCGGTGGAAGATCAAGAAAAATGAAACTGTAAACGGAAACCGTAGGAGAGGAACGTAAGATATGATACCAGGATGTTATGTGCCTACTCGGAGGGAGTGGTTGGAGGATGATCGGAGACGAGGATGACGACGACAAGGGATACAATGGAGCCGAAACTACGGGTGCCTAAGCGGAGCTTTCTCTAGGGAGAGAGAGCTACCAAGATCTCGTTAGGGGGCAAGGAAATAGATTACTTCATTTCATGATTTCATTACATGACTCAAAGGCCTCCTTATATAAAACTCGATAATGGCATACGCGTAAAATATCAAAGACAAGGAAAATATTAAACAACAACAAGACTCGAATAATAAAATAACTAGATAACATGGCCCAAAACCCATAACATGAACGATCATTATTTACTATGTTTTTAATGTATTACCAGTTCACTTGTCAATTTAAAAGTAGTAGCTACAAAATATTGTCATCAGTTAATTAGTAAACATGTCTAGAATTTAAAAAAGGGTAAACCCAATAATGCACGAAGCTCCATTTGATGCATTGTTAAGGTCATTTTTGTAACATCCCAAAGACGATAAAAGCATTCCAACAAAGGAGGGAAGCGTCATTGAGATAGTGAAGTCTGGAGAAAGAGAAGCTCCTAGAAGACTTTTACATGAAAGAAAGTGCAAAAATGAAATAGATTTCAAGCAGGTGAGACCTTAAATATCATATATTTTTCCAAAGCAGGTGCTGGAGTTCGAGTTTTGTGATGAGTGATCTCCGGGAAAATATTCACAGGCAACATCGGGGAAAAAGATAAAACTGTGAGGTTAAGTTTAGTATGTGTTGGGAAGAACCAAAGAAGATAATACATCAAAAATATTATAGGCAGGGTGAGAATAAATGACATCAGAGTTGGAGTTTTGCAGTATGTTGTGTTGTTTGGAGATGAACCAACCATTAGCTGATTGCGGAGAGTGACTTTGGAGAAATGAAGTCAAGACAAAGTGCAGGAATGAACTGAATCACATAATAAAATTGGAAAAAATAATTTTGGGCTTAAGTAAAAGTTTTGACCCTAAATATCAGAGCTTTTTCAAATCAAATGATAGAGTTTTGTTAGGAATTCCAGAGTTAAGTGATCTCGTGAAGGGAGTAGTTCCAGATGGATGACCTCTTGGGAATTACTCGCAGGCCACCTCACAAAAAAGATAAAACGGCGAGACACAATTTAATATGGGCTAGACAGAACCAAAGTGAGCAATTCATCGGATATTGTAGTATAGGTTCTTACAATTTTCCTGACAGTCATATCATCCAAATCATGATATACACAACTAAACAATTTCTTCATGCCCGCCCAATTGCTCAAAAACCTATGTAAAAAACCAGTTTTACTGAGCACACTAATCTTTTTCTCATTCCCATTATATGTCAATGAAACCCATATGTTCTTGCAAGATCATTTTTGAATCAACTACTGTCACATCCAATATCAACCTTAACATGATAAATAATCACTTACAACTTTCATTTCCCTGTCATTGTCAGTAAAAATACATACAAAACCAAATATTAATAGCAAATTAGCATCACTAAAAAATGGAAATCACAGCAAAGATATTACCTCTTCATGTGAATGTGAAATAGATCCCTCTCAATTATATCCAGAAGGGACTGCATGAAATTACTAAATTAAAAGGAGCAAACAAAAAACCAAGGGTGGTAAAATAACTCCCTGACTGTATATAAAACTCACTCTATGCTGAGCAAAAATAAGAACTCTGTGCTGTCCTACTGAAACAGCACCATCAAAACAAGCAGTGTCAGTGCCAATTCCGCACTCTTCCAAAATTTCTTGGAGAGCCACCAATTTAGGAGAATGATGCAGTTCATGAAGCTCTGAAATAAGATCACTGTAACCAGGGAGAACTTCAGAGAGAAGGTTTTGCAAAGATTCTGGAGGCTTTTCACCAATTACGAGCAATGGATGACTACAGAGCTTTAACAAGTATTGTAACGCCTGTATTGACAAAAAAATACAAGCATATGAAACAATGAAAGCAAAGAAAAATGTTATCAAACTAAAATATAGACTGATGATAAAGTACCTGGAAGACATGAGAAGTTGCTTTTAGGCTCATTTTTTCAACTGCTTCCCCACCGGTCTCACTCTCAGTAACTAATGATTTGATTTCCTTCTTGGAATCTGAACCTGAAAATTGCTCATATAATTTAAGCTGTACAGGACTTAAGTCGCAGTATCTGTCCTGAATAATTTTCTCTGGAAGATCAGACAAAACTTCATCTTTTGTTCGGCGAAGAAGAAATGGCATGACCTGTACGGCAGAATAAAAAGATTTTATCGAAAAATATATGCAATAGAACATAGCACACTACCATACTGTGATGATGGTAATCATCATGAAAAGTTCACCTGTTTATGTAAGGCTTCCATGGCAAGAACCCCTGCTTCAGCATCCTTAGCAGAACATTTTGAATCTTTAGCAGCCAATAGTGGTTTTCCAAATGTTGCTTGGAACTGTAAAATCCAACCATCGGATAATCCAGATGAATAAATTACAGAACCATGAAATTATATTATATAAAACAGACAAGGAAACAAACATGCTGTTCTTGAAAGCAGAAAATTTCAAGAATATGTTATTAGTGCCCAAAAAGTTCAAGGCAAAAAATGATGAGTACAGCAGTGAACTTCCTACTCCGCTTGCATCTGGAGCAAACTTGTTACCCAAATGAATCAATAAGAGTTTAGACAGATAAATAGCCTCATATAATAAGATTTAATAAACAATAGATCATACAGAACAACTATAAAGCATGTGATGTTTTAAATTGTACGAACATTGCAGGGTGGCGGGCACCACCATGCGGCATGATGTGGGACAGGCGTCACACCTGCCCTCCACCCTGGAGGCCCACCTGGAGTAAGCACCAGGCGGCTTTCATCAGGGCCGCGGACCCGTACACCCCAACCAGCTCTCCGTCAAGGAGTCACCACGATGCGGCAGGTTGTTGAGGTCGGAGCTCGATCCCCAGACCTCCTAGATAAGCGGCCTTCACCAGCGATCTCATCACCAACTGAGCCGCGGCTCAGTTGGTGATGAGAGCGTTGGTGAAGGCCGCTTATCTAGGAGGTCTGGGGATCGAGCCACGGCCTCAACAACCTGCCGCATGGTGGTGACTCCATGAAGGAGAGCAGGTTGGGGTGTATGGGCCGCGACCCTGATGAAAGCCGTCTGGTGCTGACTCCAAGTGGGCCCCCTGGTGGGACTCCTGGTGGCCACATGGTGCACTTTTATGTTGAGGCCTTCACCAGCGCTCTCATCACCAACTGAGCCGCGGATCAGTTGGTGATGAGAGCGTTGGTGAAGGCCTCTTATCTAGGAGGTCTGGGGATCGAGCCCCGACCTCAACAACCTGCCGCATGGTGGTGACTCCATGACGAAGAACTGGTTGGGGTGTACGGGCCGTGGCCCTGATAAACGTTGGCTGGTGCTGACTCCGGGTGGGCCCCCTGGTGGGACTCCAGGGTGGCGGGCAGGTGTGACGCCTGTCCCGCATCACAAACAAAGAAAAATGTGTCAGTGTCTCCCTTCGTACCGGCAAGAATGAGATCGTAGAGAAGATCGGGTGCCCTTCTTAGAGTGAGTGTGTTTGGAGGGACCAATCATAGAACAAGAATGAGGGAACACAAAGCAGAGTTGAGGAAAATTGGGGGAGGCAAGAGCAAGGGATCAATAGAGGTGGAGGGCTCGGAGCTAGGTCCATGAGTTGAGTGGGATGAGGGAGAGCAGCACGGTAGGAAGAACTTAATTTAACAAAAGATACTTCATTCAATAATGCAATCGGTATATATACCCCCTTGCACAATTATATATAGGTTTCCCGCCTCACTTCATGGGTTAATTAATGAAATAAAAATACTTACATAAGGCCCCATTCGACAACCCGAAAGTAGAATTCAAAATTGGAACTAGTGAGCAAGTAATTCAATGCCAATATTCGGACGGATGGAATTTGCTCATAATTGGAATTGAGCCAATCCCAAGGTTTTTGAAATAAAGTCTCCAAATTCTTAGTGGTAAATGCCAATTTTCCCAGACATTTCGCAGATTTCGGAAAAGAGCCCTACACCTCGCACCCAATTGTCGTTCCAACATCATTGCTCCCATCTCGGCGCCGTTAAGCCTCACATCCGCCTTCCCTTTCTTCTACCTCTTCTTCTTATACTTCCTTTTCTTCTTCTTCTTCATCCTCTCCTAATTCCGCCACTTGCACTTCCTGTGACGCCGCCAATTAAATAGGTATGTAACGTAATTTAAATAAGGGTTGAAGTAAATGATTTAAGTTAAATAAGAGGCTTAAGTCTAAACCGGGCGGTTCAGGATGGAGCGGTGCGGTCCAATAAGGTTAAGCGGCGCCCGATTAAAAAGCCGCAAACTGCTTTCTTCCTCATTCTTCACCCGCAAACCGCGAGACGCAGCACGGCAGAGCGCGCACGCCGCCGATAGCTCCAGCGCCTCCATTTCCGCTCCGTTTTCGGTGATTTTTCGTCCTAAAGTAAGGTAATCTCCTCCTCTCCACTCCTCTTTAGTCTTGGGTGAGGTTGTTGCTTGGAATGATTTGGGCCAAAACCTAGGGTTTGGGATTTATGGAAATTTCTTTCGGAATCTCTTCCTATAAAGTTTTTGAATAAGGTTTTAGCCCTAATCCGTGATTTCCAGCAAGTTTTGAGAAGCCCTAACCTCGATTTGAATTTTTCTCTATGTTATATGCTAAGGCAAAGTTTAATCCCTTTGTATTAGGGGCTAAATATGCAAGCATAGTTGAATTAGGGCAAAACCCTTTGTTCCTCTACTAGGGCAGCCAAATTGAAAGCTTGCATGAGAGAAATAATATTTCCTCTCACTCCAAATAAGTGTTTGGAAGCATGAAGGTGCTGCCCTTGCAGTAACATAGCAAAATAAACCCAATTAAGGATTAGGGCAGCCATATAAAATTATGTATTAACACCTTTGGCCTAATTAGGTAGTCATAAAATAACATTATGTGTTAAATAAAAATGATTTCATTTAGGATATGACATCCGGAGGTGATAGAAACCATGGAGAAGGTAGTGGCAGGGATAAAGGCAAAGGAAAAGCCACCGTGAGTTCTTCATTTCCATTTCTTTTGTTTCCTATTGTTGCTATATATCTGTTAATATGTTCAATAATTAAGAAAAGCGAACAATAAACAAGAAAAAGAAAATGTAATGAATAGCGAGTGAAATACAAAAGTATAGCAATGTAAATAAGGACAACATGATGTAATAAGATATTATGGGCTAGGAGAAGAGTAATAAGAACGTGCGAGACAAGGGCACGTACATAACATTAACGTGCGAGACAAGGGCACGTACGTAACATTAACGTGCGAGACAAGGGCACGGGAAATATGTTACCTTAAAGTGTGAGACAAGGACACTTAATTACACTTCAGATAGCCCATAAAAGTAAGACATAAGATACAGATGAGAATACGACAAGTTAATCCAAGAAACAAGTTAAGGAAGACAATAAAAATTATATAGAATAAGAGGAATTGTAGGAATTCACTTAGTTCTTTAACTAATATAAAATGAAACCAAACAGGTCAAGGAAGAGGCGGTACCAGCCGCCAATAGCCAGCGACGACCATGCACTCCTCGGCAGGAGAAGAAGTACCGTCTCTGGGTGGAGGTCTACACAGCAGTACTTGGCGTTCTTGCGGAGCACAGCGAGAGATGTCGAGACCCGGAGTGTCCCCATGCCGAGTTTCAGTTTTTCTGCAAATAGAGTCTGTTAGTGTTGAGTCTGTACAGGTCTGTAGATAGGATATGAGTCGTAGGAAGGATATGAGTCTTTACAGTTTCTTTTTGGGTAAGCCTTAGTAGTGTTGTACAGGCTACCGTTTCATCCTGTTGTACTATATTTCAGTTTCAGTTATAATAAAGGATGGTTATGTTGTTTGTTCTGGCATTTACTTTTCGTACTCTTTCATATATAACTGCACTCTGTTAGTTTTTACCTGGCTTATAGATAAGTTAAGTTAAACTGTAGCGGTAGCCGTAAGGGGGCCGTTACACTTCCTCCCATTCCTCTTCTTATTTTTTTCTTCACCTCCGCCTCACCTTTATTCTTCCTTTTCTTTCTCTACTTCATCCTCTTCCTCCTTTTCCACTTCTTCTTCCTCCTCTCCTCATTCCGCCCCCTTGCACTTCCACCCAATTCTTCTTCTTCTCAGTTTTTACTCGCTATTAGTGGTAGGTCCATGCTGCAGTAAAGAAATGCACCGAGTATAAATTTGTTTCACCAATAATTCATTTCCTTACTTTCTTCTTTAGATTTGTTTTTGTTTTTTTACTTCTAATTTTGTTGCATGGGGTGTGGATTTTAGTTCCTTTCATCAACATAGAAGGCATGCCATTTTAGCTATAAAAAACTATCAGTTGACACTTTACTCGAGTGCTAAAAGTAATTCTAAAACTAGGAAAAAGATTACATTAAGTTGCATATAAGTCGGTGGCTCATGATCAAACTATATATGCGGGGGCCTTGGCAAACAACTCGAGCAAAACCAACGAGAAATACTCAGTCATGGATACGCTCTTTGGGATACCACTAAGTATCGAGAATTCATGATTTTACAGGATGAAATAAAGATTGTGCGGCTCCGAATGCAGTTTTATGATTAGTCTTTCTATGTTTGATTTAGCCTACTATTTTGACAATTTTATGTATGTGGACTTTTTTTATTGCATGGAGACTCTAAATATTTCATGTTGGTGAAAGTAGTATGACTTTAGATTTATAAATTTCTACAATTATTTTGTCTACTTTACGAATTTCAATCAGTATCAATTCCATCTTGTAACCGAACAACAAAATTTAGTCAATTAAAATTCCAATTACACAAAACCATCCTACAACGGAACGACAATATTGGAATTCAAACCAATTCTAATTCATGTTGGAATTGAAATTGAATAAATTCCAATTCTTTAATTCCAAGTCCCGCGATCTGAACAGACCCCAAGAGAAATGCAATGTCGACCAATTGATCAAGACCACATCATTGAGCAAATATGCTATCGTCGAGCTCCTGACGACAATCAAGTACCATGTCATTGAGCATCTGTTGACAATCAAATACCTAGTCGTCAAGAAAGTACATAGTTGTCAATTGATGGTTAACAATAAATTTTCCACATCTACCGTTGGTCAACAATCAACTACCCATCAAGCAAGTACCTAGTCGTAGGTCTAAAATAAAATACTTATAGAGTAATTACGACGATCAAGTTGCGAGATCATTAAACACGGGACGATGACAGTTTCTACATCCGCAATTGGCTCGATCTCAACACGAGACCATAACAAATTGCAAACTCAAATAGAACTAAATTATTAATCTTTTGCCTTCCCCTACATTAAAATTATGGTGCAAACCAGAATATAAACTACATGTGAACGTAGGTAATTAAATGGATGTGTTGTGTATGTTTGCATGCATTCATATAATCATGCATATTTTCAACAAAGAATTACTTTAACTAGTATTATTTGTTGTGGAGAGAGCAAATAATTTCTTCTCACAGTAGGCTTACATTAATGATTAACATTGAGTACATATCACTATTGTATTAATTATAGAGATGGTTATAAAAGTTATTCAAAGCAAAGTGTTACAGTCACACATTCGCCCAAGCGACCCCCACCCCCCTCATCGGAACCACAGACACGCACATATGGAAGCCGCCAAGATACATTCATTAATGTGTATTCATCATGGCGGAATATAATATTATTAGTAAATATTAATTAATGTTAAAAATATTAGTGGTATTAATTAATTATTATGTATTTGTATTATTCCCTCCCTCATCTATATAAGGGGGAGAGGCATAAGGTTTTAGGGGCCTTTTGGATGATTTAGTATTTGGTCACTCCCCCCCCCCCCTAGATCTCTCCCTCTCCCTTGGAACTCTCCACTCTCTCTCTCAGATGTATCCCTTTTGATTATAATGCAGTGTTCGTGGGTTTGAGTCACACAATCACTCTCTCTCGCACACATCGCATTAAGTGGATCACTCATCCAGATTCTTGTCTGTAACAAGTGGTCCGACCTGCCACTTTTCGGCTGTGATTTCCGTCACCGGACTTCCACCAACGCTCCCTTCAACTACCAGTTGGAACGCACACTCTTCGATCATGTCCTCATCCGCTGCATCCGTCCACGAGCGCCTCGATCGACAAAATGACATTCTCACCAACATCTTTGCCACAGTGCACCGTGTTGAGTCAAAAATAGATAGGCTAAGCGAACTCCCTCAAATGTAGCGGCAGCTCCCTTTAGTCTGCTGCCCTTGTCGTCATCAGTCACCAACTCATCCGCCATCACTAGCAACATCGATCGATACGACGTGCTCGGTCGAATCGCAGAGAGGCTGCCACCTAACAGCTTGCTAGCCTCCACGTCGCCAGTTTCCACCATGGCCACACCTTCCATCTTGTCGCCGTCATTGAAGACGATGCCCCAACCACTCGATCTGGTCCCCGTCGAGTTGTTGTTGTTGAGCCAGTTGCGAGTTGTCGAGCCCTCTAGCGCGGTTGATACATGTGCACAAGGGTCCCCTACTGTTAAGCCTCCGGACGAGGCTAGGCTATTTGGGCAATATTACAAGCGGCGGCAACGGCGTGTGCAAGGCGACATCGGGGCTGAACCAATGGGTTCAGCCCCCTCTACTTAAAGAATCGGCTCAAGGGGGCTGAACCACCTTGGTTCAGCCCCATGGGGGCCGGCCGGCCCCCTTGGTTGGCCGGCCCTGGGTCCGGGGTTATATATACCCGGACCCCTCTCTTTTGGTGGTATGCAAGAATTACTCTAAAGGTATTTCCCTCTCTCCCTTCCAAACCCTAATCTCTAGCTTCTTCTTCTCTAGTTCTTCTTCTTCCTAGTTCCCGCTTAACATTTGGTATCAAAGCATTCCTTCCTGCATCATGGTGAATACACGTTCGCAAGAGGAGAGTGGCCGCTTGGAAACCCTAGAGGAGAATTTGATGGGGCTTACCGATTCGGTAGCCGCCATCGAAGAAAATGTCAAAACGTCCACTCAAAGGTTGGAAGAGCGCATCGACGACCGCTTGAACGATATCATGACGCTTTTAGCGCAAAACTTGAAGGGCAAGGCGGTGGCGGAGGACGAACCGGGCGGATCTACAGGAAATAGGCCCGAAATGGCCGGACTCAGTGGATCGGGTGCGGGAAGCGCCGGATCGGGAGCGGCTGGCTTCGGACCTACTGTATCGGCCCAGGCGGGGGCTGGATTTGGTGCGGCGAACCACGGAGGGACGGGATCGGCATGGGGCGGCCTCGGCTGGTCGGGATCGGCTTCAACGCACACGCAGGGACCCGGATCGGGGGTTATCGGCGCTGGTTGGGCCGGATCGGGGGTGGCGAGCACGCAGGGGGCGGATTCGTTCCTGCGGGGTATGGCACGGCGGGAAACGCGACAGGTGGCTCTAGCGGGGTCGGCTGGGCATCGGCGGCCCCTGTGGGGCTCGGATCGGGACCGGCAAGCCATCAAGGGGGCGGTTCTGGGTCGGGTGGCTTCGACTTGGCTGGGGGTGGCTTCGGAATGGCCGGACCTCCCGCAGCAAGCACGGGAAGGGCCGGATTTGTGTCGGCAAGCATGGGAATGGCCGGCAGGGCTGGGACTTTTACCGAGCACGCTCCTTGGAGGCAAGGTCGGGATGGGTTGTTACCCCCACCGGCAGGAAGAGGGCAACCACCAGGCTTTGGAAGGGGGGTGCAATGGGGAGAAGGGGGGCCTTTCCGTCATGGGGCCCCAATGGCGGGGCAATTCCAACAAATGCCGGGCATGGCGGGGGAACGCGGCCAAAGGCCGTACATGGCTCCCAAGTTGACGCGGATGAATTTCCCTCGGTACAGTGGGGCGACGCTTTGGAGTGGGTACAAAAAGCTGAGTTGTTTTTCAGCTATCAGGAGGTGCCAGAGGCTCAGTGGGTGCAGCTAGCGTCCTTCCATCTGAAGGACGACGCTTTCCAGTGGACACAGTGGTTTTTGCGGGGCCGGGAGTATGTTCCATGGGAGGAATTTGTGGAAGGCTTCACAGCTCGGTTTGGGCCTCTGGAGTTTGAAGACTTTGAGGCACTATTGCAGAAGCTACGTCAGAAAGATACGGTGATGGAGTACAGAACCGAGTTTGAGAAGTTGGCCAACCGGGTACAGTGGGGCGAGAAGACACTCCTCAGCTGTTTCGTATCAGGACTGAAGGATCACTTATGCGATGAGGTTCAGGCCTACATGCCCCGTAGTCTGAACCATGCGATCAGCTTGGCCCGCATCCAAGAGGAAAGGTTGAATAGGCAACGGACCCGCAGTACGGCCAGGCAGACTACTACACCGGCCACGGCCAGGAGAGAGCCTCCATTGGCCGGCCGACCGACGGTGACACGGTTATCTTGGAACGAGTTGCAAGCAAGGAAAGAGAAGGGCCTCTGCTTTAATTGTGATGAGAAATTCACGCCAGGGCACAAGTGTCAGAAGGTCCAGGTCTTTATGTTGCATCAGGAGGATCAGCTTGATGAGGATGTGTTTCCAGAGGAGGAGTTGGAGTCTGGGGGGAGACTTAGATTTGACAGAGTTGGGTGTATCCCTGCATGCCATGGAGGGGTGCCATCCACCCCCACTTACTATACGGCTGGCGGGTAGGATTCGACAGGAGAGGGTGACCATTCTGGTGGACAGTGGGAGTACTCATAATTTTATTCATCCAGATGTGGCACAAAAGGTGGGGCACGCGATTGACACAGGAGCAGCGTTCCAGGTTATGGTTGCGGACGGCAGCAAATTACAGTGTCAGGGAGTGTTGAAGGCGATGGAGCTTCGGATGCAGGGCTATGTGGGGTGCACGGATGTCTATCTCTTACCGATCCGGGGCTCAGACATGGTGCTGGGCGTGCAGTGGTTGCAACAGTTGAGGAGGGTGACTTTTGATTGGGACCAGATGACGATGGAATTCTTGCAAGGGGAGCGACAATTCTGTTTGAAGGGGCTCAGATCTTCTCCGGTCAAAGAGATCTCCCTTCGCAGCTTACAGCAGCTTGAGGAGTCCAGTCGTCTGATGGCCGTTCTATTGGGGGTGAGGTCTGACGAGGATCGACCGACGGAGGTTCCTGACCAGATGCGGGCGTTAGTACAGGAGTATGATGACATCTTCCAGGAGCCGACTACACTTCCACCGTCACGATTCCGTGATCACCAGATTGTGCTGAAGACCGGGGCGGAACCGCCAAACATTCGTCCATACAGGTATCCCCACATGCAGAAGGCTGAGATCGAGCGCAGCGTGAAGGAGATGCTTGATGCAGGCATTATACGGCCCAGTACTAGTTCCTTCTCAGCACCGATTATCCTGGTTAAAAAGAAGGACGGCTCTTGGCGTTTTTGCGTAGATTACCGTGCCTTGAACAGTGTTACTGTGAAGGACAAGTTTCCGATTCCCGTGATAGAGGAGCTGTTGGATGAGTTGCATGGGGCGACTCGGTTCACGAAGATGGATTTGCGATCCGGCTATTATCAGATTCTTATGAAGGAGGAGGACGTGCATAAGACGGCCTTCAGGACCCATGACGGCCACTATGAGTTCTTAGTGATGGCGAATGGCTTGACGGGGGGACCGTCTACTTTTCAGGCCAATATGAACGAGATTTTTCGGCCGTTCCTGCGACACTTCGTCTTGATTTTCTTTGATGACATTCTGATCTACAGCGCTACTTGGGAGGATCATCTACGTCATGTGGCTCAGGTCTTCTCTACCCTTCGGCACCATAAGCTATATGCTAGGATGTCCAAGTGTTCTTTTGGACAACAGGAGGTGGAGTACTTGGGGCATCTCGTTTCAGCAGACGGGGTGAAGGCCGACCCACGGAAGATCGAGAGTATGATTTCTTGGCCACGGCCTCTGACCATCCGGGCGTTGAGGGGGTTCTTGGGCCTCACTGGGTATTACCGGCGTTTTGTGCGGGATTATGGGAAGATTTCTCGGCCACTTACGCAGCTGTTACAGAAGGATGCCTTCTCGTGGCAGGATGAGGCCGAGACCGCTTTTCAGGCGCTGAAGAGGGCAATGACAACGACTCCGGTGCTGGCACTTCCAGATTTCACTCAGGAGTTTGTGGTAGAGACGGATGCGTCCGGCGTGGGAGTGGGGGCGGTCTTGATGCAAGGAGGGCGGCCGATCGCCTTCTACAGTAAGGCCTTGGCTCCACGGACACTGGGACTATCAGTGTATGAAAAAGAGATGTTGGCAGTTATTCATGCGGTGGCCCTCTGGCGGCCATACTTGCTGGGACGTCGTTTCAAAATCCGGACCGATCACCAGAGTTTGAAGCACTTCCTGGAGCAGCGGATTTCTTCCCCCCTTCAACAGAAGTGGGTCACAAAGTTGCTGGGATATGATTATGAGATCGAGTATCGACCAGGGAAGGACAATCGGGTGGATGACGCCCTATCACGCTTACCAGAGGGGGCATTGACGCACATTTCTATGCCACAGTTGGAGTCGATGGATGAGATTCAGGAAGAGGTGCAGCGAGATTCTGAGTTACGAGTTATTGTGGAGAACCTGCGGCAGGCTCGTGAGGCAGCCCCAGGCTATCACTTACAAAACGACCGACTATATTATCAGGGCCGCGTGGTCATTCCTGCTCATCCAGCTTGGAGGACGGTGATGATGCACGAGTTCCATTCATCGCCGACGGGAGGTCACGCCGGTATTCTTCGCACTCTCCAGCGGGCTCGAGCAAATGTGTTTTGGAAGGGGATGCGCCGTGACATTCAGGAGTTTGTGCAGAAATGTGAGGTATGCCAAAGGCAGAAATATGAGACTACTTCTCCAGCCGGGCTACTCACTCCCTTAGAGATTCTGCATCAGATCTGGGATACGGTTTCTATGGATTTCATCGATGGGTTGCCCAAGTCGAAGGGTAAAACAGTTATCTTAGTGGTGGTGGACAAGTTGTCCAAATATGGGCACTTCCTTACTCTGAGCCACCCTTACACAGGCGAGTCAGTGGCGGCTTTATTTGTTCGGGAGATCGTTCGATTGCATGGGATTCCCCGGGCGATCATTTCCGATCGGGACCCTACTTTTGTTGGCCGATTTTGGACGGAACTCTTTCGTTTGCAGGGGACCTCATTACGTTTCAGCACGGCTCACCATCCCCAGACTGATGGCCAGACGGAGGTCTTAAATCGTGGTGTGGAAACTTACCTGCGCTGTTTTGTTATGGATGAGCCAAGGACTTGGACCACCTGGTTACATTGGGCGGAGTACTGCTTCAACACTTCGTACCACTCCGCTAGCAAACTCACTCCCTTTGAGGTCGTCTATGGTCGGCCACCTCCCTCCTTGAGCAGTTATGAGCCAGGTAGTACCGCGGTGGCAGCAGTTGATCGGGCACTCCGGGATCGGGATCGGACCCTCGCCACCTTGCGCGAGAATCTTCGGGCGGCGCAGGATCGTATGAAGGCACAGGCGGATCGTCATCGGACGGAGCGAGAGTTCCAGGTGGGGGATGAGGTTTTCCTTAAACTTCGCCCTTACCGGCAGTTGTCTGTGGCGCAACGGACAAATCAAAAGCTGGCACCCCGCTACCATGGACCCTTTCGGATCACGCGGCGGGTCGGGCCAGTGGCGTACACCTTGGCGTTGCCCGAGGGCTCACGGATTCATCCTACCTTTCATGTCTCCTTGCTGAAGCAGAAACTGGGTGATGCGGTTCCGGTCTTTCCCGCTCTACCCGAGGCTACTAGTGGAGGCGAGCTTCGCCCAATTCCGGAAGAGGTACTGTTGATCAAGTGGAAACGTCGTGGCACGGCGTACTGTCCAGAGCTGTTAGTCAAGTGGAAGGATCTCCCCGCGGAGCACAATACTTGGGTGGACTTGCTGGAGTTTCGGGAACTTTACCCCGATTACCACCTTGAGGACAAGCTGGCTTTTGATGGGGAAGGGAATGTTAAGCCTCCGGACGAGGCTAGGCTATTTGGGCAATATTACAAGCGGCGACAACGGCGTGTGCAAGGCGACATCGGGGCTGAACCAATGGGTTCAGCCCCCTCTACTTAAAGAATCGGCTCAAGGGGGCTGAACCACATTGGTTCAGCCCCATGGGGGCCGGCCGGCCCCCTTGGTTGGCCGGCCCCCTTGGTTGGCCGGCCCTGGGTCCGGGGTTATATATACCCGGACCCCTCTCTTTTGGTGGTATGCAAGAATTACTCTAAAGGTATTTCCCTCTCTCCCTTCCAAACCCTAATCTCTAGCTTCTTCTTCTCTAGTTCTTCTTCTTCCTAGTTCCCGCTTAACACCTACACCCATGAACGACCTGCAAGAAACCCAACAATTGTTGTTAGCCCTCTTGGACGCCCTCCTAAGGCCAAACGTACCGGCGGAATTCGCCACTGGTGTCACCACACCGGACGCCGCACAACTTCAGGCTTCACTCTCTGCTCGGTCCGCTCCCACCCATCCGGAAATACCACATGCGCTGCTCCTCTCATCTCCTTCTCCACCATTTCCTCCCGCATGCATCCAACCTCTTCCCGTGCTCATTGTCCCTGTGGGCCGCAACCTTACTCTGAAACCACAACAACACCGTTTCTCGAGCCCCACAACGAGCGTGTGCTGTAATTTTGTACATATCCCCATCCTGTCGCCAGTCTAAACAATTTGGGGCCCCACATGCATCATCCCCCTTTTCTTCATACCAAACCCAACATATTTTCACCCCCTGGCTGTCACAATTACTTTCTGTCCCCACTTATTGATGGCCCCAAATTTTGGACCCATCATCTCACCCACTCTAGCTTCCACTACATCTTGTCACCATCCCCTAATTATATGCAAACTCCCACCCACCTCCATCTTGGCTGCCTCATCATATTTCACCTCCTCCTTTTCGCCACTACAACTACTGCCTCTCAAACACGAGTTCTACGTCGCCCCATTTTTTAAAGATCCTGACAAATATTGGAGCATCGACCTTGGGGGCAAGGTCGTTTTTCAAGGGCGATATAGTGTTGCGGTTACACATTCGCCCAAGCAGCCCCCCGTCTCATCGGAACCACGGAAACTCGCATATGGAAGCTGCCATGATACATACATGAAGGAATATAATATTATTAGCAAATATTAATTAATGTGTAATAAATAATATTTAAAATATTAGTGGTATTAATATGTATATGTAGTATGTCCTCCATCATCTGTATATGGGGGAGAGGCATAAGGGTTTAGGGGCCTTTTGGATGATTTAGTGTTTGGACTCTCCCCCGACTCTCTCTCTCCCTTGGAACTCTCCCTTCTCTCTCTCAGATGTATCCCTTTTTATTATACTGCAACGTTGGTGGTTTTGAGTCGCACAATCGCCCTCTCTCGCACGCATAACATTAAGTGGATCGATCATCCAAATTCTTGTTTGTAACACAAAGTGCTTTCAATGCATGTTTTTTTCAAAATGGCAATTGTAATGGATGAGTGTAAAGTTAAAATAATGAAGATAATGTTTCCAAGTTGGAAACATATAACCAGTAGATCCAATACATGATAAAAAACTTGTAGCATTGAAACAAGTAATTATCAATTTATCTTATCAGAAGATAAATTGGTACATATATGTGACATGTTTAAGTGCTTTCAATACTTGTTTTTTACATAATGGCAATTGTAATTGATGGGTGTAAAGTTAAAATAATGAAGATATTGTTTCCAAGTTGTAAACATATAACCAGTAGATCCAATACATGATGAAAAACTTGTGGGATTGAAAAACAAGTAATTGTCAATATATCTTATCAGAAGATAAATTGGTACATATATGTTATATGTTTAAGTGCCTTGAATCTATTATTCTAAAGAATGAGGATATAACTTCTAAAAAAATAGACCTACACAAATTGGGCACATTTAAAGAAGGGTAAAAAAATACACTTTCATGTAATATTATATGTTATTTGATAGTGCATGTCTTCACGCACAATAATTTTCTCGTATTTTCGCTTGCTTCATGTCAGTTATTCGCGTTGGTTTGTTTGGCTTATTGGCGCGACCGATCAATAAGACCCTAAATAAATTGGTCCGTAAAATTTGGTAAAGTGGTAATTGGGGCAAACTTTGAAAATAATGATTTTTAAGACCCTTTTAATTTTAATTTTTTAAATTATAATATTTCATTTCTGAAAGTAAAATTAAAAATTGGAATAACAAATGAAAGTGATTCTTAAATCAAGCCCACTTTATTGTTAATCTAAGTATTCAACTTTTTAAAACCTCCTTTATATTCTACCTTCTTATATCCTTATTAAAAGCAAATTCTCTCTCCCATTATATGAATAGTCGGCCACCATAAAGAAAGAAAACAGCTGGTTTCTTTTTGAAAACCTCCTACTGTTCCCACTGTGGACCGTTAAAGTCTCATCTTTTGAAAAATGTCAGCCCACCTATGCCGCATTTAAGTTTTCCCATCAACTTTGAAAACTGCCACTTTCATTTGATATTCTCTAATTACAAATTTGAATATAGTTATAACGGCTGTTACCAACCACGTGAAACTCAGTCTGGACAAATTTGTGAATAGAGAATTCATTTCTCTATTTCCCAAAGGTCCGACCCTGTTTGTCCTCCCTCGCGAAGCCTCTCCCGTTCCCACTCCCAGAAGCCTCCCCGGAACTCGCCTCTGCCGGTCGGCGCCACCTACGGATCCGGCGACTAGTCCTCCATTTTCGGACGATTCCGATGTACAATGCCAGGCGGAGCATAGTGGTATACATGTCATTGTAGATGAACACAAAATGATCATATGTACTCAAAGAGAAGTCCATGTTCAAGAGTTTGATACTCAACTTCTCAAACCAAACACGAGGAAATTGTTTAAGGTCATAAAGATCTTTTTTAAGGCGACATCCATGCCATTTAGGTACTTATATGCTAGGTGGAGGGATCATATAAATTTCTTCCTTTTAATTCTCCGAAAATGTGTTGTTCACATCAAGTTGCAGTTGCCAGGATTTGTGAACAATAATAGATAAGAAAATTTTGAAAAATTTAAGATTAGCAATAGGAACGAATATCTCCTGAAAGTGAATCCCATAAATTTAAGTAAAACCTTTGAGAACCAGTCTTGTTTTATATCTATCAAGAGTTCTTTCTGAAGATATTTCACAATGTATGTTCATTTATACCCAACACCATGGCGCCCATGGGGAATAGGAACAATTTCCCAAATATGTTTACGCGGAAGAGCATCTATCGACACTTCATTGCTTTCCTTCAATGAGAATTTGACATAGCATCAAATAAATTATTAGGGATAGAAATAAAGGAAATATAGGCGAGGTAAGATTTCATAGATGGAGAGATAGAGATGATAACCAACATAATTTTCAATAGAGTATCTAATACTACCACTACGAATCTGGAGAGAAGGAGAAGTATCTTCATGAGTGATCTTAGCATTCAGAAATCAGATCTGAAGGAGTGGGGGTGGACGACAGAGCATGAATATTCTCACATTGATCAGTACATATGATTTGCTATCTTTGATAGACTTGGAGTTACCTTGTCACATTATAGACACACATATTATTAATAGAAACTTCATCATCAACCAGTAAATTCATGCTACCCGGTGATATAACATACATAAAGGCAGATGGAGGAGGTATTACACAACTCTCGTTTTTGTTATTAACCTGAAATGTCATGTTTTTCCCATCCTCGGAGTCAAATGGAGTATGCTCAAAGAACATGAGATCTTTAGGTATAATACTTCTATTCAGCTGAGAACCGTAACAGTTATAACCTTTTCGGTTGGCAGCGTACCCAACAAAAATACATTTGATAGCTTGTTGACCTAATTAATTCTCCTGTGGTTCCACGATTGTTACAAAAGCAACACATCCAAATACTTTCGGCGAGCGATTAAATAGAGGAGACTTGGATAGAAAAGCCTCACTGGATACTTACCCCCAAGGTGTTCTACGCCATCCGATTAATCAGGTAGACAACAATGAGAACACCTTCATCCCATGGACCTTAGTGGCGTGCATCTCTTATAACAAGCACCTAGTAGTTTTGATAATGTGATGATTTTTCACTTCTGCACCTTCATTCTGTTAAGGAGTTCCAGAATATGAAGTTTGGAAGACAATGTCATGTTCACCCAAAAACCTCCCAAATTCACCACCTATATATTCACCTCAATTGTCACTCCTAAAGATTTTAATTTGAGCACCAAACTGGGTCTTCGCATAATGATAAAATAATCAAATTGTTCATTTACTTCACTTTTTTATTTTTATAGGTAAAACGAGAGTAATCATCGATGAGTGAATCAAAAAAATCCATTCATAGAATCAAAAGTGTCCAAACATCAGAGTGTATCAACTCAAAGCATTTAACACTTCTAATACATCTGGGAGAATATTTAGTTCTACAATGCTTTCCAAGCTCACACAACTGTGATTCAATCTTCACAGTAGACTCATCAAAATAAGACATTTTCATGTCTTCAAAGAGTTCCCAAATCTTTTGGTGCAACATTAACCAATTAGTACATGAAGATTTTTGAGCACCAAATGCATGTCCAATATCTACGACAAATCTCCACTTGACTCATGTCCACCATCAATCGTCCTCCCACACGCCTGATCCTGAAATATACAATGAGAAGCAAGGAATGTGATGGAGATCGATTGTGTCGCATTTGAGAGATTTACGAGATTGATGACATTTGAGTCCGTCATCACGTTCGTCGCAATTTATCATATTTCTAGGTATTATGTTTATTTTTTGGACTTGTATTTTGAAAGTTAGGTTCAAATCGCTACCACCCAGCTCATCATCGTTGCAATCCACCACCTCCTAGCCCTCCCTCACTGCATAACACTACCTCCCAGTCCCATCCCTGCCATTATTACCTCCAACCAGCCCCTTCCTTGCTGCAGCAAGCTCCCACTGGCCACCACCCCTTGTCAGCACCCAACATCCGTTCCTCTCCAATCACCCAGTGGTCGATCCCCTCAAAGCTTCTAGCAGCCGACCCTCCTTCCAAATCCTACACTCGGCCATCCTCCACCCCATCTCTACGAAAACAGCCAACTCCTCTCCCCATTAACCTCTGAACAACGACTACTTTATTAGGTTGCATATGCCATGTCGTAGGCAACCAGAGTTCCACTCCCACTACACCGACGACTCTTCTATTTGGTGAGATTCACATTTACTTTTATTGTTTTACTTTGGTTTGGATGTATCATGTTATTTATAGTAAAATCATACTCAATTCAATTAGAATGTTTCTCTTCCGATAGATACATAACATCTATTCGCCTTGTGCTTACTTTCATTGCAACCTCAATTTCGTGTCATTATTATATGTTTGCTTGACTTGAACTATTTATGATCAATTGTGACCTTTGCATGAAATTTTAAAGTTCGCCATTTAATTAATTCATTAGTCAAAAGCAATCTTGTGTGACTGGCTCATTTGCAACGCATCAGGATTGTGGCTTGTGGGTACTTTATTTATTGAATTTTGAGCATGTTTTCAGATCACTCTAGGGTTTGTCGTAGATCCATTGCACTTGGCGCATGCTCGCTTGCATTGCATGTAGAGTTTGAGCATCACAAGTCCGCCGCCTATATATTCATCCTGCGTCAAAATGTAATCGAGTGGTTAAGTTGTTTAGTTAAACTGCTCACATAAAGTAAATGTGTGGGGAGTGACGAAACAATTATAATAGATTTATAGAGAGATTAGAAAAGACTCGACTATTCACTTTACTAGTCACAGATGCAGAAGACACATCGACAAGTCTAACACTGTCAGATGAAGGAGAGATAAAAGTAATCCCACTGGTAAATCATGTAATATAATCAGTAACCCCAAAAGTCAATGATCCAAAGTGAGTGTGACTTCACAGTCGGTAGAGGTAGTTTGAGCGAGTAAGAGTACTAGACATATCCTTGATAGGGGATTTCCCAAAATTGGTCTTCAAGCCAGTTAACTCCCTAAGTAAACTATCATTTTCAGTCATAAGCTATGAAGCACTGATACTTCCTTGAGGGTCACGCACCCGTACTGGATACGTATCAGGTACCGATACGTACCTGATACTCTGCGGGTACACATATTACTCTAGTCTGCAGATACACTTGGACTTGGTAGATAGTTCGACATATTGTGATATAAGTAAGTTTTTCTAAAGTAAACAAAAAACTTTTGCGTGTCTTTTAGAAAAGAAACTTTTGTGACCCATAAATATAACAAGTGCTGTTTGTTTATTATAGTAACAAAATGTGTTTTAAATTTAAATGTTTTTTATTAGAACTATAAATAATTTGATTTAAATTTTATTATTGTACTCAAAACTCGTACCCGTACTGGTGCTTCATAATTGTCAACTTATCTTTAAATGAACCAGAAATTGAAGATGCATTGATCTCCAACAATACGGAGAAAGATGAAAAAAATGAGTGATGAACATCTCTAAATTTGAAATAATTATAAATAATTTATGTTTAAGAACTTCATGTTATATTGAATTAGTTATAGATTTATACTTCAATTGATTATTTATGCTCTGTCTTATTGTTTTAAGAATTTATAATTATATTTTTGATATATAACTATATAATAATTATATTTAATACAATGTATCATGTCGTGCATGTATCATTATTTTTAAAATTTTGTTGTACCTTCGTATCAGATACGCATTGTACCTGATACCCGTACCCGCACTGGTGCTTCCTAGGTCATAAGGCACTTTTTATTGTCCAAGGTGTCATACAATGCAGCTTGAGATTTAACATGTCTCTCATGTAAGTCACGTATCAAGTTAGGGTGCAAGTCCCAACACTTTTCATTCTCATGTCTCTTCTTCCCGTAGTAGGGGCACTTCATCATATTGTCTTCATGTCTTTTATGCTCCAAATTTCTAATGTTTCTCTTTCATTGTTCGGCAATAAGGGAATTTTTTCAAAACCTACATTCACTTTTGTACAAAGGAAATTTAAGTGGCTAGCTTCTCCCTGAATATAATGAGCAGTAGTCTCTAAATCAAGAACAAAATCTCTTCCGAACATCTAAACTCTTTAAATTTAAGCTCTAGCAACATGCTAGAAAGCAGTTCAAAGACTCTTCTTTGCATAATCTTGGTTCTATAATACTCGATATTTTGATTATCTGAGTATTGATAAATCTTGGTCCACTTATGTGTCAGTTCACTGTAATATTCCTCAAAGTCATCCATATTTGTCATGTGTGTCAGCTCGGTTTGAAGTTGATAGATCCATGCCAATCTTTCTTTTTCAAATGATTTCTTTCAACTTATTCCCACATTTTTTAGGGAGTTGACAAAATAAGAAATGACTAGCAATCTTTGGTTCCATAGAGTTGATAAGCTAGTTGATTAAGATGAGGTTCTCTCCTCATTCCTCATAAGAGGAGTCCGTCTTGATGGGAGCGGGTTTGGATCCAGTGATAAATCTAAGCCTTTTACCACTGCCAATAAATATCAACAAAGACTGAGCTCATAGAAGGTAGTTTCTACCATTCAATTAGATGTAGGTTACCCTATGAGAGAAATCCATATTCAAATTTTTACCACCGTAAAATTTGGTTTGATTGCCGGACCCTTGGGCAAAAACAACCCATTTAGGAAGTTGTAGAAGATTTGATAAACTTTAAAAATTCAAGTGGCTAAAAAGAGATAGAGAGCCAACGGAAACTCCATCTGCAGAGGAAGAAGAGGCACGAAAAATGCGATGCAATCGGGTTTCTTACGAGGAAGTTCGATCATACCCTGATGGACAAGTGAATCATAGGCCAAAAGAACACCTAAGGAGAACACGGAAGCAACATGATCGATCCTATGCGTGGAAGAAGGAATACAAGGTTCACGTGGGAGAATGCAGAAGATATTGAATGCCAACCAATAGGAATCGGAGAATATAATGAGTCAACAAAGATGGTGATGACAGGACATAGTAAGGTCATCAAAGGAGCCACACAAGAACTTGGAGAACGATGGAGGAAGATGGTCGATCCACTGAAACACGTGGACCAGACACGATTTCGACGAAGTGAGGGAGGAGCAGCACCGATCAATGACCACAAATTCACCGCTCTAATACCATGGTGGAGAGGAAAAAACTCAACTTTAGGTTTGATATTCTCGTCTTTTTCCCACAACACCGCGCCACTTATTTATAAGAAACCCTAATCACCTTTTATTATATCGTCATCCCTCGGTGAGCCTAAGCCAGCTTGCATTTTAACACATGCACAACAATGTGAAGACTAAGTGAGTTATGTCACCGCTTAGCTTAAGAAATGCACTTCAGTGTGCTTTTTCCGGCATTGGGGATGAGATGTGAAGGAAAAGATAGGAGTAGAAGAAAGAGAGGAGAAGAAGACTGTGTGCAATGAAATAGCCAGGTTTTGTCTTAACTCCACGCTTTTAGAAGTTGTTAGATAATGCAGAATAAACATTGTAAATGCCCATTTATAGGCCTATTTCTCCTTTCACTTTTAGTCCCACATCTCCTGTATTGGATTCTTTCTCCCTCTCTTCTCATATATATTTGTATTCTTTCTTGTATTTCATACACGAAGAAGTATATACAAGATTGACCCTTTGTTTTCTACATGGAATCAGAGGTACCCGGTCCGGCCTGTCTCTGACCGCCCGGCTTCTCTGTCCGCTCGGTTTCACTTTCTTACCGCGGCGGCTTGGACATCCTCCTTACCGCTCACTTTCCTTTCTTACCGCGGCGGCTTGGTCATCCTTCCTTACCGCTTGTTGTTGCGGCTTCTCTCTACTCTACCCGCCTCTTTCTCATCTCCCGTGGATCCACCTCTCTTCCCCCTTTATATAGTCTTTCTCTCTCTGGCTCGTGGACCCCACCTCAGTTCAGTTAGCCTTTTTTACCGCTGCGGTCTCTCCCTTCTTCTCCTTACCGATGCGGTCAGCTCGTAACCGCTCAGCCTCCGCTTGGGTGCGGTCTATTTCTAAACCGCACTGTCCGCTACCTCTTTCCCGCGACGTTTGTCTTTACCCGTGGCGGTCTTCTCTTCTCGTCGCGGATTTCTCTACCAACGGCAGCTGCTACTACTCGCGGAGACCTCATCTACTCGCAAGCGGCCTATTTTCCTGCAGCGACCTTTTTACCCGCAGTGACTTATCCTTTCTCGCAGCGACTTATTCTGCTCGTTGCGGCCTATCCTTACTCGCGGTCTCTCTTTACTCGCGGCGACCTAGCAGCGCCTCCTTCTGCTCGCTGCGGCTTCGCCTCTCCTGCGGCGTCTCCTAGCTGCGGCCTCGTCTCTAGCCGCTGGTGCTAACCGGCTAACCACGTGCTTCTACCCGCACGGTTAGTGTGCCTATCCCCCTGGTACATGGCTTCCGATTCCACCGCTGCTGTAGATTCAACTCCTCCCTCTGACTATCCTCGTACTGCTCCTTCTGAGATTCGGGATGAGCCGCACATTACCACTATTTCTCTTCGTGGAAAGTAAAACTTTGTGGAATGGGTACACTCCGTACGACGTGTACTTAAAACTAAAGGTCTCCTTCATCATCTTACCAAGACACCACCCACTGCACCTACTGATGAGTGGATCTGTGACAACGGACGCGTTCAATCTTGACTCCTCAACTCTCTGGACACCGAGCCCTATCGTATGGCTATGTACCATGAGACCGCTCATGCTATGTGGACTGATCTTCATTCTCTCTATTCTGGAAAGGACAATCTACAACACTTCTTTGACATTTTCACTGATCTCCAGTCCCTTCACGCTGGAGTTACCGAAGATATCACCTCCTTTGTTGCGCGGGCTAAAACTCTTGTTGAGGCTTGGATCCAGCATCAGCCTCCCACTACGGACTTGGTGACTCAACGACAACAGAAGGAAGCAGTGGGGATTGCTATGATGATGGCGCGTGTCCCCCCACATCTTCATAGTGTCCACGCTCATGTTCTATCATCCGGTGTTACTCCATCCCTCTCGGATGTGTGCTCAATGCTCCTCAAGGTTACTCCACCTCCGGATGTTCCGACTTCGTCTCCCGCTCTGGTTCAACAACCCGTGGCCACTCTCGCACCATCTACTCGTGGTCCACCGGCTCGTGGTGGTCGCCAGCCTCGGGGACGCAGTCGTGGTGGCCGAACCCTCTTTAATTGCTCTTACTGCGGCAGGGATGGCCATTTGGAGGCCACCTATTACCGCAAACATGGTCTGCCCCCTCATCTTACTGCAACTGTAGCTCCCTCACCTCCCTCCACAATCAGTGATGATATTACTGTGTTACGGGCTCAACTACAACAGCTTCAAGACGCGGTTAGTCGCTCCTCTGGCTCCGTCGCCTCGATCTCCAATGAAGGTATATCTTGCCTCTCACACAGCCCTCACTGGATTGTGAACTCGGGTTCTACACATCACCTCTCTCCACAGCGGCTGCATCAATATTTAGATACTCCTTACCCCAAGAACATCACTGTGACTAATGGTGACACGATCCCGGTTTCTGGCACTGCCAATCTCCCTCTTACTCCTTCCCTCTCCTTATCCTCAGTTCTTTATGTTTCGGGCTCTCCGTTTAATCTCCTTTCTGTCAGCCGTCTTACACAAGATATTGATTGTTGTGTTACTTTCTCACGCTCTTCATTTGTTGTGCGTGATCGACAAACGCGGACTATACTTGGTAGAGGGCGGCTGTCCAACGGGCTGTATCTCCTTGACGTTTCTCCCACTGCTCTCACCACCGTCTCCACCGATTGGCATCGTCGTCTGGGCAACCCCCCCCCCCCTCCCCCTTCCGATTCTCAAGAAAGTTCTTCCTATTGTTTCTCTCCAAGAGTTTTTTGTGAATCCTGTATTTTCGACAAGCAACACCGTGTATCTTTCCCTTCCTCATGTACTCGGAGCGATGCTCCTTTATAGTTAATACATTCTGATATATGGGGGCCCTATAAGCTCCCTAGTGTTTTTGGTTACAGATATTTTGTTACATATATCGATGATTACTCGCGAGCTACCTGGTTGTATTTACTTCGTGATCGAACCGAACTCACAGCTACGTTCCGTACGTTTCTTACAGAAACACGCACTCAATTTTCTACTTGTGTCAAAACAATTCGTATAGACAATGCTCGCGAGTACACTGGTCGCACCTTATCCAATCTCTGCGCTGAGTTCGGTATTCTCCATCAGACTTCATGTGCATATACCCCCCAACAGAATGGCATAGCGGAACGGAAGAATCGTCATTTCCTTGATGTGGCTCGATCTCTTATGATCCAAATGCAAGGTTCCTCCTCTTTATTGGAACTTTGTCGTTTCTACAGCTTGTCACCTCATTAATCGCATGTCATCCTACGTCCTCAACTTTGTGGCGCTCATCACTCTCCTTTATCCATCCACGACTCTCTTCTCTCTCACACCTCATGTGTTTAGCTGTACCTGTTATGTCCATCACCTCGATCCCTCCACTAACAAGCTAGCCCCTCGGGCTTCCAAGACGATGTTTGTTGGCTACTCCCGCACTCAGAAGAGGTATGTCTGCTTTGATCCTACAACTGGTAAGCTGGTTGTGTCTGTTGATGTCTCCTTCCATGAAGACCGACCATATCACACCAGTCCTTCAGATCCCCTTCTTCCTCCTCTACCCGTGACTAATGGTGACACGATCCCGGTTTCTGGCACTGCCAATCTCCCTCTTACTCCTTCCCTCTCCTTATCCTCAGTTCTTTATGTTTCGGGCTCTCCGTTTAATCTCCTTTCTGTCAGCCGTCTTACACAAGATATTGATTGTTGTGTTACTTTCTCACGCTCTTCATTTGTTGTGCGTGATCGACAAACGCGGACTATACTTGGTAGAGGGCGGCTGTCCAACGGGCTGTATCTCCTTGACGTTTCTCCCACTGCTCTCACCACCGTCTCCACCGATTGGCATCGTCGTCTGGGCAACCCCCCCCCCCCCCTCCCCCTTCCGATTCTCAAGAAAGTTCTTCCTATTGTTTCTCTCCAAGAGTTTTTTGTGAATCCTGTATTTTCGACAAGCAACACCGTGTATCTTTCCCTTCCTCATGTACTCGGAGCGATGATCCTTTATAGTTAATACATTCTGATATATGGGGGCCCTATAAGCTCCCTAGTGTTTTTGGTTACAGATATTTTGTTACATATATCGATGATTACTCGCGAGCTACCTGGTTGTATTTACTTCGTGATCGAACCGAACTCACAGCTACGTTCCGTACGTTTCTTACAGAAACACGCACTCAATTTTCTACTTGTGTCAAAACAATTCGTATAGACAATGCTCGCGAGTACACTGGTCGCACCTTATCCAATCTCTGCGCTGAGTTTGGTATTCTCCATCAGACTTCATGTGCATATACCCCCCAACAGAATGGCATAGCGGAACGGAAGAATCGTCATTTCCTTGATGTGGCTCGATCTCTTATGATCCAAATGCAAGGTTCCTCCTCTTTATTGGAACTTTGTCGTTTCTACAGCCTGTCACCTCATTAATCGCATGTCATCCTACGTCCTCAACTTTGTGGCGCTCATCACTCTCCTTTATCCATCCACGACTCTCTTCTCTCTCACACCTCATGTGTTTAGCTGTACCTGTTATGTCCATCACCTCGATCCCTCCACTAACAAGCTAGCCCCTCGGGCTTCCAAGACGATGTTTGTTGGCTACTCCCGCACTCAGAAGAGGTATGTCTGCTTTGATCCTACAACTGGTAAGCTGGTTGTGTCTGTTGATGTCTCCTTCCATGAAGACCGACCATATCACACCAGTCCTTCAGATCCCCTTCTTCCTCCTCTACCTCGGCCCTCCGTACCCGTAACATCTCCATTACCACCACTTCTACCTACCCCCCAACCCCACCAGTCCAAATCTCCTATCACTCTGAGCATCCCACCACCAACATTCCCCTCCAAACCCCCTATTATTCAGGTGTACACTCGTCTTCCTCCACGTTCAGATGCCCTGCGGCAGCTTCCCTCTACCGGTGTGCTCTCGCGGCTTGTTGATCTGACATCCTCTTCGACGGCACATCCAATGGCCAATTATGTCTCTCTACACCGGCTCTCTCCGCCCCTTCGTGTCTTTGCTCTCTCTCCTCTATTTTTGTACCTAACTCTGTGCAGGAAGCTCTTCAGCATCCGCGGTGGCGCGCCGCCATGGATGACGAGATGACGGCTATGTGGGGTAATCACACTTGGGATCTTGTGCCCCTTCCTCCGGGTCACAGTTGTGTTAGCTGCAAGTGGATCTTGACTATCAAACATGCCGCGGATGGGACAGTTGATCGCTTAAAGGCTCGACTTGTGGCCCGGGGCTTTACCCAATAGTACGGCCTTGATTATGAGGAAACTTTCTCCTCAGTCGCAAAATTGAATTCGGTTCGGGTTCTCCTCTCCTTAGTTGTTCATCGTTAGTGTCCCCTCCATCAGCTAGATGTCAAGAATGCATTCTTGAATGACGATCTTCTTGAGACAGTGTACATGCATCAACCGCCGGGGTTTGAGACCACGGGGGAGTCTCGGGTCTGTCTACTTCGCAAGTCTATTTATGGTCTCAAACAATCTCCACGGGCGTGGTTTGGGAAGTTCAGCAAGATCGTTCGTGAGGTTGGCTTCAAACAAAGCTCGGCAGATTCCTCTGTCTTTACTCGTCACCAATCAACTGAGACGGTCATACTTTTGGTTTATGTAGACGATATTCTTATCACTGGTGATGACTCAGCTAGGATACACCATGCGAAGCAACATTTGAACTCTACCTTTCAAATCAAAGACTTGGGCAATCTACGCTACTTTCTTGGACTAGAAGTAGCACGACGACTGGATGGCCTTGTCTTATCCCAGCGTAAGTACTGTATTGACCTTCTGCAAGATGTTGGCCTCTCGGGTTGTAAACCTGCGGAAACTCCGATGGAAGTCAACCACATGTTGTGTGCTCAGGGATTTGAGAATGATTCTCTTCTTCCAAACCCGGAATACTATCGTCGTCTTGTGGGAAAACTGATATATCTAACAGTTACAAGACCTGACATATCATTTGTGGTTGGTGTGGTCAGCCGGTTTATGCATACCCCACGGGTCTCTCACCTCCAGGCAGTAGAACACATCCTTAGGTATCTGAAGACTTCCCCTGGGCAAGGACTTGTGTATAAGCCATCTTCCTCCCTTTCTCTTATTGCATACTCGGATGTGGATTATGCGGGCTCATTGGATGATCGACGTTCAACTACTGGATTATGTACATAATTTGGAGGAAATCTTATCACATGGTGGAGTAAGAAGCAGACGGTGGTCGCCCGCTCGTTTGTTGAGGCCGAGTACCGTGAGATGGCGGCTGTTACATCTGAAATAACCTGGCTTGAAAGTCTTTTAATGGACTTGGGGGTTAAATTGTCCTCACATTCAACACTGTTCTGCGATACAAATTGCAAAGAATCTTGTGTTCCATGAGAGGACTAAACATACTGAGGTTGATTGTCACTTTGTTCGAGAAAAGGTTCAAGCAAAGGAGCTAAAGCTTGAACATGTTCCTGCCTCTGGACAAGTTGCTGATATCCTTACCAAGGCGCTGCCTCGCAAGTTGTACTACCAGTTCTTTTCCAAGCTTGGCGCATATAACTTATACGCTCCAGCTTGCGGGGGAGTGTTAGATAATGTAGAAGAAAATATTGTAAAGGCCCATTTATAGGCCCATTTCTCCTTTCTCTTTTAGTCCCACATCTCCTGTATAGGATTCTTTCTCCCTCTCTTTTATATATTTGTATTCTTTCTTGTATTTCATACACGAAGAAGTATATATAAGGTTGACCCTTTGTTTTCTACAGAAGTAATGCTCTTCATAGTGGGTGTTCATACTTACTAGAAATATTAAACATAAATGCATTGTAAAGAAGGCAATGACAATTGTTCTTTGGATAAACTTTTTTTTGGTCTGACTTGACTAGACAGAGTAAAACTTCAACAGGAAGTTCTCAACCATAAAAGGTGCAACTACATCAATACCATCAGATTGCTATCAAGCAGATTAAAGTCAGTGAATTTTAAGATTTACAGGAAAAAAATACAAATTAAAGGAAATTAGACATAACAAAGAACTAAATTTCAAATTTGCAAATTCATCAAATGGTTGTCAATTCAACCAGATATGACCTTCAGGAAGCTAGGAGTCTGGTATATCAATAAATAAAATGAATTACCATATTGAAAAACTAGTCCCACAAGATGATGTGATTCACAGCAAACATGTATTTAAATAACCTGTCAAAATATATTACGAGCTAAACAAATGCAAACAACAAACTAATTCCATTATAAAATTGTCCCATAAGTAGTTTACTTATCCTCTGAAAAAAGTTATACCTGTCTCTCAGTACCAAGAAACCCAGGCATTAGAAAATCAAAGAGAGACCAAAGCTCCAAGACATTATTCTGTAATAAAAAAATCGATATCACGAAGTCATTCTGGACAAGATAAACACATTAACAAGTGAGGAACCAACCTGTATAGGTGTGCCACTCAAGATAAGACGATACTCTGCCTTTAATTGTTTCACTGCATTAGTTATTTTAGATCTGGAGTTCTTGATAATATGACCTTCATCTAAAATACAATAATTCCAAGCAACCTTTCCAAGGAAATCTATGTCTTTTCGAACAATATCATAAGATGCTATAATGATATTGCATTTATCAAATTGCCCGCGAAGCGACGCTCGCTCTTGGATGGAACCGGCATATTGAAGTGTAATCATCACAGATCGATCAAGATACTTTTCAATTTCATATGCCCAGTGTGCGACTAATGTAGATGGGCACATTATTAGTGACAAAGGATCCTTTCCATCATTGAAGGCACGGCGTTCTACAATGTCAGATGCAACTATTGCCGAAGCTTGAAGTGTTTTACCAAGTCCCATATCATCACATAAAATTCCATGTAGCTTAAACCGTCTCAGAAAAGATAGCCAGTTGATTCCATCTTGTTGATACCTAAACTCAATGAAGAACGAGAAGAATAAAAATAAATGTGGAATGCTAGAATATCAATATATGCAAAAAGAGTAAAAACAACAAGATTGGTCTAGTTGTGAGTATGTCTGTTACGGAGTTGCACGACGACGAGCCACCTTGGAAAGTTTACACGCGCCGGACGCGTATAGCGGATGGGCCCACAATTCCCGTGGCGAATAATTAATTAATTTGTTACCGTATTTGCTTATGACGTTAATTTGTTATTTTGTTTGCGTGTGTCAATTTAAATATTTTTGTACTTCCTATTTTATAATATTTTCCTTTTATGTTCGCTCCTCGTCACTATAATAGGACGTGTAAGCATTGTATTTTTTCATCCTGGAATAAAGTTGTGTTTACCCTCTCCTCCTCTCTAACCCTAATTCTCTCTTTCCTTCTCTCCCTCTCTCTACCTTCCCTCCCTCTCCCGCTCTCCCTCTGACCGACCGGAGCCATCTCCCGAGATCGTACCAAACTGGTCTGACCTGCCCCTTCCGCCCGCAAACCGCCGTCGGAGAACCTGCGCCCTAGCCGTCGTCCGCTCCAGCCGTCGTACGTCTTCCGCTCGACGGACGCATCGTCCGCCAAGGCTCCAAGCCGCATCCCGCACCGACCGCATCCCGCACCGCTCGACTGCATCCCGCACCACGCTCCAAGCCGCATCCGGCACCGCCGGCCCTCCCTCTGCGGCTCCAACCCTCCTCCCTCTGCCGCCGCTAGAGAACCAGGGCCGCCCTGCCGCACCGCCGCTGCCGCACCGCCGCTGCCATGGCCCCGAACACTCGTTCCACCGCCGAGGCTCCATCAGAGGACGCCAACGAGGCCCTCCTTCGCTGTGTCAGCACACAGGAGTCCATCGTGGCCTCCTTGCAGACCTCCCTGCTCGCCATACACGCCAAGCTTGATGCATTACAGCCGTTAGCATCCCCCTCCGCCAGTGGCTCCCCGCAACCAGCCGCGAGCACGTCCATCCTAGGGGCGGCACCTACAACGCACATTGGGGACGTTGTCCCCCTTGGTCTATCCGTCCGTCCGACCCTTACCTTGGATCTACCAACCTTCGCCGGGGTTGATCTGAATGGGTGGATTGCCAAGGCGGAACAATACTTCGATCTGCACAACACCCCAGAGCAGGACAAGGTCTCTACTGCCGTCGTGGGACTCGACGGCTCCGCCCTCCACTGGGCGCTATGGCTCCGCCAGACCAATCCGTTCATCTCATGGCCGGAAATCAAGCAGGAAATGATTCGCCGCTACGACACCCGTTATTCCGGCTCCGCCAACGAAAGATTATGCGGGGTGAGGCAATCCGGTACGATGGAGGACTACATCGATGAGTTCGTGGCCCTCGTCACTCATGTTCCGGGCCTACCACCGGACCACTATCTTGGCTTCTTAATGCAGGGCCTTCGCCCATACATACGGTCCCGGCTCCGCACCAACCACCCCCAGACAGTTTTCGAGGCCCTCGACATGGTTCGCCTTGTGGACGCAGATTTGTCTCCTCAGCCACCACCGATTCCCGGTGGGCTTCCGCCAGGCGGCCGGGCTTGGAAAATGACTACTACAGAAACCCAAGGTCCTCGCCCCCCGCCGCCCGCCCGGCCCCACCACAACGAATCACCAACCGCGAGTTCGATGATCTCCGCCGCAAGGGGCTCTGTTTCCGCTGCCGCCAGCCCTACTCCCCGACCCACGTCTGCGCGGTCAAGGAGTTTCATGCCATCATCGGCGACTTCGAGCCAGAGATCACTGCCGAGGACACCACCGAGGGCGCCGTTGACGCAGACCTCACCACTTGGAGCTTCCTTGTTTTTCCGTAGGTGGCATTTCGGGCCCCCAAACCATGAAGTTGGCAGGCAAGTTGGGTGACTGCCATATAATGATCATGGTGGACAGCGGAGCGAGCCATAATTTTCTTTCATCTCATCTGGTCCAGCAATTACGTCTTCCGACATAACCTTCTCTAGATTCCACGGTTTGTATGGGCGATGGTCGTCGCCGCTCGATCCAGTGCCGCTGTCCGGCTATTTCGCTCTCAGTGGGCCCTACTCGATAACGGCGGATTTCTACGTCTTCGGCCTTGGCGGTATCGACGCCATTTTGGGAGTAGCGTGGCTCTGCACACTCGACGACGTGCGAGTCAACTGGAGCTCTATGACGATGCGGTTCCTCCAGGACGATCGGGAGTGATGCCTTGTGGGAGACGCCGCTCTTCTTCGCTCCCCGGTCTCCGCCCGCGCCATTCAACGGACTGCGGACGTCGATTTTTCGGCCCTGCTGTGGCCCATCTTGGACGCCGCTGCACCAGTCTCAACACCGCCCCCGGACCTTCAGGCCCTCCTGTCAGAGTTTGCAGACATCTTTGCCCCACCAACCGAGCTGCCACCAGCTCAGCCGCACGATCATGCCATACCTCTTCAGCCGGGCGTGACGGCAGTCTCGGTTCGTCCATACCGCTACGGGCACATACAAAAGGACGAGATCGAAAGACTAGTCCGCGACATGTTGATGGGGGGCCTCATCCTCCCCAGTGCCAGCCCCTTCTCCAGCCCGGTCCTGTTGGTCCGCAAAAAAGACGGTAGTTGGCGTTTCTATGTAAACTATCAGGAGCTCAATAAAATCATTGTTCCAGACAAGTACCCGATTCCGGTGATTTAGGAGCTTTTGGATGAGCTCCATGACGCGACCGTCTTCACCAAGCTCGATCTCTGTGCCGGCTACCACCAGATTCGCGTCTGGTCGGCCGATGTAGCCAAGACGGCCTTCCGGACCCATGACGGACACTATGAGTTTCTGGTTATGCCTTTCGGCCTGACCAACGCACCGGCGACCTTTTAGGCCACGATGAACGATATATTTTACCCGATACTTCGTCAGCACGTTCTCGTTCTTTTGATGGCATATTGGTCTACAGTTCTTCTTGGCAGGAGCATCTCCAGCACGTCCGACAGACATTGGCAACTCTACAACGTCACCACCTCAAGCTCCACCCAACGAAGTGTTCCATTGGGGTTCCCGAGGTGTGCTACTTGGGACACACCATCTCGGCAACAGGAGTCGCCATGGATAACGACAAGATCGAGGCGGTCCTCCAGTGGCCAACACCATCGTCACTCTGCGATGTACGTGGATTCTTGGGACTAACAGGGTACTACCGCCGGTTCATTCAAGGATACGACACGCTGGCCCGACCCCTCACCCAGCTTCTGAAAAAATCGGCCGAAGGGCCCTTCGAGTGGTCGGCCGCAGCTTCCGCCGCTTTACCGCGCTACATCAGGCCTTAGTTCGAGCTCCGGTGTTGGCTATGCCGGATTTTTCACAGCCCTTCCTCGTAGAATGCGACGCATCACGCATCGATGTTGGAGCCGTTTTGATGCAGTCCAGTCGCCCAGTGGCCTATGTCAGCCGCTCTTTCTCAGACACAATCCGTAGCCGTTCGGCTTATGAGAACGAGCTCATGGGCCTCGTCCTCGATGTGCAACATTGGCGTCCTTACCTCCTAGGCCGGCGGTTCGAGGTCCGCACCGACCACCACAACCTTCGCTACCTCCTACAACAGAAGATCGCTACACCCGCTCAACAAGTATGGGTGGCCAAACTCCTCGGCTATGACTTCAGCATCGAGTTCCAGCCAGGGAAGACCAATTGCGCGGCCGATGCCCTCTCGCGCAACCCCATCCTCGCAGCCATTTCTCGACCAGTGTGGGAAGATGCGGATACCCTCTAACGGGAAGTAGAAGCCGACCCAGCGCTCAACAAGATACAGATAGCACTTCTCGCGGATGCCACAAGCCACCCACCATACTCCTTGGTTGACAGCCGCTTACTCTATAAGGGCCGCCTCGTACTAGCCCCTCCTCCCCGAGTATTCCGTTGTTGATGAACGAGGTCCATGCTTCACCTACGAGGGGACACGCAGGAGCTTACCGACGTACCGACGGCTGGCCTCTTCCCTCTATTGGTCTCATATGTTCCGACAGGTCAAGGACTTTGTGGTCTCCTGCCTCACCTGCCAGAAAGCCAAGTACGAGGTCATGTTTCCCGGTGGCCTGCTTCATCCCCTTCCGATTCCAGATCGCATTTGGGACGACATCGCCATGGATTTCATAATACGGCTACTCCGATCTCAGGGGTACGACAACATCCTGGTGGTAGTGGACCGGCTCTCGAAGTATGCTCATTTCCTTCCCCTGCGCCATCCATACACGACAGCCACAGTCGCCGACAGTTTCGTCTAGGGGGTCGTACGCCTCCATGGGTTTCCTAGGTCGATCGTCAGCGACCGCGATCCGCTCTTCCTTGGTACGTTCTGGACCACGATGTTCCGCTTACAGGGCACCCGTCTCCGCATGAGCACATCCTATCATCCGCAGACAGACGACCAATCAGAGGTCCTCAACCGGTGTTTGGAGACGTACCTATGTTGCTTCGTGGGAGAGCAGCCTCGCAGTTGGACCAAGTGGCTCGGGTGGGCCGAATACTCGTACAATACCGCCTACCATCAGGCGGCTAACACCACCCCATTCGAGGCCGTTTACGGTCGCCCGCCTCCGTCGATTGTCCGCCACCTTCTAGGGGAGTGATAGGTGGAGTTTGGCCACCGCTCTCCGTGACAGAGATACCATCCTGGATCATTTGAAGCACCACTTACGGCAGGCCCAATAGAAGATGGTCTCCTTCGCCAACAAGAAACGTCGAGATCTCTCTTTTGAGGTTGGCGAGAGGGTGTTCGCCAAACTCCACCCCTACGGACAGCTCTCGGTAGCCCATCGGCCTTGCCCGAAACTGGCTCCTCGTTTCTTCGGGCCTTTTGAGGTCCTCACCCGCATAGGGGCGGTCGCCTACCGTCTTCGCCTTACAGCCGGGAGCCGCAATCATCCGATCTTCCATGTCTCACAGCTACGTCGCGTTGTGGGCGACCACACTCCCACAGATCACATTCTGGCCGACGTCGACCTCGCAGGGGAGGCACCCTACTACCCCGCCTCAGTCGTCGATCAGAGATGTCGCATCCCAGGAGACTGCACATCAGAGGAAGTCTTTGTGGCCTGGACCGGTCGGCCAGACTCAGACGCAACGTGGTTGCCCCGGGATGATTTCCGCTGCCAGTTTCCCGATTTCTGTCTTGAGAACAAGACACATTTTCCAGATGACGGCATTGTTACGGATTTGCACGACGACGAGCCACCTTGGAAAGTTTACACGCGTCGGACGCGTATAGCGGATGGGCCCACAATTCCCGCGGCGAATAATTATTTAATTTGTTACCGTATTTGCTTATGACGTTAATTTGTTGCTTTGTTTGCGTGCGTCAATTTAAGTATTTACGTACTTTCTATTTTAGAATATTTTCCTTTTATGTTCGCTCCTCATCACTATAAGAGGACATGTAAGCATTGTACTTTTTCATCCTGGAATAAAGTTGTGTTTTCCCTCTCCTCCTCTCTAACCCTAATTCTCTTTTTCCTTCTCTCCCCCTCTCTACCTTCCCTCCCTCTCCCACTCTCCCTCTGACCGACCAGAGCCATCTGCTCTCGGGATCGTGTCAATTTCATTGTAAATTTGAGAAAGAAAAAAATTGTTTTAATTTTTAAAAAAATGATATGCCTACAAAAAACAATGTCTTTCCCACGAGGTGATAGAAATGCTGCAATTTAAAAAACAATGAGTAAAAAATAAGGTTGTGAAAGAAACAAAATTTAAAGGCATAAAAAGCTTTACATAAGCCAATGTAAAAATGAATAGAATAAGTATTATCTCGAAGGACCATCAACCCATCCACAAATATGAGTGCTGTAGTGTTTTCAAATTTAAATATTAGATGTTGAGGAGAAGGCGGAAGAGCACACGAGAGATTGTATGAAGAAGACCAATGGACTGACACTTAAGAAACATGGTCTTGTAAAATACAAACTTGAGGGCTCCAGCACTCACCTAGTACAATGCTAAAGCTCACATGTAAGATCTAAGATGGATAACCATTATAACTTAGTCCTTAATTTCTTATACTCCTAAATATGATAATTAAGAAAGATAATATTCATTAATTAATGCAATACATCACTATGAGAGTATATGTGACAATATATCGCTTTGGAGCGCATACATAATGTTAGGTTTTGGCTTAATTCTATTTGTGCTTGTATGTTTGTCACTCCTATATATTGAGTGTTACATGTTTCAGACATGAAAATGTAATTTTACTCCTCTCAACATGGTACCAGAGGGAGCGGTGCCCTAATCGGTCTCATCTATCGTTGATCACGCCGCCCTTGCTCGCGCCGTCCTCGATATCGTCTCCGGGGCGTCTGTTCTGATCCCGTCGCCCGTCTCTAGCGCCTCCCTCTCTCCCGTTTCCGCCTGTTACAGGCCTCGGTTTGGGATCGTTTGCGCCGGCGAGAGAGGGAGTGTTCCTCCAAGATGATCGAGCGGCGGGATGCTAGGGCTGGTCAGGCGGCGGGATGCGGTAGCGCCAGGCCACTTCCTGCAGATAACGTAAGAGAATAAAAGGGGAAGGAAGAGAGAGAGAGAGAGAGAGAGAGAGAGAGAGAGAGAGAGAGAGAAGATGAGAAGAATAGCTTTTCTGATTGTCTTCCCCCATACCCCTCCCATGTATTTATAAAATAAAGTAGCATGCCCCTCATTTAGGCATAAACATGTGGGTATCAAATACGCATTACGACAAGAGCAAAAGATAAAAGACTGAAATAAAAATGCAAAGGCTCACGCGTGCGCGCGTCTTCAAGTTGTTGCGTCTTCTAGTTGTTGCGTCTTCACAGCGTCGGCGGTAGGTACGCCCCCAGTGTGGGTCCACATTTTCAATCGGCGTTGTATCCGTAATCGCAGTTGGTTACGTAACATCTCCTACCTCGTTGGAAGACAGCTTGTCCTCAAGCTGAGGGGGAAGGGTGACGAGCGGTCCGGCGGGTGGTTCGCCAATGTACCTTTTAAGCCGCGACACGTGAAAAACGTCGTGGATGTGTGCCTCAGGGGGAAGCCGGAGCTGATAAGCGACTTCCCCAATGCGGTGGCTGACTTGAAACGGCCCGTAAAAACGTGGGCTCAGCTTGTTGGAGGTGTCTGTTGGTCGCAATGAGAGTTGGAGGTAAGAGCAACGCTTGAGCCACACCCATTCGTCAATGGCGAAGGAGACATCACGATGGTCGTGGTTGTAAGCGATCTCCATCCGATGTTGAGCGCTGATCAGGCGGTCACGTGCCATGGCAAGGAACCGGTCACGGTCCCTGAGTTCCTGATCAACTACGGACAACTTGGCCAAGTCGTGGCCATAAGTGAGAAGTGGTGGTGGGTTGCGATCGTAGATCAAGCGGAATGGCGTAGTTTAGAGGGCCGAGTGGTAGGATGTCTTATAGCAGTACTCTACCCAGGGAAGCCACTTAATCCAATCCTTGGGGTGTTCCCCCGTTAAGCAATGAAGATACATTTCCACCGTACGGTTCACAACCTCTGCTTGGCCAAGCTCGTGCTACTCAATGTAAAAAGCTCCTTCCAGAAGCGGTTGGTAAAGACCTTGTCCCAATCGGAGATGATGCTCTTCGGTAGCCCACGTAGGCGGAAGATTTCCGTGAAGAATATGTGGGCCGCATGCTTGGCAACAAGCGGGCGAGCCAATGGAATAAAATGGGCCCCCTTGGGGAAACGACCCACGACGACCATCAACACTGATTTCCCCTTGACTCGAGGGAAGGCTTCCACAAAATCCATAGAAACATCTGCCCATATTTGAGTGGACTGGCAAGGGCTTTAGGAGTTCGGCGGGTAACATGTTGGTGTCCTTCTATTGTTAACATGTAGAGCAGCATGCGATAAAATCTTGAACGTGGCGGCGTAGCCCCTTCCAAAAGAACTTGACACAGATGCGATGAAGTGTTTTGTGGACACCCTCATTGGCACGGTTGTGGGTGTCGACCAGTATGGAATTGATGTAGGGGGACGTTGGTGGCAGGTAGATGCAACCGCGGTACATGATAATGCCTCGGTGAGCAGTCCATACCGGCAGTAAAAGGCCATCCCGAACTCGTTGGAGTAACTCTATGAGTGCTGGAGAGTTGGAGATGTCCACGCGGATGGAGTCCAACAAAGTGGCGGTCGGGCTGGAGATGGTACAAATAGTGGCAGGGGCGTCGGCATGGAGGCGGGAAAGTGCATCCGCGACCCAATTTAAGGCGCCCGCCTTATATTCTACCGTGAAATCAAAACCCAGCAGTTTGCTCACCCAACGCTGTTGGGGCACGGTCGTCAAGCGTTGCTCCAAGAGGTATTTCAAGTTATAGTGCTCCGTACGTACCACAAAAGAACGGCCCAATAAATAAGGTCGTCAATGTTGCACAGCCTTGGAGAAACCGATCAATTCCTGCTCGTAGGCGGGTAGCTTGCGATTGTGGAGAGCGGTGCGTCGACTGAAATATTCAAGCGGGTGGCCGTTTTGTTGGAGCACCGCACCGCAGCCCATTGTGGAAGCATCACACTCAATGTAGAAGGGCTCCTAGAAGTCGGGAAGGTGTAGCACCAGGGCGGAGAGGAGGGTCGCTTGGAGTGCGGAAAAAGCTGCTTGTGCGGCTTCGTCCCAGACAAAAGTGCGTCGTAGAAGTGCGAGGAGGGGCTCGGCTATGGCGTTGTAGCCGCGGATGAACCGATGGTAGTAGCCAGTGAGCCCTAAAAAGGCTCGGATGTCACGCTGCGAATGGGACACCGGCCAAGCGACGACGCCTTGAAGTTTCTCCGGGTCAGTTGAAACGTCATGCTCATGTATCACGTGGCCGAGATTAGTAATGTTGGTTTGTCCAAATGAGCATTTGGCCCCCTTAAGGATGAGGCAGCAATGGCGAAGGAGAGAAAGCACGTTGCGGATGTGTTGGATATGCTCCGACAAGGACTTGCTATACATCAGAATATCGTCAAAAAATACCAGGACAAATTTGCGGATAAAGGATTAGATTACCTCATTCATGATTGATTGAAAAGTAGAGGGAATGTTCGCTCCTTTATACTGATACTTAGTACACTGGTGAGGACGTCCCTTCACCGATGATACTTGGATAGCGCCCACAAAGCTTTGCTGACTCATCCCTAGACATCAACTATAGTATGATCGTCTCCATTCATCTGGGATGAAGACATTTCAGTCAGGTGGAAGTTGATGGGGATCACCCACCACATTGACTCGCCGCAAGGCGAGACCCACATTTATGTATTTGTGCAGGAGGACTTGACCAGATCGACGATCTGACTCCAGTCACTCCATAGATGTGCCAAAGTTTTGTTTACTTACGTTTTCATATATCCTAATTGTAAATGGGGATTAATCATAGTCGTTGAAGTAATGATGCCCGGAGTGGTTTTATTAAGAGTAAGGGGAGGCTGTCATACTATTGCTGATTTGGAGAATCTGGCGATCATCTCACAATGACACTTTTGTATCTCCCTCCTAAAATCGAAGCCAAGCCTCCACCGAAACCCTACAACCAGTCCACGTCACATTCCACCGAGACCTTCCGTTTCTATAGAGAAGTCACACCTTGTCCACTGTACCACATTTTGTCTTTCTTTGGGAGAAGTAACTTGAACCCTATCCAGTAAATCACCATCCAAACTATGAACTTTCATCTCTCTCAGGATACTCTTGATCAAACCCCTTTATCATAGCCTTCCCAGTAAAGTCACAATCAAACCCCTCCCATCGACCCTCAGATCCCTCTCAGAGCCATACCCCAGCTCCTTTCAAGCCTCGTCCAAAATCTTACTCTCTGTCCCCTGGTTCTTACTGCCGATCCCCCATCTTCAACCTTCGAGCAGCCGTCAGCCACCCCCGGGTTCATGATCTCAATTCTACGTCCCCTTACTTTGTGGTTGTATCATTGTTGTATGGAGCTTTACTTTCAATATTAAAATATGGTATTGTGAACAAAACTACATGAATAGAATAACAGTGAACATCATTGTTTAATTTTGTTGCAAACGAAAATCAAAGAGAATGCCAAACCAATGAACAAAAAGTACCTTTGTACCTTTGCATGAGAACAAATGTGATTTGCAAAATTGTATTAATTATAGATAAGTTATACCATTAACTATAGGAAAGAGTAATAAAAGAAGAGTAAGACGAGAGACTAGCATCTTGAAGAATCAAGATGGATTCATGCCAAGGAGGTCGACCATAGAAGCTATACATCTCTTGAGGGAGTCATTGACAACTATCAAGAAAGAAAATAAGATTTGCGTATGCTGTTTATTGATTTTGAGAAGGCTTATAATAGGGTTCCAAGAGAGATCTTATGGAGAGTTTTAGATAGTAAGGTATAAATATATCATACATTGATATAATCAAAGATATGCATACATTCAGTGATGAGAGTGAGGACTTATGTAGGATTAACACATGCATGAGTGTTCATGAACCAAATCGAATCGGATAACTCTTCAATCAAGTCCAAATTTGACATAGAATGCAGAGATTTAGATTCAGATTCGTATTCGATTGAATATTCGTTGTCGGATTCAGATTCAGATTCGTCATGAAATGTTGAGTTCAAATTTTCAAAATCGTCCAGTATTTGCAAACTATTTGTGAATCCTTCGAATAAGAATACAATTATTCGGATTCCGAGTCGAAAACTATTCGAATCCGGAAAATACAAATTTTAATCTAACCCTGAATTATTCACGAACTATACTATTTGTGAACAACCCTAAACAAATGAATTCCCTATCTCTGTTTGTTTACATATAACTTCATCGAGGGTGAAAATGCTCGTGATGAGTTCAAAATGCCGTCTTCTCCACATCTGCGGTCGCCATGTGGACATGGTGGTAGCCCGAATACAAGTCCAGCTTGGAGAAGAATCGGGCATCGTGCAACTCGTCAAGCAGTTCCTCGACCACAGGAATTGGAAATTTGTCTTTGACGGTTATGGCGTTGAGTTCGCGATATTCGACGCAAAAACGTCAGGTGCCATCTTTCTTGTGAACAAGGAGGGTTGGGGATGAGAATGGAGACACGCTCCGGCGAATCAACCCTTGTTGAAGCATGGAGGAACATTGCCGCTCAATTTCGTCCTTTTGCAGGAATGGGTAACGGTAGGGTCGCACCACCACGGGGGCAACCCTGGAAGAAGACAGATGTGGTGGTCCTAATCAAATGAGAGGAAAAAGAATTATTGTATTCATCCTCTTAGGGGAAAATATTTATATATATAGGAGATACAAGGGGAATACCACCCACGCACAAACCTGAAATAAAATAACGGAAAACTGAAATAATAGGTCAATAGTCCTGGGTACGGTGTGGCGGTAGCGTAGTGGGGATTATAAAAGTATCCCCAAATTCCTGCAATTGTGTGTGAAGGCCCGGTTGGGGGATCGGTTTTGGTGGGTCGGCCAGGTTGGTCGAGCCTTGCAGGAGGAATGATTGTCGCCCGATTGGAGGAGAAATGCCTTGCCACTCCACTTGCTTGGTACCATGAGACCATTGCATGGTCAGGTTGGTGAAATCCCAAGCGATGACCCAGGGTCTTGAGCCAGCGAACCCCAAGAAGGACATCAAAGCCTTCCAGATTGACAACTAGAAGGCCCGCCTCAAAGGGCTAGCCATGCACCAAAAAGGGCACTCGACGACAAAGGCTTGGGCAAGTCATGTTGTGGTCATTCGCGACGGAGACCTAAAGATGGTGACAGGCGGTGACTGGTAAATAGAGGCGGGTCGCAGTGGCGTGGCGGATGAAGTTGTGGGTGCTCCGAAGTCCATAAGAGCTATGAGAGGCGTGTCTGCAAGGGTGATGGGAAGTTGAATCATGTGGCCGTCGTGAGGTCCTGTGATAGCATGTATGGACAGTGTGGGATTCTCGGTCTAAGGATCCTTTTTGTTGTCATCGGATGGATCGTCCACCTCAATCTAAAACAACCGCTTGCAACGGTGGTTAAGGCCGAAAAGTTCATCGCAGTTGAAGCAGAGCCCCTTGGCTCATCGTTCAATCATTTCCGCATGGGAGAGAAGACGGAAAAACTGCGGCTTGCACGTTCTAGGCGGCGGTATGGGCAGTGAAGATTGCGGAGGCCCGCGAGCGTACATCGGCGGCTCACGGCGGTGAAGATAGGGCCGGTCCAAGAGGACACGCCGTTCACACATGTGGGCAATGTTCATCGCGGTGTTGAGACCACGGGGGTCTCGGAATTCCACATCGAGGTGGAGGCGCTCGTGGAGAACGGCGACGAAGATTGAAATCTGTTGATTAAGCCGCACAGATGGTGCGCGAGCGAGGAGCATTTGGAAGCGGTCGAGGTATTCTTCCAGTGGACCCGTTTGACGGAGGGCAATGAGGTTCCCGAGGGGGTTGTCGTGCAGTGAGGGCCCAAAGCGGAGCGTGCAGTCTGTCTTGAACTCGTCCAATTGTAAGTAAGGTCGCTCACGATGTAGTTGTGAAAACCATATTTGGGCGGCACCGTTGAGATGGAAGGAGGCGATACCAAGCCAGACGTCCCCGGCAGTGCGTTGGTTGGAGAAGAAGAGTCGCACATTGTAAGCCAGGAGAGCGGATCCTCGCGTCCATCGAACACCAGAAAGTCCATCTTGACGTACCTTGGAAACATGCTACCCTCGGGGATGGAGGTCGGAGGTGCCTTCCGGAGGGAAGGTGTCAGGTACATAATGGTGGCTGGTCGGGCGGTCCAGAGGGGTGTCTCCTGTAGAGAGAGGAATGGTGAGGGAGGCCTCGACTTCCCTAAGGCGGGTATCGAGACGGTCAAGGTGATCCAAGATCTGTTGGAGGAGATCGCGATCGGCCATCTGTGGACGGAGTGGCAGATATAGAAGCGGAAGCAGGCCGAGAATGTCGAGCGCTTGCGGAAGAGGCGAAAATGGTCAGGTGGTAGAGTTTAGGGTCGGCGCTGGACCTAATACCAATCTATTACGGGCCTCGTTTTGGGATCGTATGCGTCAGCGAGAGAGGGAGTGTTCCTTCAGGATGATCGAGCGGCGGGATGCTAGGGCTGGACTGGTGGCAGGATGAGGCAGCGCCAGGAGGAACTTCCTGCAGATAATGTAAGAGAAGAAAAGTGGAAAGGAAGAGCCAGAGATAGAGAGAGATAAGATGAGAGGAATAGCTTTTCTGATTGCCTTCCCCCATACCCCTCTTGGGTATTTATAAAATAAAGTAGCAAGTCCCCCCCACTTGGGCTTAAAACATATAGGTACCAAATACGCATTACGACAAGAGCAAAAGATAAAAGACTGAAATAAAAATGCAAAAGCTTGCGCGTGCGCGCGTCTTCAAGTTGTTGCGTCTTCGCGGCATCGGTGATAGGTACACCCCCAGTGTGGGTCCACGTTTTTCGATCGGCGTTGTATCTATAGTCTCGTTCCGTAACACCGCCTCTCCTCACTCTCCCGCCCCGTCGACAGTCAGGAGGCTCCGGTTTCTTTCTTTGCTCTCTTCCCGAGAACTAGATGGCTTTGCTGCTTATTTGAATGCCTTCGTAGGCCCGATCTCTTCTCCCAGCGTCCAGTCATTGTCCATCTTGCGGGGATGAACCCCTCCTTGGTCTCTCTATCGGTGTTCTTAACTCGAAAACTTCGCCAGGCTTGTTTCTCCTCGTCTCTTTCTATGAGTAGTATTTAGTGTTGTGCACCTTTGTTCTCGTGTGTGCTTTACCATGGTTTTTATCCTTGGGTTGATATGGACGGGAGTGTGGAATCTCCCCCTTTGACCTCTGGATCCTCCACGGTGTCCGCGTTGGGCTTCGGTCATCCTATCCATGATCATGGGACTCCTCATATCACCACCATGAAACTTGATGGCATCAACTATCTGCCATGGGCAAATTCTATCATTCTTGCCCTAAAGAGTCGTCGTATGTTTGGATATGTAATTGGCACTACGCTTGCTCCTGCTTCGACCTCTCTTGAGTGGTTTCAATGGGAGTTAGAAAACTCCCTCGTGATGTCCTGGTTGCTCAATCCCATGCAGGAATGCATTGCTCAGAATTATCTATTCCTGGACACTACCACTGATATTTGGAAACGTGCTAAGGTTACATATTCCTGTCGTAACAATGCTGCTCAGATCTTCCAACTTCGTCGTCGAATTTTCTGGTTGAGGCAACGCGATCACTCTCCTTCCTATTACTTGGATTTTACTCAGCTATATCAAGAGTATGATCACTTCGATGCTCTCACTCTCATCTCCCCTGAAGACGAAGTTCTTGTTCGGGCTCGTGAAGAACGTAATCGGATCGTTGAGTTTCTTCATGGCCTGTATCGTAACTTTTATCAAATCAGTGTCCAGATTCTTAGGCGGTCTCCTCTTCCTTCTCTGCTGGAGGTTTACAGTCTTGTTCAGCAAGAATTCGATCGTTGCCAGACTTTACATTCCGACCCTACCTCAGAAGGCTCTGCTCTTGCAGCTCACATTCGCCCCGGTGGGAGTCCTCCTCGTGACTTCCCGCCTAAGTCTAAGGAGAAGACTCATCTGATCTGTGATTATTGCGGGAAGGCTCATCATACCAGGGATACCTGTTTCAAGCTTCACGGCTTTCCACCGCCCAGAAGGGGTCCTGCTACTCGTGGTAGTCGTGGCTATGGTCGCTCTCCGGGCCGTCATCCCCAGTCCCGGTCCGCTATTCTCTCGAATGCTTCTGATGATACGTCTTATCCGGTAGCCCCTTCAGCTCTCTCTTCGGACAAATTTCTTGTCTTTCGTCGTCAGATGCACGGTTATCCTTCAAAGACTTTAACTTCATCCTCCTCATATACCTGTCAGGGCCCCCCACGTGCTCATTCTACTACCAGCCGCCCCTCCACCCAACGGAGCATCGACAGCGGAGCCACCAATCATATGACTGGCACTTCTTCGGGTTTTGTATCCTACTCTCCTTTGTCTGGTCATGACAAAACGAGTGTTGTTGATGATTCCTTTTCCTCTATTGTTGGCAAAGGAACCATTCCCTTCTCTTCCCTCACTCTCTCACATGCTAAGTTATCAAAGGCGCAAGGCGCACCGAGGCGCGGAGGGCCCCTGGAGCCTAGGTGCAAGGCGCAAAAATGGGGGGGATAGAAATTGAGCGAATTGGGCGCCCAATTCGCTGAAATTGAGCGGATTGGGCGTCCAATTCGCTGAAATTGAGCGAAATGGGCGCCTAATTCGCTGAAAATTAGCGAATTCGCTAAAAATCAGCGAATTGGCGCCCATTTGAGCGAATTGGCGCCCAATTCGCTCAATTTCAGCGAATTGGGCGCCCAAGTACGCCTAAGAGTGCCTCGGGTGCGTCTAAGATCATTTTTTTGCTCATATCAAATTTTTTTAAAAAAAACACTTTGAAAGGCCCAGGCGCGCCTTTGGCGCACGCCTGGGGCACATCGCCCGCCTCAGCCGTGCTGAGGCGCGGCATGCTGCGCCCGGCGCCTCAGGCGCGCGCCTTGACAACTAAACTCGCATGTTCATGTTCCAAAATTTACTCGAAATCTTCTTTCTATTAATCAATTGACTAACTCTATGCACTGCTCAGTGACTTTTTTCCATCTTCTTGTATCTTTCAGAACCTGGCGGTGGGGAAGGTGACTGGATCTGGTAAACTATGTGATGAATGGTATCTGTTTGACCTCTCCAGCTCGGCTCGTGCTCCTCCGCGTTCTCTTTATGTGGCTTCGTCTTCTACTTTGGATTTCTGGCACTGTCACATTGGACATCCCTCTATCTTTGTTATAAAATTATTGTTCTCTGCTATGTCGACCTCTATTTTTAGAACTTTTTGTTGTGATGTATGTGAACTGGGTAAGCACAAATGGGCATCTCTTCCTTGAATGTCCCCTCCTCGGGCTACGCCTTTTGAGATTATTCACTGATGTTTTGGGGCCCTAGCTCGCTTCTATTTCTGGGTGCAAATGGTTTCACTTTTATCAACTATTTTTTAGGTGCACATAGGTTTCTAATGAAAAGAAAACCTGATATTTTTTCTTTATTTCAGTGTTTCCATAAAATGATAACCACTCAATTCAATGCCACTGTGAGAGTATTGTGTGATAATGTCCGTGAGTACATTGACTCTCACATTGAACGCTACCTTTGTGACTTGGATATCATCCACTAAACCTCTTGTGTGTACACTCCTGCCCAGAATGCGGTCGTCGAGCGAAAGAATCAGCACCTCCTGTAGGTTGCTCGTTGTTTATTACTTCAGATGCACCTACCCAAATACTACTGGGGGGAGGCGTTGTCCTCACGGCTAAGCATCTTATTAATCATCTACCAACTCGTATCCTAAACCACAAAACTCTATTAGAAGCTCACAATATCCTTCTTACTGAGCTCACTCCACGTATCTTTGGATGTGTGTTTTGTACATGCGCATCACACCTCCAAGCTTGAACCTTGGGCGCTTCAGTGTGTCTTCATTGGATACTCAAACACCCAAAAAGGTATAAGTGTTTTCATCCCGTGACCCGCAATACTTTTGTCTCCATGGATGTCACTTTCCATAAATTTGAGTCCTATTATGACAACTCTCTTCAGGGGGAGATTGCTACCATAGAAGTGAGCTCCCCCACTATTCCCCCTACCTATATCTCCTCCATATCAGCCTATTATCCCACATGTGGTTCTGTCGTCGGTTACGCCTTCTCGTCCTACTCCTTTACAGGTTTATACTCGTCGACGAAGGGGTACAAACAGCTAGTTTTTGCACACTACCAGAATCCACGCCTGATCCGTTTACCGGTCCTCAAGTTAACCGTGCTTCCACTCGACATTCCTCATCTCATTATGTGACTTATGACTCATTGTCTTCCCGGCATAGAGCCTTTGTCACTTCTCAATCCTCCATTTCCATCCTTTCTCCGTGGCAGAAGGCTTAGGGCATCAAAAGTGGAAAGATGTTATGCGGGAAGAGATGATATCCCTTGAGAAGAATTGCACATGGAACCTTGTTTATCTTCCTCAAGGAAAGATCGTGGTTGGATATAAGTGAATTTTTTCGGTGAAACAAAACTATTCGTATTTTGCACACGTGTGATGTCTTCAAAGGGTGGAGTCTCAACCAGTTGGACATAAAGAATGTCTTCCTCCATGGAAATTTGGAAGAGGAAGTTCATATGTCTTTACCTCCTGGTCTTACCACTGAGGGATCTGAGGGAAAGGTATGCAGACTGGAGAAGCCTCTATACGACCTAAAAAATCCTTGAGGGCTTGGTTTGGAAGTTTCCAACGAGCAATGGTGACATTTGGGTATACTGAGAGTAATGTTGATCATATCCTATTTATAAAGCACAGACAAGGGAAATTGACGGTGTTGATAGTTTATGTGGATGACATTGTTATAACTGGCGATGACATGGAAGAAATAAAAAATCTGAAGACAAGATTGGCCAGTGAATTTGAGGTAAAGGATCTTGGGAACCACGAGTACTTTCTTGGCATATTGAGGTTGTCAGATCAGAGCATGGTATCTTTATCTCACAGAGGAAGTACATCCTTGACCTGCTGACACCCCTATTGAAGCAAACTATAGATTGGGGAGGGTGGTAGAGAACCTAACATAGATATTAATGGCTTTCAACGGCTGGTGGGGAGACTCATCTACCTATCTCATACTCGCCCAAATATTTCTTATGTTGTTGGAGTTATTAGCCAATACATGCACGCTCCCAAATCGCACCACTTGGATGCTTCACATCGGATTCTCAGATATCTCAAAACCTCTCCTAGACGTGGCATGTCTCTCCAAATAAAGAATTATCCATTGAAGTTTTCACAGATGCTGATTGGGCGGGATCAGTTGATGATCGTAGATCCACTTACGGGTATTGTACCTTGGTTGGGGGAAATTGGTGACTTGGAGAAGCAAAAAACAACATGTTGTCAAATCCAGTACCAAAGCAAAATTTAGGGCTATGGCTCGAGGAATATGTGAAGGAATGTGGATTCGATCCCTATTGCTTGAACTTAGGATTAAAAATAAAAGCCCTAGCCGGCTATACTGTGATAACAAGACTGTCATAAGCATCGCTCACAATCCTGTTCAGTATGACCGCACTAAACATGTTGAAGTTGATCGACATTTCATCAAGGAAAACATAGTGAGAGGAGTTGTTAACACTTCATTTGTCCCCTCTAATCAACAACACTGATGTGCTTACAAAGACTTTGTCTCATAGGTGTTTTGGTGACATTATGTCCAAGTTTAATGCGACAGATTTCACAAGCCCAACTTGAGGGGGAATGTTAGGTTTGGCTTTATTCTATTTGTGCTTGTATGTTTGTAACTCTTATATATTGAGGAGTGTTCTTAGTTAATAAAGGCACAAGAAGCACCAAAGCGCAAATGGATCTTGGAGCCTAGGCTCAAGGCGCAGGCGCGCGCCTGTCAAAGTCAAGGCGCAACCACATCCATTTTAAATAATCAATATCAAACATCATTTTAGCTTCTTGATCAAATTCTTCGTCTAGTCTATAAATTAATCATTCATTACTATCGTTTATATCTCTTAAAAAATAGAATCAACGTGCCTATTTGCATCATATTTAAGTCCTAACGCACAATTATCTTTTACAAACACTAAATCAATCAAAAAATATTGAGTTCTTACATTATTGTTTTCTTTATTTTTTGGAAAAAAAATATTTTCAACAAAAATCTCACTTAGGCGAATGATTTATGTTCAAAAGGTGCAAATAAGGCGCACGAAGACGCAAACCTCTGAGCTTGGAGATCCTTGAGTCTTAGGCGCGCCGGAGGCGCGCTATTAACAACATAGGCAGTGTTACTTGTTTTAGATATGAAAATATAATTTTCACCTCTCAACACATAACAATATATCACTCTTGAAAATCAGCATTTTCCTCAAGGTCGAGAGCGAGGAATTGTGTTGGAAGCAATACTCCATTGCAATAGAACGGGAATGGTGGAATTAATTAGAAAGGAGTCATCTAGAGAGTAACGATGAAGGAAATGAATTTATCCAAATTATTAAAAAGCATGTGACGATGAGAACTGGTAGGCATCGAAGCAGAATGTTGGCGGTGGGAGTGGAATGATCAATATCAGCTGTGTTCCACTCCTGCTACTAGGAAACCAATACTAGGGAAGTTATATTGATCGTGGTTGTGAGACCTAGAACTGAACGATGTGGAAAAGAAGAAATGGGGATGATGTGCAAATTGGGTGCTTTAGAAGGGCGAGTGAGTCGAGTCATAAAAGGTAATTGAAGTGAGCGTGGGTGAAATTGGATCAATAGGTTTGCATGGCTGACCTTACGTGTGATGATTATGAGTAACAAAAGAAGGGTTAGGTTCAATTAGGTGAAGATAAGTGTGGGTGGAATAATTTGAGGACACTTGGCAGTTGGCACTATTTTTGACGACAAAGGGAGAAGCATATTGAGTGGTCACGGATGCCTTGGAAAAGGAAAAGTTGATTTGGGTGGAATTTGATGTTGCTTTTGGAGTAATCAAAAATGGGCTGGTGATGTTAGGTCAAATTGGGTATAGTTGAACAGGTAAAAATGGTGTAAGGAGTCGGATAGCATGATGGATGCACTTGCAATTTTTTGTTTTGGGTCTTGTTTTGTGGTCCCATTAAAGTAAGGAAGGAGGGAGGAAAAGTGTTTGTCAGCTACTCATCTATGAGGCTGAAGCGTGAAGGGTTCCTAAGGTGGCCAGTATAATTAGAGGCTTGATGTGAGGAAGGTGCCATAGCAAGATGTGGGAAAGGGAAAGGATGAAGGAGCTTACAGAGGACCAAGGAGTTTTGTTGATCTGGAAGGATATGGAGAAGTATTATGGATCCAAAATGAAGTTGAGAAAGTCGAATGGAGATAGATAGTCAGTGCATGTTACAGCATTGGAGAACCGATGGCAGCAATTGGGGAATAGGCATTTTGCAGTTTCAATTATTCAACAATTACATTTTGCCAAGCGCGCACACACACATATATGCATACATAAATATACTTTACAAAAAAGAAAATCTTTAGCTCATAATCAGCAACCAAAAATCACAAAGAATTATCATTAGGAAGAAAAGACCAAGAATGTATACACACAATCATATAATACCTGCGTAGTGTCACTCTGATGTCAATGGGGAGCTTAAAATCATCTATATGAGAATTGTCAAGAAGTTGCTCGAGAAATTGTGCATCTTCAGTGTTTCTTGATAAACTTTCACTAACACCAGATGGAGAAGGAATTCCTCTAGCTAGTGGCAAAAGAGGCACAAGAGCAGCAAAGCTATGTGTTACACCTTTCCTGACAGCAAGGTCACAGTCGCTCATACATTTAAGAAGAGGAACAACAAGTAAAGGGGCATATGGAACGAGTTCCGCACCCAAAACTTGTACAAGCAAGGTTACCAACATTCCAGCTCCTTGTCTAGTATGCACAGATGAGCTATCGGCCAACATAGGAATGGCCTTTTCAATGACAACTCCCATGACAGCATTAGTCATTGACTTGGCCATAGAGGTGATGCATCTAGATGCTGCCAACCTAACAGAAACATGGCAGTGACAAACACAGCTAAGAACTGAGGGCAGAAGTGTTAGCAGTTCCGGTCTCAATGACTCGTCCACCAAAGGCGTAATTGAGCGTATAAGCTGAAACGAGTGTAAAAAATTGTCAGTGTCTAACAGATATTACAGTTACATAAACGATTAAACTCACGTCAAGTGATTCTTTTTAGCAAAGAAATGTCAAGGAAATCTTGATGAGGCAACAAAAATAGAAAAATAAACAAAAAAACAATGTTAAATGCTAAGTTGCTAACTGAAGCTTTCAATAAAAACTTTAGCATTGCCTGCAAAAAACATCTATGCTTCACGTAAGCTATGCATAGGTTATCAAGGATTTTTAAAGTTGTACATTTCTATATTTCAAGTACTAAGAGAAAATCATTATGTCAAATTTCCTCGCCAAAAAATTGTTCTCTAGGCATAACTGGATATTGGAGCAAAATAAACAAACCTGAATGTTGGCGATCAAAGTCTGAGGCTCTACATTATTGGGAATATCTGGCAATTCTAAAATATGTTTGTTCTCATTAGAGTAAATAGGTTTGAGAACCTCCGTGAGGCAGTCCCAGACTTTTGGAAGTTTATCAAATAATGAAGATCCTAACTTTTCATTCAGATGCTTCAGAGTCAGCTCTGCTCCTCTTCTGCTTAAAAATCCTTCTACCATTGCTCTATCTTCATTGACGGATAGAACCTGAGACTTTGACTTTTGAATGCTTGGTGTCCTACCAAAGGAGTACAAACTTTGATCTTCAGTAACATCCACTGAACCAATGACTGCAGCTTGTGGAGTCTCTGAAGAGTCTGCACAAGTTAAACTGCACAAATTCTTGATAAGTTTATCGTTTGGACCAGGTTTTCGCCCAATACAGCTAAAAATCAGCTCAGCAAGTGCTTCTGCCACAATTTGTTGTAATACTTCTTCCTACATGGAGATGAGTTGATCATTAGAGTATAGAGCACAATGTTGAGAAACAATTTTGTTCAAAATTCCAAACCTGCTCCCTCTTCACAGCAGTCATCAAAGGTAAAATGATTGGATTAAGCTTGGCAGGTAGATCTGACATCCAGACTACAGCAGCAGCAGCCATTGCTGAAACAGCTATATGCAAGTTGTTCTGCAAAAATGAGCACACAATAATTAAAGAAAAAAGTATATAGTTTATTATTTGAAGGCCCCACCATCATCATCAGTAACTTTATCTCAAGTATTTCAGGTTGCACCTCATTTTTTGAAAGACATAAAAGGTTGAGTTAACAATAACAAATTGCTTAACCCACCTGTACGCATTTCAAATACCCTGTAGTAGATAAAAGTCGTTGCTTTGCAGACTCTAAATCGTCCAATGTAGCTTTTCCATTGGTTACAAATTCAGCAGCCTCTGATAGCTTTGAAGCAAAGTCGATTGCCTCATCAATACTTAGATAGTCAAAATTAAAATTCAGTGTTGAAATGAAACTCTGAAATACACCAGAACACTCAGCTGATCGGAAGAGAAGGTGGGCTTCACTACGCATTTTTGCATAAGTTCTTGAAAGCTCCGCATAAGGAAGAAGAGAATCCTTCGTTGGAAATGAAGGATCAGAGCATGCTAATACATCCAAAAGCCAATTTCTGACATGCTCCAAAAGGCCAAATAAGTTTCCTTGAGCTCTCAGCCAATCCTTGTTGCGAAGTTCTTTAAACCAAGCCACAAGAACCATAATGGCTACCTATAAAATACATACACAACCTTTATGGCTTCCAAGAACACCTGAAAAAAATTATAGGCATGTTTCAGGAAATGCAAAGCAGAACATATTTAATCCATACCTGTCTCTGAACTCCTGATAAAGAACTAAGATCATTCCATAACGGATGAATAATAGCAGGCAGGGAAACTTCAGGTAACCTAGAAGCAAAGATGCCAAGGGCTGAAGCTGTAATTACTCTTGTACGTGTTACGGGTTTCTCACTATCTGCACCTACAATTATTTTTGTGTTAACATTAACATCCATTTTTTGTTCTTGCATTATATTTCCTTTCACAGCTTCCAAAGCTAAGTGTGTTTCAGATTCATTTTCACTCTTTACAACCCTCATCTTAGCAGCTGCTCTAAAATGACTTTTGCGAGGAAGAGCAATCGGCCAAAACATTTTAGTGGCATCCAAAGGAGAGCCATATGGAGTGGAGGTGAGATGCATCCAAGAAGAAAAATAGTCCTTTGCAGCAGCTTCCAAATCCTGCCCTGGACGCTGGACAAATTATTTAGTATCAATTAGAGTCTAATTGCAAACTTTAAAAATGTTTAAATAATCAACCTGAAGCAGAAGCCTCCAAACCCTTTCAGAGGACAAAAGGATAGCATCATTTGACTCCAACAAGAGATTCTGAAAAACAATACACAAGGCATCGCCCAAGATCGCAGCCGGCCAAAACCCATGTTCTAAGGACTCGGAAGAACTCCTTTTATTCCCAACTTCAAGAAGCCTTTCCTAAAGGTAAATAATAAACAAGATAATCAACACCTGGCTATAAAATGGATAATTTGTACCCCTCGTATGTACAGTAGACACTTCTTGAGGTCTTAGACAACAATATTTCATTTAAAAAGAGTGTTGAATCAGATGTGCCATGTGGTGCTTTGCCGATAAGAAGACCAAAAAAAGTTAGATATGCTTAAGCTGTTGATGTCCTAGTTTTTTCAAATTGTGTGGACATCAATAAAATTTGACTATATATGTTAAATACTGTGAACACATTTTTCATTGGGCTAGAATGTGTGAAGGACTCGTGATATCATATACTTTTTAAAAGAAAATTGTATATTCCTTTGATGGCTTTTTTGTGGTGTGCTGAGTTCTCTGATAGTCAGAGCATGAACCAAGTGATGCCCTAGAGGTAGATCTCATTGTGTGAAGTTAACACCAAGAACCGGTCATAGCTTATCAACCGCACATCCCTCAATGAGTTCAACCCTTCTGGCCAATAGTGAGGGAAATTGAAGCCAAGGGAAACCAATGTCATGCAAAGAAAATACACCGAGCTACCAAGTATTCATTGGAAAAAATATGCGACCAAAACAAATATAAGACTGAGGTAGATGATTCAGTGCATTGTTTTTTATAAAATGTTTTTGCTTACACGTGCATGTGCACAATACAAATGCAGACACAAACATCATCTATCATTCAAATTACATCGAATCTTCATCTTATTTTTCAGGACTTCCATAGTTATATTGTACATTATGCATATCGTATCTATGCTTCAGTTGGTCCTCAAATAAATTAAAAAATTTAAATGTTGGCATTTATGCAATCATTAAGAGAAAAATATGAAGCTAGGATGTAAGTTAGACATTACCAAAGTTCGTATGGCAGAATGACGAACTGATGTGATGCTATGTCTCATGAAAGGCCAGAGCCTGGGTGTAAGTTTTGATAAAACATAAGGATTATCCCCATATTTAACACCATCCCCATGTTCATCCAGCTGAGATTGTTTGTTAAGATCTAGCTCTTCTTTTTCAACTAACTTCAGTGTGTCAAGCATCCTCGGAACAATTTCTGGTTGAGAATATATTTCAGACAACAAGTTCATTACACTGCAGAAAAAAATGTATTAAGAAAAAAAAAATTTAAACCTCTATAAAGTATTTTACACCAAAAGGATAAATTACAATTCAAATATTACTCTTAAATATCATTGTCAATGCAGAAGAAGGATATCAGAGTATGGTGTCAATGAAATGCAAGAAAATTTCAATTTCGCGAACAATGCCATGTGAAAACTACATCAAAGAACACACAAATATAATTTTGAAGAGGGTAATAAATAGATTTTCTTACAGGCATATATGTGCTTCAGATATCATACCCAAAACTAATCAATTATGGAAATTCAAAATCAGCTCCAGTTCATTAATAATCATGAAAATTGCTTAGCTGAAACTTAAAATAAATATGAGTAGACAATGAGGAAAATGCCTTGGAAATAGATATTGCAAAACCAAACAAACCAAGAATTAATTGAGTCTAATTAGATGATGCTCAAGATGTGAAAAAGGGAAAATGGCCTCCAAGGCTCTAATTCATAATTATGTCTAAAACTGAATAATATAACATGCATGATGCATTCAGTAAGTCACGACATATATGATTGAACTATATTATATAACCACAATGTTGAATGAGGAATAATTTGTATTATTGAGCACCACTCCTTTATATATAGGAGTGAGGAAACATACATAGGGAAAGACGGGCATAACAAAATACAAGATATAACGAAACACAACAAAATATGAGAACTCCAACACTCCCCCTCAAGTTGGCCGTGTAATGTCGGTCATGCCCAATTTGCTCAATATCTTGTTAAAGGAGCACTGACTCAGTCCCTTAGTAAGCACATCTACAAGCTACTAGTTTGATGAGACAAAGAGGGTACACACCATCTCCTTTACTACGTTCTCCTTAATGAAGTGTATGTCGATCTCCACGTGCTTAGTATGGTCATGTTGGATTGGATTGTGGGCAATGCTAATAGCGGCTTTACTATCACAATCTATGTTGTTAAAGGCGCGCCTCAGGCGCGCCTAAGGCTCCAGGCTCAGAAATTTGCGTCTTCGTGCGCCTTTGGACATTAAAGGCGCGCAAGAGTGCGATTTTTGTTGTAAACCTTTTTGTTTTCAAAATAATGAAAAAAATAATGCAAGAACTCATTAATTTTTATACAATTTAGTGTTCTTGAAACATAATCGATCGTTGAGACTTAGATATGATGCAAGAGACCATTTTGATTTATTTTTTAAGAGATATAAATGATAGTAATGAATGACTAAATGAGTAGAATATATAAAAAATCTGTTCAAAAAGATGAACTGATGTTTGATGTTGATTATTTTAAATGAATGTGGTTGCGCTTTGCCTTCTTTGGGCGCGCGCCCGCACCTTGAGCCTTGCGCCTTCCAAGAACCTTTTGCGTCTTGGTGCGTCTTGCGCCTTTAATAACTAAGATCACAATAGATCATGATTGGACCACCGCCTTCCACACCCAAGTCCCTCATAATTGACTGTATTCATATCCCTTCGCATATCCCAAGCATCATTGCCCGGAACTCCACCTCAGCACTGGATCTGGCTACGACATGTTGTTTCTTGCTTCTCCAGGTCACCAGATTGCCCCCAACAATGGAGCAATATCCCGATGTAGATCGTCGATCATCAATAGAACTTGCTCAGTCTGCATCTATGTACACTTCTACCATTAATGCATTGTTGGGTGTAAATAGTATGTCTTTGCCTGGAGATGATTTAAGATACTTCGGGACTCTGTATGCAGCATCAAGATGATGTGATCTCGGTGAGTGCATATATTGGCTGAGAACACCTACACCATAAGATATGTCCGGACGAGTATGAGAGAGATAAATTTCTCAACCAGTCGTTGGAAACCTAGTATGTCATCAACCATTTCTCCACCATATACCAAGCTTGTGATTGGCTTCAATTGGGGTGTCAGTGGTTCTACACCCAATCATTCTAGTTGTTTCCAACATATCCAAAATATACTTCCTTTGAGATATAAAGATCCCATGTCTAAATCTGGCCACCTCGATGCCAAGAAAATATTTGAGAGTCTCAAAGTCCTTCACTTTGAACTCCTTTGTAAGCCTAGAATTTAAGTTCTCAATCTCCTCTTTGCCATCACATGTTATCATTATATCGTCAACATAGACAATAAGGACAGTCACCTTGTCATGTCGGTGTTTCACGAACAGGTATGATTCGCATTGCTCTGCTTGTACCCGAAGGACATCATTGCCTGGTGGAATCTCCTGAACCAAGCCTGAGGTGATTGCTTTAAGCCGTACAAAGCCTTCTTCGGTCTGCAAACTTTCCCTGTTGAACCTTCTGGAAGAACACCAGGAGGCCGGAACATGTAGACTTTGTCCTCAAGATCGTCGTGAAGAAATGCATTCTTCACATCCAACTGGCTGAGGCTTCACCCTTTGCACAAGACACATGAAAACAGTATCCTGATTGAATTCATTTTAGCAACCAGAGCAAATATCTCCTGATAGTCGATGTCAACTATCTGAGTGTATCCTCTAGCAACCAACCTAGCTTTGTACCATTCAACCAGGACTTGGGAGTTCTGCTTCACAGAGAAGACTCGTTTACAACCCACGACGGTTTCCCTTTGGGCAGGTGGACAAGATCCCGAGTATGATTCTTGTCAAGGGCTACCATTTCCTCCAACATAGCATCCTTCCATTCACTGCGCTCAAGAGCTTCCTGCCAAGAACAGGGAATATATATGGAAGACAAGGAGGTGACAAACGTTCTATGTGAAGGAGACAATGAGTCATAAGTCACAAAATGGGAAAGAGGATGTTGAGTAGAAATACGATTACCTTTGTCAGTGCCAGAAGATGGATCAAGTGGTGGGCCTAGGTAGTGTGGGTAATGCTTGTGTGTTCGTGCCCCGATGTCGGCGAGAGTAAAGCAGCAATAGAGGAGGCATAAAAGGAAGAGGCATCACCAGATCACTAGAGATAGGAGAGAAAACCTGCAAAGGAGGAGGTATTGGAAGAAGTGGCAAGGGAACATGAGCAGGGGGAATAGACAAGGGAACAAAAACAGGGGAACTCACTTCCCTAGTACTCGTCTCCCCCTGAAGAGAGGTCCAATAGTAAGCTTTTGATTCCCGAAAGGTGACATCCATAGTGACAAATGTTCGCTTGGTGATGGGATGAAATCACTTATAGCCTTTTTGAGTGGTGGGTAGCCAATAAAGACACGCCGCAGAGCGCGGGGGTCGAGTTTAGTCTTTGGATTGATGTGTACAAAACACACACCCAAAGATACGAGGCGAGAGAGAAGGGAGGCGAACCCTGAGAGTGGCTAAAGGAGTCTGAAAAACAAGAACACGGGTAGGCAGGTGATTGATGAGGTGAGCAGCAGTGAGGACGACATCACCCCAATAATATTTTGGGAGGTTCATTCGGAGAAGGAGACATCTGGCAACCTCAAGAAGGTGCCGATTCTTGCGCTCTGTAACCCCATTTTGAGTTATAGTGTAGGCACATGAAGTCTGATGTATGATACCAAGATCACTTAGGTATTTCTCAAAACGGGAGTCAATGTACTCACGGTCATTGTCACTACGTAAGACCTTAATGGTAGCACTAAACTGAGTAATGAGCATCTTATGAAACCATTGAATGAGGGAAGACACATCACTTTTATGCTTCATCAGATAGACTCAAGTACAACAAGAGTAACAATCAATAAACGAAACAAACCAGGATCGACCAGAAATGGACGCAGTAGGACTAGGACCCCAAACATCAGTATGAATAAGGGCAAAAGGAACAGAGTGACGCAGAGATATAAGAGGAAGATAACTACGATGATGTTTACCAAGTTCACAGACAGCACAATGAAAAATAGTAAATCGAGTAGTAGACAGAGTAGGAACCAAAACTTCATGGTTGAGATGGGGGGGTGTCCAAGATGACAGTGCAAGACATCAACATCAGAGAGTTTATCAACATTATGAGCCTTTGGAGACTGGACGAGGCTGGAGCAAGAGGAGGTGGAAGGGTCGAACACATATAGCCCATTGCACAATCTACCTGAGCCAATCACTGTTCCTGTTTTCAGGTCCTGAAACACAAGAGGTAGGAAAAAAAAGTTACTAAGCAGTTCATATAGTTAGTCAAATGACTAATAGACGGAAGATTACGAGTAAATGCAGGAACATAAAGAACAGAGGAGATAGTGAGGGATGAGCAAGGAATAAAGACCTTGCCAACAATAGAGGAGAGAGATCCATCAGCAATACTTATTTTTATCTGCCATACAAGGGAGTGTAGGACACTTATGGCTGACCCAGTCATGTGGTCATTAGCTCCGGAGTAAATAATCCACTGTGAGGGCAGAGGTATGGAAACAGAATATGCACCGGGAAGGCCTTGGTGAGCATAGGAAGAGGATGATGAACTAGACTTCTTAGTCGGAGGACCATTCACCAAGTGATGGAAAGGAAGAATTCCTTCAGCAACGTCTGAATCCAAAAAGTGGAGAACAGAGATGTCCTCCATAGCATCGGACAAGCATGCAACTCTTGACAGAGATGATCCAGTTTGGGATCGGTAACTACGAGGGGCAAGGCCCCCCGAGTAGAAGGGAAGCCATGAAGCTTGAAGTAAGTAGCACTAGAGACAAAAAAAACACTCGAAAAGAAATCGAGGTGGAGGCACACGGAAACACAAAGGGTATCACAAGATAAGAAACGCCCTCATAGAATGAGGGAAAAGAACCATAACTCCAATAGTATTTGAAGGAACCAAAGAGGGAACGTCGGACAAGGGTAATCAAGAGCTCATTGCACTGGCGCCCCTAGAGGACGAGAGAGACCCCCCCCCCCCTCGAGGACTGTTGCAGGAGGCGAAGCCCGCTGGAGAAGAAGTGAAGGGGGCGGAGGCCCGCTAGAAGCGAAGGAGAAGCCCCGCTGGAGAAGAAGCGAAGCGGGCGGGAGGCGAAGGGGGCGAGAGGCGAAGGGGGCTGCGGGCGGAAGTGGGTTGCGACTGGACAAAGCGGCTGCGAGCGGAACTAGCGCGGCGGGAGCAAGGACAAGCACGGAAGCAGGCTGGACGAAATTGGCGGACCAGGATCGCAAGCCCTAGGGCTCTGATACCTTGTTGAATGATAACTAATTTGTATTATTCGGCACCACTCCTTTATATATAGGAGTAAGGAAACATACATAAGAAAAGACGGACATAACAAAATACAAGATATAATGAAACACAACAAAATACGAAAACGCCAACACACAAGAATCTACTGCACAACCATTCATCCTCAAAGGAAGTCAATGATTAACCCATAATAGATCATTATTGCATCAACACACATAAATGAAAATGTAATCTTAGCACAGTGATACATTTTTCCTTTGGTATTTCAATTTAGGTCCATGGGGCCCAGTTTTTGTCCAACACAGTCCTCTCAGAAAAATAATTAACCTCATTGCTTCCTCTCCAGCCAGTCAGGACTACATCCTATAACATTTACAATACAAAATATTGAACTATCTTCTTCAGCGATGAAGAACGGCAATTTAAGATTTTGAATAATCCAATATCTGTCCGCAGACAATTTCACGAGCAAAAACACAGGTTCGAAATTTACCCCAACTGATCATAGGGTTCTCACCTGGGGGTGGAACAAATAGCAGCAATACCTCTATATTACAGCTAGTGAAATGAATGAACAATTGTGATTCAGTAGCTCTCCAACCACTATACAGTTCCAATCTTCACAAATTTCATTCTAGAACCTTTTGGGAGATGAACCTGCGGGAACATAGACTTCACAATTTTTTTTCATTTTTGAGTAGCCTAGAAAAGTTTTGTTTTGATTGTTATGCCACAGGGAACCATTTTAAACCAAAAGTTAAATCCGGAAGTTCTAGCTTATCGTTATAAAAATCATACCTGAAGGCGCCTAACTTGTTCCAGATCTTCAAAAAAATTGATATTTTTTCTCAATAATGCTTTATGAAAACTATCGGTGCATCAGATTTTTTTCTCTGTTTCACTTATAAGAACAAAGGAGGTTGGGCAAAGAGGGCTAGCTATAAAACACTTTATGCTTACAGGAATGATGAAAATTTTGCAAGATATAAAGTCGCCAAAAAAGAAGCTAAAAAGTCAGTAAGGCGAGAAGATAGGTTTATAAAGAATTTTACAAGCGACTAGTAACCAAAGATGGGAAGCTTGACATATATAAAATTTCTCGAGCTAGAGAGAGCAAGGCAAGAGATTTAAGTAAAGTTAAGTGCTTGAAGGATGAAAAAGAAACGGTTTTGACGGATGATGTGATTATTAAGAAGCGGTGGAAAAGATATATTTATCAACTCAACAATGAAGAAAAAACAATAATCTGGGCTTGAAAGAGTTAAGTAATCAGAGAAGTATAGGAACGTAACTTTTTATCGTCAAATTCAAGCATAAGAGGTAAATGATGCTCTGAAGAAGATGAAATATGAAAAGTCGGTTGAGCCAGACAATATAAAGATCGAAATAGAAATGTCTAGAGAAAGAAAAGATTTTATGACTTACATTTTTCTTCAATAAGATACTGAAGGACAAAGATGATGTCAGAACAATATAAAGAAAGTATATTGGTACCTTTGTATAAGAACAAATGAGATATACAAACAACGTCAATTACAAAGGAATTAAATTAATAAGTCACACCACGAAACAAGTAATAGAGAGAAAAGTAAGACGAAAGACTAGCATCCCAGAGAAACAATTTGGATTCATGTCAGGGCGGTCGACCATGAAAGTTATACACCTCTTGAGGAGATTTATTAACAACTATAAAAAAATTTTAAGATTTGCATGTCGTTTATCAATCTTGAGAAGATTTATGATAAGGTTCTAAGAGAGATCTTATAGAGAGTCTTAGAAAAAAAGTGTAAATGTATCATACATCAACGTAATCGAAGACATGTATACAAATTCAGTAACGAGGATGAGGACATCTGGAGGATTAACACAGAAATTTCCTATCATTGTTGGCTTACATCAAGGGTCAGCTTTAAGCCCTTATCTCTTTACCTTGCCTTAGATGAGCTCACCGAACCTATCAAACAGGCAATACCATAGTGTTTATTGCTTGCAGATGATATTGTTTTGGTCGATGAGACACGCGAGGGTGAAAATGCGAAACATGAATCCTGGCGAGACACTTTAGAAAAGAAGGGTTTTAGGTTGAGCAGGACAAAGACGAAGTATATGGAGCTTAAATTTAGTATTGCAAGAAGGATGGATGACTCGGTTCTTAAGTTAAGTGATCAAGATATTTCTCACAATGAGTGCTTTAAATATCTGGAATTGATAGTACAAGAAGATGGATGTATAAATAAAAAAGTCATACATAGAATCCAAGCAGGTTGGTTGAAATGGAGAGGCGTGTCTGGTATCTTATGTGATCGTAAAGTACCATTAAAACTTGAAGGCAAGTTTTATTGTACTACAATTAGACAAGCGATGATCTACGGTACTAGGTGTTGGGTAGTGAATTGTGTACATGAACAAAAAAATGGGAGTTGTGGAGATGAGAATGTTTAGGCGGGTGTGTGGTCATACGAGACTGGAAAAAATTAGAAATGAATGTATCAGGGAAAAGACGTGAGTGACGCCAATTGTATAGAAGATGTGAGAAACTCGGTTAAGATGGTTCAGACACATACAAAGGAGACCATTAGAGGCATCGGTTAAGCGTTGTGAAAGTTTAGTCACTAGGCATGTTAAGGGGAGGGGTAGACTAAAAAATACTTGGAATAAAACTATAGGGAAAGACATGATGAACTTAGGCATTAGGGAGATTATGAGTAAAGATAGGGTGCAATGGCGACAAAGAATCCATATAGCCGACCCCACTATGGAGGGATAAAGGCTTGAGTGTTGCTATTGTTGTTATTTATTTCTCTTATTTTTCATTCGTTCATGTTTGAGAGTGTTCTGATCTGTAAAACTTATGCTTTGCAAATCATCTTTAACAACTTTCATTCACGTCTATTTCTTGTATGTTCTCTATAAAGAACCTATGTTTTGGAAAGTATTAGTATTATTGAATAATGAAATTACAAGGGTATATACTCCTTTATACATATGAGTAGGGAGTTAGAACTGCAAAAAAAGTAAAGGAAATATACATAAAAATACTAAATGTTAATGCTCCCCCTCGAGTTTGGCATAAAATATTTGTCATGTCTAACTTGGTAATGATCTTTTTGAAAACCTCACATTAATCTTTTGGAGAAAACATCGGTCATTTGTCGGTCAAAAGGAACAAACGGTGTACAAACCGTTCCTCTAGCGATATTTTCTTTGATGAAATGTGATGTGGAGCATAGACTAGCACTTGTAGTGGATGACGAGTTTTGGGGCCTGTTCGGGGCCAATTGGTGACTTTCCATATATGGCGTACCCGGATCGACGATCGGGCTCCGCAGATGCATCCGAATTCGCATTGCAAATCAAAATCATACATAAGTTCATTTTTACTATTTATTTTTCAAGTATTTTAGTGGCCTCTCCCACCGGCCAATCATAGTCGTTGATAGGGATGCCCTAGTGTTTTGTTTTATTATAAATAGTGGTCTAAGAGTCTGAACCAAGGCATTGCAGAATTTGGAGACTCTTCTTCCCAGATTCCAGCGATCACCCCTCGGTGCCGACGCCGTGGAGCCCTAGGTGACGACTCTTGGTTGATTTCTCTTCCCCAAACCCTTCCCCTACCTCTAGCCTTCATTTTCCACCCCTCACACCACTTGTTCAGTCGCCGACAGCCCTCCAAACTCCTCCCAAAACCCGTCGGCCGGCTGCCTTCTTGCAGCCCAGTCTGCCACCCTCCCCTCTCCAAGCCGTCCACTCCTCTTCGTGGAACCACCTCCAAATCGCCCTAATTCTCTAGATCAATTCAGATCTGAGAATTTCAGCCCCCGATTCGTTATTTCCACCGTTCATATTTCTTTTTTTGTCCGGATCCGGTCCCAAATATCGGATCCACTATTCCCTTGCCCGGACTACTCCCTCGTGCCCGGATCTATTTATTTCCGGCCCGATCTCGCCATCCACAGCCGAGGACGGTCGCCGTTACCATTTCCACGCCACCGGTTCCACCTCTGATCGCCGATCTACGCATCCGGCTCCGAAACCTTCATTGACTTGGTCAGCCCACTATTTAGTGAGTATTGCTATATTGGATTATTATTTTTCAGCATTTATTTATCGGATTGAACATCATATTTGTTTGGATATCTCGTATGGTAGTAGTTTGTTAGATAAATATTGTAATTTGCGGGATTTATTCGCCGCGCGCTCTAGCTTTGTCCCTCCACGCGAAGGAAAGACTGAGCTTGCTTTTGCCCAAATAAATTATTCTGGCTTGCATTTGAATTGTTTGTGTGGGATGTTAAAGTTTATTATTCAATTGTGATTTAATCCGTCGGGTTTTGCATAGCATGTAGGGTTAGGTCGCAGATTTTCCATCGCCTATAGAGTCCTCCTGCGTCAATTGGTATCAGAGGTAGGTTGCGCGCACTTTCTGATACGCAGTCGTAGAGTCTATAGGTTTTTTTTGTCATGTCTATGTATCACCGTTATTCCGAGTCCACTTACACACGCTCCTATAGAGACTCTTCAGAGACATCCTCACGTTGCTACGACGATTATTCTCGATCGCAGCACACCACTTTTAGAGATCGTGTTGACCCACTGGCACGACCTCACTACACTAGTGACGATCAGTATTATGATTGTCGTCGTTCATATCCTTGCACGCGAGCAGATCGTGTTGATCTTTCAACACGACCAGATTACCTTAGGGATGATCATTATGAGGATAGTCGTTCCGAGAGAGATCTTGAGAGTCAGTTTCGTACTGCTGCCCCTTCCTTTGACGGTTTATCGAGTCCTGAGTCCTGAGTCTTTTTGTTATTGGCTCGTAGATATGGAATATTATCTCGATCATTTTAAGTTATTCGGTGAGCGTCGCGTCAAGTTTGCGAAACTTAGACTTTTAGATCAGGCGAGGACTTACTGGTCTAACGTTGAGAGGACCCGCGAACGAGACCGTCTTCGTCGCATCACTAGTTGGGTGAACATGAAGCGTACTTTGTGTCAAAGGTACATGCCTTCATCGTATAAGAGTCGCTTGCTCGACCAATTATTTTCCCTTCAGCAAATATCCATGTCTGTCGCAGAGTACAAGGATCGCTTTGATGAGTTAGTTGTGAGGAGCGATATCCGAAAGGACCCAGCCATGACCACTACTAAATTTCGATCTGACATTCGTACTAAGGTAGTTTATCATAGCTCGGAGTCCCTCGAGCAGACATATCAGTTCGCCCTTCGTTATGAACAGTCATTGAGATCCGCAAGAGCTGGCCTATGGGATTCTTACCTTGACCTTCGCAGTACGAGTCCCTTCCATATTGGGGTCACCACGACACCTACCACTGTCATGTCAGCCACGATAGAAGTAATACCTGATGCTGATTACTCTCACCCCAGTGAAGTGCTTAGCTCAGTGAGTGACATATCTCTTATTTCTGACCCGTCTTTTGTGACCCCGACTGAGAGCGAGTCTGAGCGACTTACTGAGTCTGTAGTGGTGTCCCTCACCCACCCCTCCTCTGCCATACACCGGGTTAGTTATCACCGCACCCACAGATTCTTTCTTGAGTGTAGGTCTGTGTCGCTCTCTCATTGTCATTACCCAAAGTCACATCACGACTGAGAACCCAGAGTTTGGTGTTGATCTTGTAGTGACTATGTCACCCATTCACGGGGACACGACCCCTTACGATGGTACTCACATGGAGGATTAAGATCTTAGTGACGAGTTTTACGATGACCCCCCCCCCCTCCCCCGTTGAGCCTCCTGATGAGCCGCCACATCCTGGTGAGGATGCGATTCGGGTGAGATGCTTATTTATGAGCTTTGAGTTACTGGAATCTCTTTCGCTATCATCTATAGCCTTGCCCCAGAGAGTTGATCTTGCATGGAGCATAACGTATGTAGGGTCTTCCTTGAGTATGCTTGAGCATACTCATATTTTGAGGGCCTGCACTATGGCGCAGCGCACCCTCGATGAGTTTTGGGACGCACCACCTGCTGACCCACTAGACGAGCACTTTCTTTTCGGGAACACGCACCACACTCGAGAGTCATGTTTTCTAGTCGGTGTACACGACTTTCACTCAGGTGGTTGTCTTATAAATGATGACTCTTCCGTACACACCTCCTGGTGAGCCCCCTGATGTGCAACGTTCCCCGAGAGACATTTGGCTCTTTACGAGCTTGTATTTGAGTATAGATGTATCTCACGTTCATAAGAGCGCTTGTCTCACACGGGATGAGTTTTTTTTACACTTCACGGAGAAGTCTCCTGATAGGTCACCTCTCTTGATAGATTTTCAGGTCATTATTAGATTTTCCCATAGAGTGCATGTTGCGTCGGTCATGTTTCAGTTGCATCATTTGCATGAGTCTGTCAAGTCGTTTCTTCATCATTTGCATGTGTCTGTTGAGTCATTTGTCCGTCGTTTGCATATGTGGCATGAGTCGGTCCGACGGAAAATTCCTAATGATAATAAATTTTGTAAATTGCATACAGATGTTCACTGGCAAAAGCAGGTACTTCATGAAGGCGAGCAGGTGATGGTGAAACTCTGCGTTGTGAGGCTCCATGAGAGGCTTGCTAAAGGAGTGAGCATAAGGCAAATGGATCCCTATACAATCATGAGACGGATCGAAGCAAACACATACGATCTTGATATCCCTGTAAGTATGGGTATCCACCCGGTATTTAATGTTGAAAATCTAAAGCCATACTACGACCCTCGTGAGTATGTGGACCCAAGCAGTGGGGAATTCCAGCCGCCCACACCTCCACTTCCGCTGTCTTACCACCTTCATAGCCCACACACGCCCGATGTTCACCACTACTCACCCACTCCTGACACCTACCCACCTGGAGACTCGTCTTCTTTCGTTCTACCTTCGGCACTGCCGACCGTACCGGGATCCACCACTCGTGAGTTGAGCGTTGAGAAGCATCACGGAGTCCCGTCGATGCCATTACATTTTTACTACAGACGTTGATGACACCTGGGTACTTGCAACAGAGCTTGATCGATTCGCCCCTGGACTTCGACTTCAGCACAACCATCTCCATTCAATGGAGATGACAGCTTTTCAGTCAGGGGGAGTTGATTAGCGAGGGCACTTTTCCAACGACGACACTTGGGCGACCTTTGGTGGACTTCTTCGAGTTTTTCCTGGCATGCAGCGAGAGAATTCTGATCCCTATTCATCGGGAGATGAATTCTTTCAAGCCGGGGAGATTGATGTAAAGCATAGACTAGCACTTGCAGTGGATGAGGAGTTTTGGGGCCAATTGGCGACTTTCCATATATGTCATGCCCGGATTGACGATCGGGCTCCGTAGATGCATCCGGATTCGCGTTGCGAATCAAAATCATACATTATTTTATTTTTATTGGTTTATTTTTCGTGTATTTTAGTGGTCTCTCCCACCGGCCAATCATAGTCATTGATAGGGATGCCCTAGTGTTTTGTTTTATTATAAATAGTGGTCTAAGAGGCTGAACCAAGGCATTGCAGAATTTAGAGACACTTCTTCCCGTATTCCAGCGATCACCCCTCGGTACCGACGCCGTGGAGTCATAGGTGACGACTCCTAGGTTGGTTTCTCTTCCCCAAACCCTTCCCCTACCTCTAGCCTTCATTTTCCACCCTTACACCACTTGTCCAACAGCCGACAGCCCTCCAAACTCCTCCCAAAACCCGTCGGTCTGCTGCCTTCCTGCAGCCAAGTCCGCCACCCTCCCCTCTCCAAGCCGCCCACTCCTCTTCGTGGAACCACCTCCAAAACGTCATAATTATCTAGATCAATTCAGATCTGAGAATTTCAGCCCCCGATCCGTTATTTCCACCATTCATATTTCCTTTTTTGTCTGGATCCGCTCCCCAATGTTTCAAAATCGCGTTTTTACACGTAAGATCGTACGATCTTACGATTTTTACACATACATCTTCGAGTTGCCTAAATCGCGAGCCAATAAAAACGGTAGGATCGCGTTTAGGATCGTAGGACGTAGATCCTACGATCCAAGCGATCCTCCGTTCAAACCAAATAAATATTAAATGTACAGTTTTAACTCGAACCCGTCGCACGCCAGCAGAGAAAAATCGCGGTCTGCATTAGGGTTCGGCCTCCCTCCCCTCCCGCAGCTCTGCGAAGGAGCAGCTGCCGCCCCATTCCCCCTGCGCCACTGCGCCGCATTGAGAAGGAGCAGCTGCCGGCGTGCCGCCCCATTCCCCTGCGCCGCTACGCGCGACATTGAGACGACGCCGCTGATGTGCTTCGAGCTTTTTTGGTGCGAGTCGTGCAAGACTCTTCTCTCCTCGTGGATCATTCCTTCTTCTTCTTCTTCTTTTTCTGGTGCGATTACTGAGGTATTTTGCGTGTAACTTCATTTTTCAAACGTTTTTCTGAAATTTGTTGTTACTTGTTGGGGGTTTGGAGTTTATCTAGCATTAGTTTAGGGGCTGGAATAATAGCGTCATATTGCCTTTTTACAAACAACATATTGCCTTTCTGAAATTTGTTGTTGACTTGTTGTTGACTTGTTGGGGGTTTGGAGTTCTTCATCTTGAAGCATCTTAAGTTTGTTGACTTGTTGTTGACTTATTTTGAACGAAGTAAATGTAGTGATGTACTATTATTATTTACTATCATATTATGCGTTTAACACTTGAACTTTTCCTTATATATATTGTTTTATAATTAATGACTACTATATAGTCTATATATATTTATATATAAATTAGATTTTTTATTTTTTCTAAGTAAGATCTACTTTTCGTGTCGATCCCACGTTTTACGATCTTACCATGCCGACCGATCTTAGGTAAGATCTCGATCTTGACAACATTGCCGCTCCCAAATATCGGATCCACCATTCCCTTGCCCGGATCTACTCCCTCGTGCCCGGATCTATTTATTTCCGGCCCGATCTCGTCATCCACCGCCGAGGACAGCCACCGCCACCATTTTCACGCCGACGTTCCACCTCCGATCGCCGATCGCCGATCTACGCATCCGCCTCCGGAACCTTCATTGTCTTGGTAACCCCGCTATTTAGTGAGTATTGTTATATTGGATTATTATTTTTCAGCATTTATTTATCGGATTGGACATCATATTTGTTTGGATACCTCGTATGCTAGTAGTTTGTTAGATAAATATTGTGATTTGCAGGATTTATTCGTCGCGCGCTCTAGTTTTGACCCTCCACGCGAAGGAAAGTCTGAGCTTGTTTTTGCCCAAATAAATTGTTCTGGCTTGCTTTTGAATTGTTTGCGTGGGATGTTAAAATTTATTATTCAATTGTGATTTAATCCGTCGGGGCTTTGCATAGCATGTAGGGTTAGGTCGCAGATTTTACGTCGCCTATAGAGTCCTCCTGCGTCAAAATGTCTGTCAACTTCAATTTGTTTGGTGTGGTCATGTTGAACATGATTATGTGCAATGCTAATGGTCGTTTTGTTGTTACAATATAATCTGATGGGTTCCTTTTTCTCAAGGCCTAGGTCTCTCATAATGACATGAATTCATAGTCCTTTACAAATTCCATGTATCCATAGCTCTGAACCCAGCTTCAACACTTGATCTATCATCCACGTGTTGTTTTTTGCTTCTTCATGTAACCAAGTACCCATTGACCAGGGAATAATATCCCGAAGTAGATCATCGGTCATCAACGGGTCCATCCAGTTGAAACCAAGTTGTTCCTTTTTCGTTATTATTTTGTATTTACCCATTAGGGTATTATCCGTTGTATTTTCTCCCTCACTCATATAAGTGAAGGGTTCTCTCATTTCTCTAATACGATCATTATTCCCCTGTTTCTACTTGGTATCAGAGGCGGAAAGAAAAACCCTAGCCGCCGGTCCCGCTTCCTCACTCCCGTTCCGCTTCCTCACTCGCTCGCTCGTCATCGTCCCGCTTCGTCACTCGCTCGCTCGTCCTCGTCCCTCCTGGTGGATGTCGGGCGGCCTCCTAGCCACCGTCGGGTGCTGAGAAGGACGTCGCCGCCGTCCTTCTATGAAGCAGCCGGCCTCCTTCCTCTCCAGATCCAGCCACAACAGCCGACGCCGCCTTTGGTAGCTCCCTGAAGATCGGGATTCTTCAGATCCAGCCGACGCCGCCTTCTCCGGCCTTCTCCGGCCTTCTCCGGTCTCTTTCCGGCCTCCTTCCTCCTGATCGGGATTCTCCGGCCTTCTCCTGATCGGGATTCTTCAGATCCGCCTTCTCCCGCCTTCTCCGGCCTTCTCCGGCCTCTTCTCCGGCCCTCTCCTGATCGCTGACTTTGCTGCTGGTGTTCTGTCTGTACTGTTTGTACATCTTTGTCAACGGGCTCACCGGATGCTGTTTTTTGGGCTCACCGGATGCTGTTTTTTTTCCCTTCTCCGGCACCTCTCCTTTTTTTCACGATTTGATGTAACTGAGCCTCTTCAGATCTGATCTCATGGATGATTCTTCGATTGGTGGTGGCTCTTCATCACCCAGTGTTTCTGTTCCCCACATGGGGGAAACCCTGCGGTCTTCAGGTTCCCAGATGGGTGAACTCCAGCGACCTTCTGGTCATGCTAGCTCCTTGAAGATTACCACGGTGCCGTTAGATGGCACTAACTATCTAGAGTGGTCTCGTGCGGCGCAGCATGTTATTCGCAGCCACCAGCTCTTTGGATACATTGATGGGACCAAAGTGGCACCCTCCCTGACTGATCCTGCCTGGTCACGTTGGGATTCCGAGAATTCCCTGGTGGTTTCCTGGCTTCTCCACTCTATGTCTCCAAAGGTATACCGCAGCTATATGCTCATGGACTCTGCTTACGAGATTTGGACTCGCGCGCGGGAGACTTATTCTCAGATCGGGAATTCCACTCAGGTTTATGAGCTGACCCGCCGTATGTTGGAACTACGACAGGGATCTATGACTGTTTCCGCCTACTACTCTGAGTTCGAGCGTATTTCTCAGGAGTTAGATTACTTCGACCAGTTTACCCCTGCTTGCACTGCCGATGCAGTTCTGTTACAAAAGCGTGATGAACGATTTCGTCTTCATGTGTTCTTGATGGGTTTGAGCATGGAGTTGGATATGGTGCGCACCAATATTCTCCATCGCTTACCCCTCCCATCTCTCAGGGAGGCGTTCAGTATGGTCCTTGGCGATGAAGATCGTCGGAGGTCTCTCAGCATGGTGGCTCCCCCCTCTGACCGCTCGGCATTTACTAGTATTGGTCGTGGTGGCTCTAGTCATACCACCCAGATTCCCACTTGTGACCATTGTGGCCGTCGGGGCCATTCTCGGGAAGCGTGCTTCAAGCTTCATCCGCACCTTGCCCCTCCTGGATACGTCCGTGGGCGTGGACGTGGGCGTGGTCCTGGTCGTGGTGGACACCGCCAGACTGACACCCGTTCTCATGATGCTGCTTACTCCACGGAGATTCAAGGGGGCCATCATGGTCAGCTCCCAGATCATTTCACCATGTCTGAATTAGATGCTCTCCGCCGTCTGCTACACTCTCAGTCTGATCCTCCACCGAGTAGTTCCTCTTTGTTTGCCACTGCTGAGATGCCCAGTGCCCATGCTGCTGTGACTCCTTCGTCTGAGTGGATTATTGACTCCGGAGCTACTGATCATATGACCGGGTCCTCTACAGGTTTTTACTCCTACACACCCTTGTCTGGTAAGGACAAGGTTGTCTCTGCCAATGGCACCTTGTCTCCTATTGCTGGCAAGGGCAATTTCTCCTGCTCTTCTTCACTCCCTCTCACTTCTGTTTTGCATGTCCCATCTTTTCCCCGCAGTCTACTTTCTATTAGCAATCTTACTAAATCTCTTAACTGTTTTGTAACCTTTTTCTCTGATTCGTGTATTTTTCAGGAACTGGGTACGAAGCGGATACTTGGCAGTGGTAGGAATCGCGGTGGTCTGTACTACCTGGATGCTACACCATCATCCCTTGCTCTGTCCTCTTCTGTTGTTTCTACTGCTGACGCTCGACGCTGGCACTTGCGTCTTGGTCACCCGTCTCCTGTTTATCTTCAAAAACTTTTTCCTGCTTTATCTCAGTTTGTTTCTAGTTTTAAATGTGATGTATGTGAAATGTCCAAACATGTTCGTCATTCATCATCTCACTTATCTTCTCCTAGTAGTGTTCCTTTTTCTGTTATACATTCAGATGTCTGGGGACCTTCCCCAGTTGTTTCTTTGACTGGATATAGATGGTTTGTTACGTTTATTGATTGTTTTTCCCGTACTACTTGGGTTTATCTTTTAAAAAAAAAAGGGGATGTTGCTTCTGTCTTTCAAACCTTTCATAAAATGATACGAACTCAGTTCAATGGCACCATTCGTGTCCTTCGTAGTGACAATGGAGGCGAATATGATGATCGTGGTGTGTTTGGAGCCTACCTCTCAGATAATGGCATTATCCACCAAACTACATGCGTTTACACTTCCACCCAAAATGGTGTGGCGGAACGAAAAAACAGGCATCTCCTTGATGTTGCCCGTTGCCTTCTCACCACCATGCACCTTCCGAAATCCTATTGGGGGGATGCCGTCATGACGGCTACTCATCTTATCAACCGTCTCCCCTCGCGGGTTCTTGCTTATGCTACTCCTCTGGCTCGTCTGGCGTCTAAGACCGTTGTTCATACCTCCTCTCTTCCTCCTCGTATCTTTGGGTGTGTTTGTTTTGTTCATGTTCACCAGCCTCTTCGGGATAAGCTCGATCCTCGAGCCATCCGATGTGTCTTTCTTGGTTATTCTACCACCACCAAGGGGTACAGATGTTATCACCCCCCAACCAGACGTACTTTCTGTACCATGGACGTGACGTTCCGCGAGGATGAATCCTATTACCTTGCCTTGACTCCTTCTTGTCGTCAGGGGGAGAAGGAGGATGAGGTCACAGATACTGTCCCTCTTCCTGTCATTGGTACTGTTCCTCTCACGTTCATTCCTCCTACTACAGATATTCCTCCTACTTCCACTCCTTCCACTACAGATATTCCTCCTACTTCCACTCCTTCCACTACAGATATTCCTCCTACTTCCACTATGCCATCCACTACAGATATTTCTCATCATCCTTCACTCATCACTCCTCTACCTCATATATATCATCGTCGAAAACCAGGTACTCAGCCCACTGTCGCTCAGCTACTGCCAATGCTGTCTTCAGACTCAGATCCTGATGCTGACTTACATGTTCCCATTGCTCGGCTACGTGGTAAGGCCCGGTGTACTGAACATCCCATTTCTAATCATGTTGCTTATGATCATCTCTCTAAACCTCACCAGTCATTTATATCTTCCTTGTCCGAGATCTCTATCCCTAAGACATGGCAGGAGGCACTTTGCATACCAGTATGGGCTCAAGCAATGAAGGAAGAAATGTCAGCTTTGGAGAAGAACCACACTTGGGATGTCACCTCTCTCCCTCCTGGCAAGAAACCCATTGGTTCAAGATGGGTTTTCTCAGTTAAGCAGAATCAGGATGGGAAAGTTGAGCGATATAAAGCTAGGTTGGTTGCTCGTGGTTACACTCAAACTCAGGGGGTTGATTACCAAGAGACCTTCGCCCCTGTAGCAAAGATGGACTCTATCCGTGTGATCATATCTTGTGCTGCGATCTTTGATTGGGAACTTCATCAACTGGACGTTAAAAATGCTTTCTTGCACGGTGACCTCGAGGAAGAGGTGTACATGTCTTTCCCCCCAGGTTTTGTGAGAAGGGGCAAGAGAGTTTTGTTTGTCGGTTATGGAAGTCCCTGTATGGACTAAAGCAGTCTCCGAGGGCCTGGTTCGGCAGATTCCACAAGGCTATGATCAAGTTTGGCTACAAACAGGGACACTCTGATCATACTTTATTTGTCAAAAGGACTGAAGGGAAAATTGTTGTGCTAATTGTTTACGTTGATGACATCGTGATCACCGGAAATGATACAGATGAAATCTCAAAGCTGAAGGGACTTCTCTCAGCCGAGTTCGAAGTAAAGGACCTGGGAAGGCTACGCTACTTCCTAGGAATTGAGGTGTCCCGTTCTGACAAGGGTATCATTATCTCCCAACGGAAGTATGTGTTGGACCTGCTGACAGAGACTGGCATGCTTGGATGTGCCCCCGCTAACACACCCATGGAGGAGAACCATAAGATTGATCAGGACAGCAATGGTGATCGTACTGATGCTCCTAGTTATCAGAGGTTGGTTGGAAAGCTCTTATACCTCTCACATACTCGTCCTGACATTACATATGCTGTTGGGATCCTGAGTAGGTACATGCATGCCCCAAGGGTCAGACACCAGGAGGCTGCCTATCGTGTTCTCCGGTATTTAAAGAAGTCTCCAGGACGGGGGCTGATGTTCTCGAAGAACAAACATCTGTGGATCGAGGTCTTCACCGACGCAGATTGGGCTGGATGTCATGATGACCGAAAATCTACAACAGGTTATTGCACCTTCATTGGAGGAAACTTGGTTACATGGCGTAGCAAGAAACAAAGTGTTGTGGCCAGGTCTAGTGCTGAAGCTGAGTATCGTTCGATGTCTCAGGGTCTCTGTGAAGGCCTTTGGTTGAGCATCTTATTGCAAGATCTCGGTCTTAAGGAGAAAGCTCCCATATCCTTGTACTGTGACAACAAAGCGGCCATCAGCATAGCACACAACCCAGTTCAGCATGATAGGACCAAACATGTTGAGGTGGATCGTCACTTTATCAAAGATCATCTTGACAAAGGAAGTCTAGTCACACCCTTCGTCCATTCCAGAGATCAGTTAGCCGACGTCTTCACCAAGAGTCTTGGCTCCGACGCCTTTACTGATATCATCCATAAACTCGGAATGACAGATATCTACCATCCAACTTGAGGGGGAGAGTTGAAACCAAGTTGTTCCTTTTTCGTTATTATTTTGTATTTACCCATTAGGGTATTATCCGTTGTATTTTCTCCCTCACTCATATAAGTGAAGGGTTCTCTCATTTCTCTAATACGATCATTATTCCCCTGTTTCTACTCATCCCAATCTGCATCGGTGTAGATTTGTATTTTTAGGTCATCATTCGGTAACAATAGAATGTCGCTTCCAAGAGAGGTCTTGAGGTATTTTAGGATTCGGTGGGTAGCATCCAAGTGGCGAGTCTTTGGAGAATGCATGTATTGACTAATCACTTCTACTGCATACGAGATATTTGGACGAGTACGAAACAAGTAAATAAGCCTCCACTAACCTCTAAAATCGGTGGTGTCATCGACGACTTCACCGCCATCCCTTTCTAATTTGTGGTTGGCTTCAATAGGTGTGTTGACAAGTCTACACAGTCATACAGGACACATCAAGAGAGTTGAGGATATACTTCCTCTGTGCGATGAAATCCTATGTCTGCACCTGTCAACTTCAATGCCCAAGAAATACTTGAGGTTCCTTAGATCTTTTACCTCAAATTCCTTGCCAATCTTCCCTTCAGAGTATGAATCTCATCAAGATCATCCCCTATTATAAAAATAGAATCCACATGGCCAATAAGGGTAGTCAATTTACCTCTCAAAAGCTTGATGAACAAAATATGATCAACATTACTTTGAAAGTTTGAATGTACCCAAAACACGTTATAACCCTGTGAACTCTCAAACCAGGCTCTAAAAGAATGTTTAAGGACGTATGGAGTCTTTTTTAGCATACAAACCTTCCCTTCAGATCCTTCAGGGGCAATTCCAGAAGGTAAGTACATATATACTTCTTCCTATAAGTCTCCATGGAGAAATATGCTCTTCACATCCAACTAACAAAGGTTTCATCCCTTACAGGAGGCAACACATGAGAGAAGAATTCTAAGGGAGTTCATATTTGCCAGAGGAGTAAAAAACTCTTGATAATATTGTTAAGGAAAAATGATAAAAACCCAATATAAAAACCAACTCTTGGGCCCATGTAAATCTCTCTTTAGTCCCACATCATAGGATTAGAATTCTCTCCACTTTTCTCTTTCTATATAAGTGTATGTATACATTTAATTAGGTTGTACAAGTTGGAGAAAATTAATAAATTTGAATTATTTTTCACAAATTATGCTTCTCTTTACATGGTATCAGAGGCATCGGTCTGGTTCTTCTCGGCTCTTTGCGGATAGTTTTTCTTTAAACTCCGGCCTCCTGTCTACCCGCACCCTGCGGACTCTCTTCTCTACCCGCAACTCCTCTTCCATGGTTCCACCTTCTCTCAGCCTGCTCGCTTACTTGTGCGGCTACGGTTTTCCTAACCGCACCCCCTTCCTTTCCCCCAATCTCCCCTCTCCTCCCTGTCTCTCTCCCTTTCTAGGGATTTCTCTGGGCCCCACTCCTCTTCAATCCGCTCCGATCCTTTTCCGCTGCTATTCGCGGTCTCCTCTTCTCGCCGCTAGCTAGATTGCATCGCTCTCTTCGCGATCCGTCTATCGCGAAGAATTGTCTTGTCTCGCGGACTGCCTCCCTTGTCGCGCGGATCGCTCTTGTTGTGCGGACTGCTCTTGCCGACCTGCTCTTGCCGCACGATCTGCCACTCTTGTCGCGCGGGCTGTTCTTGATGACCTGCTTTTGTCGCGCATTCTGGCCGCTGCGTGCACCCCCCCCCCTATGATGTTCGTCGCAGATTGACGGCTTCTCTTCTAGTCGTTGCGAGCTCCAGCGGACTTGTCGTTGTGTTGTCACGTGGACTGTTGGTGACTGTTCTCTACGACATTGTCCTGCGGACAGTTCGTCGCAGACTGCTTCTCCTCTTATCGTTGTGTTGTCACACAGACTGGTTCTTCTCTAACCGTTGGTGTCGTGCGGACTGTCTCTCTGCTTGCCGCGCGGACTGTTCTCCTCCACCCGTTGTGCTTCTCTTCTAGCCGTTGCGGGCTCCTACCTCATTACCTGCTACTTTACCAGGCCGCCCTCCCTTCCTGCTGACAAGGACTCTACGGTGGCTTCCTCCCTTCCCGCTCGTGTTGTTGCTCCCTCCCCTGAAGTCCGTGATGAGCTTCAGATCACGACCATCTCTCTCAGTGGGAATCACAACTTTGTTTTGTGGAATGGGTGCATTCTGTTCGTCGAGTTCTACAAACTAAAGGTCTTCTTCATCATCTTACTTGGGACGTTCCCCTTGCTCCCACCGACGAATGGCTCTGTGATGACGGTCAGGTCAAATCTTGGATTCTCAATTTCATGGACACCAAGCCATACCACATGGTCATGTATCATGAGACGGCCAAGGCGATGTGGGAGGAGCTTCACTCTCTCTATTCTGGCAAAGACAGCTTACTGCATTTATTTGACATCGTCTCCACGCTTCAGACACTGGACTCCGGCACAACGGGCGATTTGACCTTCTTCGTTGTCAAGGCCAAAACACTGGTGGAGGCCTGGATACAACATCAGCCTCCCTTCACGAACCTCACTATACAACGAGCACAAAAGGAAGTTGCTGGGATTGCTATGACGATGGCTCGTGTTCCTCCTCATCTTCACAGTGTCCGGACTCAGATTCTTTCTTCCTCTACAACACCATCGATGTCTGATGTTTGTTCTATGCTGCTCAAGGTTACTCCACCATCTGAGGTCCAAAGAAATTACTCTCCAGCTCTCCTCCAGTAGCCCCTTTTACCTACTCCTGCTCCTGCTCGTAGATCATCAACTCGCATAGATCGCCACACATCTCGGGGACGAGAACGTGTTGGACGTTCTGCTTTTAAATGTACGTAATGTGGTCGAGAGGGTCATCTTGAAGCCACTTGTTATCGAAAGCATGATCTGCCTCCACACCTTACCACTTATACTACAGCTGCTCCTCCTCCCACTAATGTTGCTACACCGAGTTCTGACCCTACCACTCGGCAAGACATCAACGCTCTCTGCACTCAGTTTCAGCAGCTCCAAGGGGATATCAATCGTTCGTCTGGCTCGGTTGCGTCTTTCTCCACTGAAGGTATATCTTGTCTCTCTCATAGCCCCCACTGGATTGTGGGCTCAGGAGCTAGTCACCACATTACCTCCCAAAAACAACCTCAGTACATCCAGTCTGCCTATCTCAAGTTCATCATTGTAGCAAATGGCGACACAACTCTGATTTCTGGTGCTGCTGACCTTCGGCTTACCCCATCTCTCTCTTTCTCCTCGATTCTTCATGTTTCGGGGTCCCCTTTCAATCTACTATCAATTAGTCGCCTTACTCAGGAACTTGACTTTTTTATAACCTTTTTTCCTTCCTCTTTTGATGTGCAGGATCGTCGAACGCGGAATACCTTTAGTAAAGGGCGGCTGTCGAATGGGCTCTATCTCTTGGATATTCCTCTTACCGTTCTCTCTGCTATCTCCACTATTGATTGGCATCGTCGCCTTGGGCATGCTCCCCTCCCGATTCTCAAGAAGAATCTTCCTGATGTTTTGTTGCAAGAGTTTACTTGTGAGTCATGTATCTGTGGCAAACAACATCGTACTTCTTTCCCTCCTACATGTACTCGGAGTGATACTCCTTTCTATTTAGTGCATTCTGATATCTAGGGCCCAATAAAATCACTAATATCTTTGGATATCGCTATTTTGTAAATTTTATTGATGATTACTCGCGTCTCACCTGGTTATATCTACTTCATGATCATACCGAACTAACATCTGTGTTCCGTACTTTTATCACTGAGATTTGTACGCAATTCTCGACTACGTTAAAAGTAATTCGCAACGACAACACTCGTGAATATTGTAACGGCCCAAAACGTGAAATGAGCCAAACGAATGTGAAATGAGCCAAACGAATAATAAAAGTTACTATATAATAAAAGTTACTATTACATGTCCCCTATGATGATATAATCAAAGTTACTAGATAATAAAAGTTACTATTACATGTCCCCTATGATGATATATGAAAATCAGTGTTAAGTTTAGCCGACTTCATTGATTTGAGTTATGTATTTTCTTTTGTTTGTTTGACCATGAATGATACGGCAGACATCATTATGTTCGTGCAATGCTTTAGTTCATTGAGCCGGTTGGGAATTAGTGACCCTGCGGAAGATTTACTGTTTTGACTAAGTTGGGATTTCTGGCTTGTATGAACCGGTGGTTGTTTTGTTAAACATGCATTATTGGTAATACGATGTTATTAAGAGAGGCGGTGGAGGAGTTGAGTATTAATTGGGGGAGAATCAGATTATTCCTTTTCCTTATCCGTTACCACTGCCGACTCTTGCTCTCACGCCTTCTCTCGTCTCCATCGCAGCTAGGGCTCCTGGTGACGGAGCCGTTCTTCCTCCTCTCTTCTCCTCATCTCCCTATCTGCAGTTCACGAAATCACGGGATCCAGTTTTGGCAAGAGTTTGCGTGCGTTAGGGCAGTCGGGCTGGATGCGTGAATGAGCCATGTTAGGGTTTCTTTGTTCTTTTCTTGCTGGAGTAAAGCTTGGTTGGCAAGCTGAACTTGGTTGGGCTTGCTTTGGGCTCGGCTGGATTTGAGTTGAAGCAGTACTCAGATTTTCTCCTTATATCACTGTAAGCATCCCTCTCTGCTTATATCTGTTCTAAAACCACTTATAGTAGCTTGGGAGGAAATCATATTGTTATTTCAGCTGGCTGTTCCTTTTGTCAGTGGTGTTGCATAGTTTTAATTTCATGGTGATAAGTGTTTTTGCATACCGATTGGTCCAGAAAGTGTTCTGTTGTTTAAGATTTCTTCTTGCCCTCTTGGCCGATGGTTGTATTGGTTTCTTATAGAAGTATGCTGGCTGTTTTGATATGAGCAACTCGCATGAGGTCACTTGGTTTGGGTTGCATTCTATTGCTAGTCATTTCCATTCCAGGTTCTGTGAAGAGGAAATATATGTTGCATCACAGAGATTGATAAGATATGCATAGCTAATGTTTGCATATTTATGTTTTTACTAGTAGTGGTGGGCAATGACTGGAGGATTTTATTGTTTCTTCAATCAAACTGCTATTGATAGCCCTTATCTTTCGTTTGAGTTAAAGCCTATATGGGAGTTTAAACCTCTTGGCCTGCAAGTTCTTATAGTATACATATCTGTTATTGTTTTTGTGTATATATTTTGGGGCTTTGGCGGGCTTTACCTTAAATCGTATGAACTTATGTCCCTTTATGATTATGAAAATGAGAGGGTTAATATAGTAGCTGCCAAATGATGTTATCAAAATAGTTGAAGTTATAACGATACCGAGGGCAACCCCGGTATAAAAGACCCTAAGTGATAATTTTGATACAGATACCATGAAGGATGGCTTCTCAAAATAGGCGCGACAATGATATGAGTTGCAAGAAAAGAATAGAACGACTGATGGTGAGAGCTACCTGTTTACGTTTATGCTTTATTATCCTCTTTTTCAGTATGTGCACTCTTATGATTAGCATGTTAAACTCATGATTACCTGTTTATTATTGGCATGGAATAATTTATACCACTGATATTAATTACTCGCATATGTATGGCCTTGTACAAAGGCAAACAGGCGATTAGATTCTGAGGGGATTAAGAAATAAATGAAACCTACGTATAAAAATGAAATGTACGACAAACATAAATATGAATGCATCGATGCAAGGTACTGATAAGGGTATAACTGAACACGAATGCGCATACAAATACTGATGATTTGCCAAACCAGTCGAGCCTGAGGGCATAAACGCGTGTTGTACGTACTGGTTTTGGTATACTGATGACCCGGAAGGGTCGGGCCCAAAGAATGAAATACTGAAATATGGATATTGATACTGATACTGTGACAGTTACCCTTAACAGTACCTAAAATAAGAGATACCATAAGAATGTATAAGTATACCGTTACATCAATATATTGCTACCGAACATGCGAACGGAGATAGTTTCACAGTTACAGTTACTGAACATGCATACTGAGCTAGTTTTACAGTTCATAGCTTTCATGATTTCATTGCTTACCTTGTTTACAGTGCTTACATGATACACTGATACTTGTTTAGAGATACTGATTCATATTGGTCTATAGCTGCTTATATGGTTTTGTGCATACTAATATGACAGAGATAACAGTGATACACAGTTTCAGGACAGGTATGGAAACTGGTTAGTTTATGACATTGTTATAGCTTTTACATTGTTTATATGTACAGCAGCTAAAGAGGTATTTACCTCACTTAGTCATATTTTTATGACTAAGCCCGTCGCCATTTTGTACAGGTACTTGACATAGCCTTGGGTTCGTATTGAAAAGTGAAGATGAACGTGGATAAAATGAAAAGACTCATGAGCATCTGCAATATTTGAGGTACGTCTTATTATGTGTATTCTTTTGTTACTCACTAGCCCTACTTCGTCCTGGGACAACTGTCTTGAAGGAAGCTTAGATACAGTTTATGTGGGGTCCAAAATGGGGTCCTCACAAATATACTAGTCGCACCTTCTCAAATGTATGCACCGAGTTCGGCATTCTACAACAAACTTCTTGTGCTTATATCCACCAGCAAAACGGTGTGGCCGAGCGGAAAAATCGTCACTTCCTGGATGTAGCTCGGTCACTCATGTTTCAAATGAAGGTGCCCACAGAGTACTGAAATTTCGCTGTTTTTACTGCATGTCATCTCATCAATCGCATGTCCTCCGTGCTCGACTTCACTTCTCCATTTAGTCTCTTTTTTCCTTCCAAAATTTTGTTCTCCCTCACACCACATATCTTTGGCTGTGTATGTTATGTCACATTCTAGGTCCACCCACTGACAAGTTGGCTGCTCGCGCTACCAAGTGTATGTTCGTTGGCTACTCCCGCACTCAGATGAGCTATGTTTGCTACTCTCCTACAGATGTCAAGCTGATCGTTTTGGCTGATGTGACCTTTCTTGAGGATCAACCATTCCACTCCTCCCCTTAAACACTGTCTTTATCCTTGTCACTTGTCCTGTTGTCCCTGTCACAACTCCGTCTTTCCCACTCCTTCCTTTACCGCTCCCGGCGCCCGCTCCACCACCACCACTTCTTCGTGTCTCGTCGTTCGTCCAAGACTGGTCCCCTATAACAGCTCCCTTCTACCAATATCATTTCGCGGCCGGACGATTCAACATCAACCTCTACAGCTCATCTCTTGGCGAATCATGTATCTCTGCATCGCCTCTCTCCACAATTTCTAAAATTTGTCACCTCACTTTTCTCCATTTCTATTCTTAACCCTGTGCAGGAAGCTCTTCAACACCCGGGGTGACGTGCAGCCATGGATGACGAAATGACTGCCATCTGGGCTAACCAGACCTGGGATCTAGTTCATCTTCCTCTCGGCCAATCCTGTGTCATTTGCAAGTAGTTCTTTGTTATCAAACATGCTCCAAATGGAACACTTGACCGCTTAAAGGCTCGTCTCGTGGCATGGGGCTTCACTCAGCAACAAGTCTTGATTATGGTGAAAGCTTCTCACCGATCGCCAAGCTAAATATCGTTCGAGTCCTGATCTCCTTATTCGTGCATCGTCGGTGGCCCTTACATCAGTTGAATATCAAAAACGTTTTTCTCAATGGCGATCTACAAGAAACTATTTATATGCACCAACCTCCGGAGTTTAAGATCACGGGGGAGTCTCGGGTATGTCTTCTTCGGAAGTCTATATATGTCTCAAACAGTTCCCTCGTGCTTGGTTTGAGAAATTCAGTAAGGTTATCTGTGAAGTTGGTTTTACACGAAGCTCGGCAGACTTCTCCCTCTTCACTCGTCATCAACCAGCAGGCATTGTAATTCTTCTTGTGTATGTTAATGATATTCTGATTACGGGCGACGACTCCATAGGGATCAAACAATCAAGCAACATTTAAACTCAGCATTTCAGACAAAAGACTTGGGAAATCTTCGATACTTCCTTGAACTTGAGATCGCAAGACGACCTGATGGCCTTGTACTGTCCCAACGGAAGTACTGCATTGATATTCCAAGTATAATCGAGTAAATTCTACTAGTACACAAACGGAGGATGGTCACCCGGTCTAAGAAAGAATATCCATCGCCGTAGTTAGAAGATTTTAGTTGCATTCGTACGATAAGAATCAGTTACCTCAACTCTTTTCCAGATATCTATCGCATTATCAAGGAACAAATAATTGTGGGCAATGGATTACTGTATAGAATTTGTGAGTCAAAACAATCTGAGAGAATTCTCAGATTCCTAATGCAGCAACTCGAGTAAGTTCGGAGAAGGTTCCCCGGTGGTGTCACTGATATATCAAACATTCGTCGGTTTACAGGGGAAGGGTGATGGAGCGAGCCCATGGAAGGCAGTTCGAGCAATCCAATCTAATAATAGTAATTTGAGTAATGAGATAGCAAGTGAGTCAACACTCTCCGACATGACGGCCCAAGAATAAAACTCAACAAATCGTAGAAAAAAGGTTTAGGCAGCCAGAGATTAAGATTTTCTCATACAAAGAGAAAAACATGAGATCTGACACACGACAATGGAGTCAAATGAAATCAGAAAAGGTGATGGGAAAGAGGAGGAAGAATCATTTCCTCGAGAGCGGAGAGGATCAAACGTTGGAGAGGGAGTTGCAGTTCCATCGAGGGTTTTGATTCCCTATGTAATGATCGACACAAAACAACGACTGCAACGGTAGGGTTTTGACGAGAGTCGATGGGAGGCATGTGACGGGATGGTCGGAGGCTAGAAGAAGGGCTGGTGGGAGGAACGAAGGAGAATCAGAGTCAGAACCGGCGGCTAGAAGCAGGACAGAGTGCAGAAGATGGAACGAGCAAAAGGTTGAAGCAGGATTAGACCGAGCAGAAATTAAGGCTCTGATATCATGTTAGAAAGTATTTGTATTATTGAATAATAAAATTACAGGGGTAAATACTCCTTTATATATAGGAGTAGAGAGTTACACGAGCAAATTTGAGTAAAGGAAATATACGTAAAAAAAATACTAAATGGTAAGATTGATTAATTTCAGGGATGCCTATTTTCATGCATTGTATCTGCATGCATAAATGTTATTTTCTGTACATTATGTATACACAACAGAATTGTGGTTCGATAATCACAAGCATGGGTATCTTTAGAGCAGCATAAAAGTATGCATCCATACAACACGCTTACCTATCCGTTGCGAGTGTTGTCTACAAAAGAAAGATCGAAGATATTTATTCATCCCCATAAACTAATTACCACCCCCATGTATCCAATACTTCATAGAAAAAATGAAGCACGTACAAACCAAAAGAATATAACACTAAAGCACCTGCTAGTAGATGGACTAAGGTCATCCAGATCAAGTAAAATATCCCAAAGCAACATAACAATTGAATGTAGTGTTCTATCATTAAGAGAAACAATATCTGGTGCAGCAGGTATCAGGGACTCAGCAGCAACTGCCCTAACATCATCATCAGGGTCTTCAAGTCCAGCTTTACATGCAGGTAGAATATAAGCTAACATATCCTGGAGCATTTCCTAAATACAAAAACAAAGCAAGAAAGTGTACTCACAATTAGAACAATTTAAAACCTGCAAATTACGATAGCAATTACTATTTCAAATTTAAATATAATTGAATCAACGTCAAAAGGTAAATCAGTAATGGAACAGGAAATTAGTTTTTAATAAATACTTGCCAATACAAACAAATAGAGGTACCATTCTTTTTCTTCTCCAGGAGGCAAGGATTTTAGGGTGCAAAGAAAATCAACATGAGTTAGTTAGGCCAAAGATATTAAAATAGAAAATTTAGTTCCAACATACTGTTCAACATTGGGGCTGAACAGTCGGGATAGGCAAATTCACGGGCCGGTGTCCAGGTTTTATTAACTCCAAAAGAATAGCATCTTAATATCATTATCACTCACACTGCTGCAATAGCTGGGATCTCACCACCAGAGAGGGGAGTCAATCTTACTAGACAACAGTGTGGTTGTGATTTAAATTGGCAATTCAAATCAATTTATATAGCTTGTGCAAGCTAAATCAATTTATATAGTTTGTGAAAGCTAAATCATTATATAGCCTATGCAAGCTGAATCAACAGATGTAGCTTCAACCAACTTTCATTGTATCAAATTCCAAATAAAGGAACACGTGCTGTCAAATGAGAACAAAATATAACGACAACAAAAAGAAGGATACATGGCTCCAAATGATGAAAAAGGTAGCAGTAACAAAATGATACAGGGACATGCATCTATGAACCCCAAAAAATATCTGTTACGGATCCTCGTTGGGGCATGACGTACAAGCGCCACGAGCCGCACGTAGCACCCGCCTAAATCATCTTTTAATTTACCGCTCGTATTTTCTTATTTTGCTTAGGTAGTTTGATCTTCATGTATTTAAGCCTTAATGAGGAGGGCATTTTGGTACTTTTTTATGTTGGACCAGTTTCCCTCATATGGGTGGATGTTGTGTTTTGGAAGCAAGTAAGAAGTAAATTGAAATCTCTCTCTCCCTAGTTCTCTCTATATCTCTCACTCTTTCTCCCGATACCTCACCCGACGGACGCCCTAGCCGCTCTAGCCGCCCGACCACTCCAACGCCACTCCTCCCCACTGCCGCCATAGATCACCGGAGGTCCAAGAAGGCATCCTCTTCTTCCCTTGAGAATTTCCACCCTCTTCCACGGTGTACCCGCTCTCAATCCGGGGCACGTAACAACTTGGTATCATATTTCACAACAAGGTAAGTGCAAAATTCCATTTCATTGCCTTAGGTGTGATGAATGTGTCGATATTAAAATTGTCTCTCGAGGTTTTTTTTAAAACACGTCTTTGATTAAATCCTGGGGTTAAAATGAAAGGGAATTGATTCCAAACAATAGTGAGACTTTGATTTGATCATGAAGAAGTAAGGAGGCTTTGACATTTTTCACAGTTTGTTTACGATACCCATTCTATTTCAATTCAGAGATTCAAATGAATGACTACTGGCATATCCTGCCAGAAAATTAGGAGGTTGATCATTAAAATTGTTATGGTCAATGTTTGGTGACGAGTCCTTCAATTAGTTATGGTCTATTTGAATTTTTAGTACTTTTATTATTATGTTGCATTTTGATATTTTTTTTGCAAATAGTCCTTAGTCGTAGATTAAATTACAGGTATCATTTCATGTAAACCCCATTTAAGGAGCCTAGGGCACAAGAAGAACGCAAAGCAAGAAATTATATTCTCTTTCGCTCGTAGTCTCTTTCTTTAGCTAGAGATAGGAATTTTGTAGCTCACACTCGAGCTCTCTGTTACGAAACTACGACGCATGGCAACGTACCAACAATAGTGAAAATTGTGAAAGGATTGTGTGCGCCCACTAGCATATTCATTGTGCACTTCTTATGTTTTCCTATGTTGGGAGCCCTTCTAATTTTATTCACACATGTTAAGTCTGATGAGGGGAATTTTGTAGACTTTGCTTGATCGAGAGTTATTGGGTTAGACATATTTGTTGGTTGGATGAATAGAAAGGGGCATGCATATTTAATCATAAAGATTTCTCCTCTCTTATTCTCTCTCCTCTCCTGACAAGAAGAGGTCATATTTGTTGATTGGATGAATAGAAGAGGGCATGAATTTAATCATAAAAAATTTTCCTCTCTTAGGCTTCATTTGATAGAGCGGCTGTGGTTGTAAAAGGAGCTGTTGGAAACTGGATGCTGGAAATGGAGATCTGTTTGGATAATCTGTGTTTGCAGAGCTATTCAAAACAAAGAACTGTTTGACAAAATTGTGGTGGCATTTCATAAATATTTTTATAATAAATTGTTGAATATAATATTTAATTTTATTAATATTATATAATTTTATAATTATATATATATGTACTCCACTGTTTTTTTTATTTTATATGTATATATAAATATATATATATATATTAAATAATATTGTTTAAACTATAAACTATAGATATATATTTTTTTTTATAAAAGTTTTTGTAAAATCCCCTGTTGCTCCGCCGTGCAGCCCTCCTGTGCCCTGTGTCGTGCCGCCCTCCCATGCCCCGCTGTGTCGCCCTCCCGTGACTCTGTGCCTCCCTCCTGTGCCCCATTGTGCCGCTCTCCCGTGTCCCACCGTCGGACGAAGGGACGTTGGCCCTCGGCGACGGCGAAGAGAAGGTCGCGGGCCTTGGGGACGGTGGGGAAGGTGAAGCAATCGGGTGAGAGAGCGACGACGACAAGCTTGGAGGAGGCGGAGATGGAGGCGGCTGGAGCTTGAAGGAGGCAGAGCTTGGAGGAGGCGGAGGCTGCTAGAGCTTGGAGGAGGCAGAGCTTGGAGGAGGCGGAGGTAGCCGGAGCTTGGAGGAGCGGATTTTATTTTCTCGCGCAATGAAAACGGTGAGGAATGGAGCTCCGGGTAGCGGTTGGGGGGATTTCATTAAGGATCGAGACGCCGGCGGTTGGAACGGGAGGCGGAAAAACAAATAAGATTTGGGACCGGCGGTTGCGTTTTGGTGAAACGCGCGGATCTAAAAGCTCTTCCAAATGAAGCCTTCTTTTCTCTCTCCTCTCCTGACCATGTATCCCCCCGTTAAGGAGGACGAAGAACGCCAAACGACCGCTTCGCACAATCGATCGGCCTTTTCTCCATCACAATCCCTCTCACTCCCTAATTGCCGACATAGGTTTTCAAGAATCGAACAAGGGAAACTTCAACCTCCTCCACGACTTCACCCTCACGAGGCCATACACGAGATCCCAATCGGGACCTCGTAACAACTTGTTATCAGACAAAAACTCCCCTACTGACTTCCAATCACGCGAACCCTGCACAATTTTTCACGTCAGACCAAGCACAACCCGTCGCTCAATCCCAGTTACTTGTCCACCTTCTGGGATCCTCTCCTAGCATCAACCTCCTCTCCAACAGTTCTGCTCTCCTCCCCATTTCCACCCTAGACCTTCCACCGCCACCGCCACCGACCCTTCCCATGGGCGAAGGTGGTCTTACCTTGGCCCAAGTAATGGAGACGTTCCAAAAAATGATGACAATTAACATCAATGATCTGGAGGCTCTCACTGCGTGTCTTAATCACACACCCCCACTACCTCAGCGTGTCGCACTAGCTCCTCTCATGATGGACCGCCAAATCCTCACCGTCCGGATTTTCATGGTTGTCGCTTGAAAGGGAGTGGTGTTCCTTGCTACATGAAGATGAATTTTCCTCTCTTTGATGGCCACGAGAACCCTTGACATTGGCTCTAAGTGTTGCGAACAGTTCTTCGCTAATTAGCACACCCTTTGGGAATATTGGATCAGTGTGGCTTCATTTCACCTCAATGGATCCTCATAATTATGGTTCTCGCAGATCCAGTGCAAAAAGCAACACATAGTATGAGATAAATTCAAGGTCAAGTGCAACCTCCGTTTTGGACCTCTTCTTCGTAGCAACCTTATTGGTGATCTCCTCAACTTAAAACAAACAAGGTCAATCAACAACTATTTGAAGCGGCTCTAGCTGTTGCGGGCATGAGCTCCATCCATTAACTCAGAGCACCAAGTGCCCATTTCACTACCAGGCTCGACGAGCGCCTACGTCTAGAGATGTAGTTTCAAACACCAGTGGATCTCACTACAGCCATGAGCCAAGCATGGGTATGCGAGAATTGATTGTTGATGGATCAATCCTGGGATGATGGTGGTAGTAGAGGACCGTCCCAGAGATTCAATACCCAGATCACTAAGCCTATCAGTCCCACTTTAAAGGGAAGGAGAGCTACTGACCACAGGCCGTTTACAAGTTCTTTTTCGCAGCTGATGAATGGGTGTGGTTGAAACGTCGATGTATTGTCAAACAACCGTTGCAAGATTCTCTTACCACAAGTTGGGCTCCAAGCATTATGGGCCCTTTCAAATAATGCAGAAGTTTGGTGAGGTGGCCTACAACCTCCAACTTATACTCGAGACCCAAATCTACGACATCTTCCACACCTCCAGTTGAAGCCTCCATGTGCCCAACACCAAGACAGTATTGGCACTCCAACTATTGCAGCTGGATGACAAGATTGGGGATAATCTTGATCTCAACAGGAGAAGAGATGTTACGGACCCATGATGGGTGGGTTACGTACCAACGATAGCAATATCGCAGAAGGACGAGGATGCTGTGAATATTTTCATCACGCACTTTTTATATTTTCTTATATTGTGAACCCTTTCAACTTTACTCACACATGTTAAGTCTGGTGAGGTGCATTAAGGAGACCTGGTATGAAAAAGGATTAGTCCTATTTGTTGGTTGGATGAGTGGAATAGGGCATGCATTTAATCATAGAAATTTCTCCTCTTCGTTATTCTCTCTCACTCCTCTCCTGACCAAATATTGGTGAGTTAGAGCGGTTAAAGAAGGCAGCTCGTGTATCTCAGCATTCCCCAATTGATCGGTCTTCTCTTCAGCACAATCCCCCCCTTCCACTCCTCCATTGCCGACAGGTTATGAGGATCGAAGAAAGAGAACTCCAACCTTCTCTGTGGCTTTACCCTCGTTAGTCAGTACACGAGATTCAAATCGGGTGCTCATAACACTCCTCCAGTATCACGAAAATGAATTTAGCACGCATATGTAATAAGAAAATGGATGGTCGCATGTTAACAACTCCTAGAGAAACTATACAATCAAAAAGTCGGCTTCGCCTACCATCATCAGGCAACTCTAAAGGAAAGAGACTCCAGATAGGTGAGTATCCCTTTGCTCCAAATGCGATGAAGCCTACACACTCAAACATTGATAAAATAAACACTTTTTTGCTCAAAATAGGCATCACTGAAAAAGACGGGGATGCAGGATCATAAAACAGGAATTGCAAAGGACTACTTAGAAAAATTCCAAAATTTATTAGCTCGGGGTACCTCTCTACACTCGAATCAGCATGTACAATGTATCTCCAAGAGCCCCTGCGACTAGACGTCAACTTCTAGAACCCGACAAACTTGATCACGAAAAAAGATTTAGCATGAACATGTGATAAGAGACAACAGATGGATCAAAACATCAAATTATTTTTACGTAGAGTTCACCAGCAGTGGTACATTCAGCCGCCGCACAACTTCCAATGGTGTGAAAATATTTTTTTTGTTTTTAAAATTGTTATACTTATTACTTTATTTAAATTACCACATGAGAATATGAGATGAGTTCAATTGCCACTTTAGATTAAGGCATTGTTTTGGGGAGCGGTAAGAGAGCAGTGGCAACTGTGAACATAGTGGTGAAAAATACATGTAGT